>CM055124.1:179169066-179564066 GCA_029206835.1 Rana muscosa
ATTAAGCTCATCCCTAATCAGGAATGGCCTGCAGTCATATATAGGCTAAACTGGATGCAGAGTATATATAAATATATGAGACTGACTGTATATATATATATTAAATACACTGCAGCTAACTGAATAACCTGCCTGCCTGCCTGCTCAATCTAAATCACACTCTCTCTCCGTCCACGCCAACAACACACTACACAGAGCCGACGTGCAGGCAGCCTTATATAGTGTGGGGCGAGGACTTAGTCTCCCTGAGCCATGATTGGTCAAAGGCACCCTGCCTTTTGGTCAAATGGCTCTCTTAGCTGAGGGCGCTGGGATTGGCCAAAGCATGCATGGTGCATGCTTTGGCCAATCATCATACAGAAATGCACTGCAATCTGGCAGTGCATTTTGGGGCGTTACGCGGCACTTGAATTTGCCGCAAACGCCCCATAATGTTTGTTTTTCGACAAATGGGCGAACACCCGTTGTTTCTTGCAGTTCAACATATGTGGTCTATGCCCTGTAGTGCCTTTGTGGCTTAACGTATATTGGCCCAAACTAAAAGGACACTAGGTAAGCGAGTCTCAGAGCATATTTATAATATATGCATGGAGGAAGTCCGCTTATTTGTGTTGAGTTTAAGGCTGATTTTCACCTGATTTCTGGTGAGTGTAACATTTTAATGGAGCGATGTCCCACGTGGTGTGGTGAAGGGTGGAGATTCTGAGGAATTAATTATAATTTTAAAAAATTCAACACTCCCCCATGCACTGTTGGTTATTTTGTTACAGCTGATTACTTTACAGAGTCTTTTCTATTCTTGTTTATAATGAGGCCTATGTGCTGGTTTTATATATTATTATGTGTTTAAAATTAATATCTTTCTGTGATTGAAACAAGAGTTTAGGGCAGCTAATACCTAGATCTCCTTAGGGTGTGTATACATATTTATTACTTCCTGATTCACTTAAAGTGGTTGTATACCCACAAATATGAAATGCACCTACAGGTAAGCCTACATTAAGGTAGGTGCTTGCAATATCTCCGAGACCTACACGGTCTCAGAGATATTTGCAAAAAAGAGTGCACCGCTATCTACGGTGCATGCGCGCCGTAGATAACGGCGCAGGCGCACTGAGCGCGGAGGCTCTTTGAATGGCAGTCTGCCGGACACTGCCGGAATTCGCGCATGCGCGGGGATCGTGCCGTTCCCCGCGCATGCGCGGGAGTGACGTCATCGCCGCTCCGGCCAATCACAGCGCCGGAGCGGCGATACCCGGAAGTCACTCCGGGTATCATGGATGCGACGGAGGACGTGTCCAAGGACCGCTGCGGGGGCTTCGATCTAAGGTAAGTGATTGATAATGAGCTAGTATGCTAGTCATACTAGCTCATTATGACTTTGCCTTGCAGGTTCTGAAAAAAAAAAGTTTTGCGGTATACAACTGCTTTAATAACTGCAGCTGAAGGGTCTGTGACCTGTTTATTTTAACAGATTCATGAGTGCTGAGGGTAAGTGGATGTTTGCTGTTTAGTGATTATTTACTTTTACTGTTTTGGAAATACTGTATATTGTTTATGGTTGGTGACTCCATGCTGATAACTCTGGTACTATCCCCTGGTGAATTGGAATAGAGCAGTCTGGTCCTGCCATCTGTGGAGCGAGAGTGATGATGCGGGATGCAATTTACACAAAGCGCTTATTGCTGTTCTAGTAATAGACAGCATATCCCTCTGGGGAGTGTGTATTTCTACTATTGGTGAAGGATTGGCACTACTGGTGTTTCCAATATGAACTGTTAATTCTTGTTGTTCTGACACATTTTTGTGGACACTTTTTTTTAGCACTGCATTTTTGTTATAATTTGATTATTGGTGCAGTATATATCTACTGTACGCCTATTGCACGTGGCTGTTTAAATTTCACTGAAATAGCGCTGCCTTTATTATACTATAGCTACAGAGGTAAAGGGCTCGATTTAAAATGCTTTTACTACTTTTGTGTAAACACTTTAGTTTGCATAGAACAGGTTCTCTTTACATATTTAGCTTTTTCATAATAATTTAGCCTAGAACACATGCCATAGCTGTTATCATTTTAAAATATATGGTTCTAAATAAAATGAATTTAATGATATATATGATTTATGACTAAATTATTATATTCTCTTTTAATAGTGCTTGTGGAATAAAAAAATAATACCGTATATACTCGAGTATAAGCCGAGTTTTTCAGCACATTTTTTTGTGCTGAAATTGCCCCCCTCGGCTTATACTCAAGTCTGTGTCCATCTTCAACTTGGTGCGCCTGATCCCTTCCTCTACAAGTGTGCCAAGTTTGTTGCTTGGGGGACCTACGGCCGGGAAGCACCGATTTTTCAAAGCCGGGCACCCCTTCCATAGACTCCAATGTTAAACGGTAATTTCTCTGGTGATTTTGGGGACCCGGTACCGGCCGGGCACCCCTTCCATAGACTCCCATGTTAAACGTCAGTCTAGTCACACAGTGCCGGAGATCAGGTAGGGAGATTGGGCACAGTGAGGCATGGGCACAGTGAAGGTGAGGCATGGGGCACAGTGAGGCATGGGCACAGTGAGGCATGGGCAAAGTGAGGCATGGACACAGTGGGGCATGGACACAGTGAGGGATGGACACAGTGAGGCATGCACATGGACACAGTGAGGCAAAGTGAGGCACAGTGAGGCATGCACATGGACACCCTAGGCTTATACTCGAGTCAATAAGTTTTCCCAGTTTTTTGTGGTAAAATTAGGTGCATCGGCTTATATTCGGGTCCACTTATACTCAAGTATATACGGTATGTTGTTTTTAAGCTTTAAATAGTAATACACAGAGAGCTACAAAAAGGTAATATACTAGCTGCCTGAGGTTTTGGTGAGGCCTTCTTGGGGAAAAATACTTTATACCTCTATATAATGATTTCACCAGCATCTCATAATTGGATCTAATGGAATGCTGTGGTGGTTGAAAGCTCTAGTTCTAATGATTCCTCAGCAGTAGCAAACTTTTAGAGTAAAGAATAAATGCTTTAATGGAATAATCACTTAAAAGCAGGCTCACAATGATCATATTAGATACTGTAAGACAGCCAGCAATGCTCTATATTACATTGGAATCCAAAGGGTTTTTACTTATAGCCTTCTAAAATATACTTTAAATTGTATTGCATTCTTTACTAATGCTACTACTACTGTATTCAATAATATGCTGTGCATAATTTCTGTAACTGTTAAAAACATTAGAGAATCAGTATGATGTCTAAGTATACGAATAAGTATACGAATAAGTAAAAGTTAACAAATGTGAGTTTGATCCTCCTAGGCCTTATTCACACAGTAATTTATTGCCAGCTGTGTCAAGTATTCATTGGGTTTCTGCAGCTGGATTCACAGGTAGATGTGGATAGCTGCAGCCAATCAGCCTGTACAAAGTAATGACATTCTGACAGCAGCTGTAAGGCCCCTTTCACACGGGTGGCTGTTCTGCCGCAGTTAAAAGCATGTTTTGTTATTTTGAAATTCAGATAATCCTGGCACAGCATTCACTTGCTGTTGTACTTTGCGATTAGCTGCGTTTACGTGCGGCAGCGTTTATCTGGAACATTCTTGCCATTTCTGATGTGCTTCCTGTTGTTTTTCTTTCCTTGTTGCCGCTGCTATCTGCAGGTAAAATAGTACACTGCGATTACCTGCAGTTATGTGCAGATAGCTGCAATAAATTGGTCTTGGACCCAGTCAAATAAATTTTATCTAACCACACCAAACCCCATGTAACAAAACCGTTGCTAAATGCAGTGTGTGAATGGGTTTAGCTGCAATAGATAACTTGATCTATCCGCAGCTAAAAGCTGAATTATATCTGCCCATGTGAAAGGGGACTAACTATCAGAGTGTGGAATCGCACATGGAGCGATTACCTGTTCTTAGGGACAGATGATCACCCCTGGATGCAAACAGCTTGTGTCCAGGCAAGGACGATCTGTCCTTAACCATAAGTCATAACTCCATGTGTCATTAGAACACCTACAGACAGCTGTGGAGAGTCAGGGGCAATCATCTGTACCTAAGTGCAAGTTATCATTGTTCCTTATGCTTCTGAACACTCGTGGACATCTGCTGTCAGCCTTTCATTGCTTTGTACAGGCTGTCTCTATTCATATCCATCTGTGAATCCAGCCGCAACAATCTGCTGCATTTTTACTGAGGCTGGCAATAAAAATCTATGTGAATGAGGCCTTAATGGGCTCCCAGCACATACTGAACATCTATACGTAGGATGTCTATGCAAATAATGACTTTTGGGCAATAGTATTCAAATAATGATGTTGGGGCTTTCCAGAGCTTTCAAACAATTAGATTTATTTATGAAAGTATTAACATGACTAATAAATAAAATATACAGGCAACCTGTAAGTTTGAAATATTTGTCAATGAGTAAGGAAATAAGTCATATTTTAATACAAAAGCATTGATGCATAAAATCACACTTCTCATCAGATAGCTTTGGCTTCCTTCACAAGCAATATAACAAAGACAATCACTATCTCGCATTCACATGGCAAATGCTTTTAAATCTCCAGCTAGTTTTCAGGTAGAGATAACAGCACAATACGTCCCTATTTTGTCCCTGCTGCACATTATACAGTGGTATGTGTGTAACTTAACATGCAGCTAAACCTTCTACAGTAATAAGTCAGACTGTGTATCTTTTTAGAACAGGATGAGGGAAACTGGGGAGAAAGTAGAAAAACATACAGTCCATAAAATATACAATAAACAGTGTAGTACTGCTGTCGAGCAGGATTGAGCTTCGAGTTTGAGTCAAACTCATGTTCGACTCGAACATTGCCTGTTTGCCCGTTCGCCAAACAGCGAACAATTTAGGGTGTTCGCGGCAAATTCTAAAAGTCTATGGGAGAAATCTAAAGTGCTAATTTTAAAGGCTTGTATGCAAGTTATTGTCCTAAAAAGTGTTTGGGGACCCGGGTCCTGCCCCAGGGGACATGTATCAATGCAAAAAAGTTTTAAAAATGGCAGTTTTTTCGGGAGCAGTGATTTTAATAATGCTTAAAGTGAAACAATAAAAGTGAAATATTCCTTTAAATTTCGTACCTAGGGTGTGTGTATAGTATGCATGTAAAGTCGCGCTTGTTTCCCATGCGTAGAACTGTCCCTGCACAAAGTGTCATTTCTGAAGGAAAAAAAATAATTTAAAACTCACTCGCGGCTATTAATGAATTGTCGGCTCCCGACAATACATAGAAAAGTCATTGATAAAAAAAAAAAGCGTGGGGGTCCCCCCAAATTCATTTACCAGACCCTTCAGGTCTGGTATGGATATTAAGGGGAACCCTGCCGCAAATTAAAAAAAAAATGTGTGGAGTTCCCCCAAATATCCATACCAGGCCCTTCAGGTCTGGTATGGATTTTAAGGGGAACTCCACCCCAAATTTAAAAAAAATGTTGTGGAGTTCCCCCCAAAATCCATACCAGACCCTTTATCCGAGCACGCAACCTGGCAGGCCGCAGGAAAAGAGGGGGGGACGAGAGAGCGCCCCCCCCTCCTGAACCGTACCAGGCCACGTGCCCTCAACATGGGGAGGATGTCCCCATGTTGATGGGGACAATGGCCTCATCCCCACAACCCTTGCCCGGTGGTTGTGGGGGTCTGCGGGCAGGGGGCTTATCGGAATCTGGAAGACCCCTTTAACAAAGGGGACCCCCAGATCCCGGCCCCCCCTATGTGAATTGGTAAGGGGTACATTGTACCCCTACCATTTCACAAAGGAAGTGTAAAAAAAATGAAAAAAACACACACCAACACCTTGGAAAAGTCCTTTATTAGACATAAAAAAATAAATAAAAAAAAAACATTCCAGCGATGAAATCCAGTGTCCCGCGGCGATCTGATGTCCAGCGCTGTCCGTCATTGGCTAAGCCTGAGCGGACCTGATGGGGAACTTCCTCTGCAGTGTAATAAATGAATACACCCGCCCCTTCTAAAGTTCCCCATCAGATCCGCTCAGCCAATAACGTAGGTGATGCGGAACGTGAGAAGGGGCGGGTCTATTCATGTATTAAACTGTGGAGGAAGTTCCCCATCAGGTCCGCCCCCTCGTATGTCAGACCCCGCCTACGTCATTGGATGAGCGAACCTGATGGGGAACTTCCTCCACAGTATAATAAATGATTAGACCGGCTCCTTCTCACGTTCCGCATCATGATGATGGGGAAATTTAGAAGGGGCGGGTCTATTCATTTAATACACTGTGGAGGAAGTTCCCCATCAGGTCCGCTCAGGCTCAGCCAATGACGGACAGCGCTGGACATCAGATCGCCGCAGGACACTGGATTTCATCGCAGGAATGTTTTTTTTTTTTTTTTTAATAAAGGACTTTTCCAAGGTGTCTGTGTGTTTCATTACATTTTTTTACACTTTCTTCGTGAAATGGTAGGGGTACCCCTTACCAATTCATATAGGGGGGGCGGGATCTGGGGTCCCCTTTGTTAAAGGGGTCTTCCAGATTCCGATAAGCCCCCTGCCCGCAGACCCCCACAACCACCGGGCAAGGGTTGTGGGATGAGGCCCTTGTCCCCATCAACATGTGGACATCCTCCCCATGTTGAGGGCATGTGGCCTGGTACGGTTCAGGAGGGGGGGCGCTCTCTCGTCCCCCCTCTTTTTCTGCGGCCTGCCAGGTTGCGTGCTCGGATAAAGGGTCTGGAATGGATTTTGGGGGGAACTCCACGTCATTTTTTTTAAATTTGGGGTGGAGTTCCCCTTAAAATCCATACCAGACCTGAAGGGCCTGGTATGGATATTTGGGGGAACCGCACGCATTTTTTTTTTAAATTTGCGGCAGGGTTCCCCTTAATATCCATACCAGACCTGAAGGGCCTGGTAATTAAATTTGGGGGGACCCCCACGCTTTTTTTTTTTTTTTATCAATGACTTTTCTCTGTATTGCCGGGAGCCGACAATTCATTATAGCCGCGAGTGAGTTTTAAATGACTTTTTTTCCTTCAGAAATGACACTTTGTGCAGGGACAGTTCTAAGCACGGGAAACAAGCGCGACTTTACAGGCATACTATATACAGTGTACACACCCTAGGTACAAAATTTTAAGAAAAATTTCACTTTTATTTTTTCATTTTAAGCATTATTAAAATCACTGCTCCCGAAAAAACTGCAGTTTTTAAAACTTTTTTTTGCATTGATACATGTCCCCTGGGGCAGGACCCAGGTCCCCAAACCCTTTTTAGGACAATAACTTGCATATTAGCCTTTATAATTAGCACTTTTGATTTTGAATGTTCGAGTCCATTGTATTTAATAGGGTTCTAAAGTTCACGCAAGCATTCTGGCTGTTCGCAGGTTCTGGTGCGAACCGAACAGGGGGGTGTTTGGCTCATCCCTACTGTCAAGTATAGTGAGTTCTGGAAGTAGGTAGAAGTTTAACTCTTGCGAAGGCGCATGTGCAAAGCTAACTGAGCAGGACATGTCCGCTTAGCGCTCCGCACCGACTGGGACCCGATGGCCAGACAAATTTTATCAGTCCTCAATGCCCCACAGTGCCTGTCACATACCTGTCATTCCCGGGCACATTCTGACAGGATGCACAGTGTGAGGAAAACAAATCTGAAACCACAGAAGGCTCAGGAAGCACTGACTAAAACTGCAGCTAAAATGGCAGCATCAGCATCCCCTCATACAGCACGCTCACATTAACAGCTGCAGCTCCGGTCTCCTTCTTCCCTGTCAAAAGGTGAGCCCCTCTCTGACCTTGGGGTGACCCCCACAGATATACAGAATTCTATAAATAGCTCTGACTTATTAAATCAATTTGAAAGGATTCTCCATAGAGCCTTACAGAATACCTCAGATAATATCACAAACAAACTGACAAGGGAGATTTGTGAGGTGGGCCGCTGCACCACTATCATTGAACAAAGGACGGATTAAGTGGATGTTACTACCTCTAACCAGACAGAAGAACTGGAATCCCTCAAAGTTGAATATTTTCTTCTTCAAAACCGCATTGAGGATTTTGAGAACAGGGCTAGGAGGTCCAACCTACAGATACACGGTATCCCTGAGGTAATTGAGGATCTTCAATCAACTGTTACAGCACTTTTTCAAGAATTTGCCCCATTTATTCCTAAAGAACGCCTAGAAATGGATAGAATACATAGATCCCTGGTCCTTTGCAAAAATTCTGGACCACCCAGAGACATAATCATAAAGTTTCATTATTTCTGTCCTAAGGAGCAATTATTGGAAACTGCTTGCAATAAAGAATCCCTTACATTCCCTTACATTCCAGGGTCATAAATACCAAATTTTCCAAGATCTGTCTCTACAAACACTCATTAACCACTTGCTGACCACCTCCTGTACATTTACGTCGGCAGAATTGCACGGACAGGCACATCAACATACCTGTACGTCCCCTTTAAGTGCCTGTCCGTGTGGTCGCGCACGTGCCAGCGGCGCGCTCGCGACCCTGCCGCCATCCCCGTGAGTCGGACCGTGGGATATCTGGAGGAGGATACAACAACCGTGCTCGGTGACTGTTATTCCTTGATGCATCATTAGACCCATTGGGGTCTTTCCTTAAGGTGAGAGGCTAGCATTACTGGGGGAGGATCCATTTGTAATTTGGACTCCCTTACCTCTCCCTTTCCCCCCTCATCTCCGTTTGCTTGCTTTGGAGGTGAACCTTTGTTGGATTAAGAACTTTATTGGTCAGAACTCCAGTTCTTTGTTGGATGCACTTTACAAATGGACTATGTCATTGTTTACTATCTATGTCGTTATTGTAAGGTATGAACCAAT
Organism: Rana muscosa; assembly: GCA_029206835.1. Lineage (NCBI taxonomy): Eukaryota > Metazoa > Chordata > Amphibia > Anura > Ranidae > Rana > Rana muscosa. The sequence continues at coordinate 179,177,904 of CM055124.1, forward strand.
ATGAACTAATATTCATGATTAGAGTTCTCCTTAAATATATATGTTGAAATATATATATTAGTACAGAATATGTTTTTCTGAAGTGTAAAGCAGGATGTGACTTTTTGGTCAAGCCTATCTTCTGCATTAACTGTCAGGCATATATATATTTAGGTCGAAATGTGACTTTGTGGTTAAGCTTTTTCCGGAAAAAAGCTTATCTCCGTTCTGCTTTAACTGGCAGGTTGACCGCACTAACTTATGGTGTTTCTTATCTTCCTGTTTCAAATGTCAAACACATGCTTAGTTTGACCGCAATTGACGTATGTTAACTGACCACTTCTGCAAAGGCCTTAAACCTGTTAGAATCTATTTTTGTTTAACGCATGATGTTTTTGCTTATTGCTGATTGGTTCACATGAGGGAGGCAACGCTTCTTGCTGTGCATAAAAAGGACATATTGCCAATATATGATATATTCTTGTATATCCATTCACTGTGTATTGGTGTCTTGAATATCCGACCGGTCAGAGAGACAATTCCACAGATCCTGAGTCCAGCTCGAGCCAAGAAGGTCCAACAGAACCAAACTGAACCAGTACCTTTCAAGTGGTGTCAGAAGTGGGATGATCCAATTGAACAGGTAAGACCCCCTTTAATTATTATTGGGAACAACAGTCTTGCCTTGTCAGTTGGTTCACCATAAAGTAGACTCTCGAGAAAACTACAAGTTTTCTGGGACTCTGTTAAGATTGAAAGGTAGATTTAGAATAGATACAGAGGGTCTCGCTAGGTTGGCCAGACCAGGTTATTAGATTGAGAAAGAATCTTAAATTCTTTTCTAACATAGGACTGATCTGTGGAAACTCTATATCTAAAGGTGTACACAAAAAGGGTTACTTTTTTAAATGTCAACTGTATATTGTTGTCCTGAATGTAAAACTGGTTTATTGTTTGCTTACAAAGGGAAGACCACGTCATTAGTGGCAATTGTTCCAGGGGGGTATCATGTCAAAATTGGCAAGGGTCCTATGTTCCAAGGATCAAAACAACATATGTTAAGGTTTAATATACACAACATACTACCCCCCAGTCCGGTGTGCGAGGGACTAAGTGTAGCAGAAATACAGTGTCTGGTTGTATTTAAAAAAGGAGAACACTGGGTTCCTTGTCATAAATCTATAAATTGTCATAAGGTTGAGGACATTTTCCGCCCCTGGAACGAAATAGAGAAAGCAAGACAGAATTTTTTTAATTTTAAAGTATAGGAATAAAATATTATTGTTTGTTAAAATGGGTAATCAAGCAGGAAAGGAAGCTGAAGGTAAGCAGCACCAACCCTCTCCGATTGATTACATTAAAGTCAATTATGGGAAAAATTATACTGATCCTTTTTGGTCACTAGTTCTAAAAAGAGCACACCAATTTGAGGTGTCGGGGTTAAGTGAATACGGACCATGTTCCGAGGAAGAGTGGGAGGAAGTGACCAGAATATGTGGCCAACATAAACAGTATAATTATCCCATAAAAGACCTTGACAAAGATTACATGACTAAATGTTGTAAGATTTGGGCAAAGGGTATGAAGGAATATAGAAAGAAATATACAAGTGTAAAAATGGAAAAAAAGAGCAATTAGAAGACGCAATAGGAAGTCCATCAGCTCCCCCTAATTTTTATCAAGAAAAAACACCTCCATATGCTATGGTAAAAGATGAATCCCTTGTCCCAAAGAAAATATACCCCTTGTTAGATCCAAATGTTATAGCAGGAGTATTAACCATAGCCAAACAAAAGGGAACTAATTGGTTACGAGAGGGGGAAGATAGAAGACAGATACAGGAACATTTAAGTCAATTAGTAAAGGAGGAAGAACAGTGTATTAAAAAAGATGAAGATGAAGAAAAAGTGATAGAAGGAGATAGAAGAGAGTTACAGGAACGTAGAGATAGATTAGGAGAAATAAAGGGGATAATACGTGGATTTAGAAACTCGGGCTACCCAGAAACCAATCTAGTAAAGAAGGCTGAATATATATCTGGAGATGGGTTAAGTAAGGATTTTCAGAGTAGCTTCAGTATGACCCCTCAACACCAGGCACCCACATCATCAGATGATAAAAATGATCTGACAGCTCCAATTAGTCTGGCTTTTCCTTTCATTACAATGGGAGATACACAGGTACAAATACCATTACCATTGGGTACGGTCAAGGAAATTAGAGACACATGTCCCAAACCAAGAAAGGACCCCAGACATGCGGTGACCTTTCTGCAAAGATACTGTTCAGGAACAAGAATGTATCCTGAAGATCTTAATACCATACTTCAAAATGTAGACCCCGATTCCCAAGCTGACGTAAATATAGGTCAATGGGCCAAGGACGCAAAGTTATATGAGGATGGGGAGGATTGGAATGTTTTTTGGAACACATTGTTACAGGCTTGGCTCAAGGCATATAAAAACACCACTATGTTGCATGATTTGATATCTTGCAAACAACAGTCAGGAGAGGATTTCTACACCTTTGTCAGTAGATTACATAAATTATATAAAAGTTGTGGAATAGACAATGATCAACTATTTGTGAGTACAGCCATAAATAATGGAGATCCAAGGGCCACCCAAAAAATCAAACTGATAAACACAAAATGGGCGGTAATGACCTCAGATAGATTCATAGCTGACATAAAGGAGAGGGCATCATCAGGGGTATTTAACACCAAAGGAGGATTGTTTACCTCTATTACAGAAGAAAATCCAAACATAGCTATGGTCAGTGGACCAAGTTCAGGAACCATACCTAGAAGGAATTATCCTCCCCATAATCAGGATCAGGGTTGTTTTAATTGTGGGGATCCAAACCACTGGAAATCAGAATGTCCCCAGAGAAAGGGAGCCAGGGATAACTTTCCTAGGAGGGGTAGGGGAGGCTACAGAGTGAGATCTCAACCAAGATCTCAGTATCCGCCCCAACCAAGATATGACACACACTAACAGCAGCCACAACAGAGATCCCAGTCAGTTCCAGTACACCCCCAATATAGGCAACAGCAGCTGCCATACCAAACAAGATCACCCAGAAACACCATAGAAGAGATACAGGTACATTGGCCAGGATATCAGGACAAAAACCCCCAATAGGGATGCCCGGGGCAGTACCCATCCTTGGTGATGCCACTGCTAATAACGGACATGCAAGATAATTACCTTACTGAAATGTCCTTTGCAGTTCTACCAGACTGTCCCCTGTCCCTCATGGGAAGGGATTTAATGTCTGCATTACAAATTATTGTAAAATTTGACCAACAAGGGGGCATCATAGCCAAATCGGCTAAATGTGACCTCACTATGCCAAAAAGGAAAGACCTTTTGGGTTACTTTATGTCACTGCCAGCCATATTAGAAAACCATGACATCTGGGCAGGAACTAAAACGGAAGTAGGACACATACCCTGTACACCATATGTGCCCACTATGTGGCCTAATACACTCCCCTATTATCAGAAACAATACCCATTGTCTACTGAAAAGGTATCGGGAATACAGCCCCAAATAGAGGAATATAAAAAGTTGGAAATCCTCAGGGAAATTGTCAGTCCCTGGAATACTCCCATTAATCCAGTTAGGAAAGCGGATGGTACCTGGAGGTTGGTTCAGGATCTGAGAGGGGTAAACAAGAGTGTGATTCCTCTGCCCCCATTGGTATCTGATATTACCTCAATTTTTACCAATATACCTGCAAACTCCAAGTGCTACACCGTATTGGATCTTTCAAATGCATTTTTTAGTATTGATGTTGATCCACAATGCCAACACCTATTTGCATTTGTCTGGGGAGGGGGTCAGCTGACCTGGACACACCTCCCTCAAGGGTTTATTGATAGCCCCGCGGCTTTTAGCATAGTTTTGAAAAAAACTATGGACGATTGGACGCCCTCTGAAGGCTCCACAATCCTGTTGTACGTAGATGACCTACTTGTTTGTAGTGAGAGCAGGGCACAGTGTGAGAAGGACACAGTAAGCCTGATGAATCACCTCGCCCTAAAGGGTCACTTGGCGTCTAGGAAAAAGATCCAGTGGTGTAGGGACAGAGTTGAATATCTTGGCTGTATTATCACAGATGGGACCAGATTGATATCCCCGACACAAGTCCAAGCTCTCCGCTGTCTCGGCCCACCAAAGGACAAAGCTGCATTGCTTTCCTTTTTAGGCTCAATCGTCTACTGTCGACAGTGGATACCTGACTGTTCTTTATGGGATTCCATTTTACGTCCAGCTACAGCTGCGGGTGCCCCTAAAACAATTGAATATACAGAGGATATGAAAGAGGCCTTCCTCGCTCTTCTGAGTTCCCTCTCGCGGGCTCCTGCTTTAGGTCTCCCTTCCTATGATAAACCGTTCTCACTTTACTGTGTGGTGCGAGGGCCTACGTTTGCAGCAGTATTGGCCCAACCCCATGGGACAAACTTAAGACCAGTGGCATACCTATCAAAGAAACTGCCACTCCAGGTACAGGGAATGCCAGGATGGCTGCAAACTCTTGCAGCAAATGCAATGGCAGTTAAGGAAGCTTCTAAAATCACTCTGGGCACACCCACTATTCTCTATACCACACATTCAGTAGCACAATTGTTACAAAATATGCATACCCAGCATATGACAGCCCAAAGGTCCAGTGGGTATGAAATTATACTTCTGAATACAACACATTTGGAAGTAAAATCCTGTTCAGAAACTACTCCCGCATTACGATTGCTACACGCACTATTGCAGCTTCCATATGCTGAACCAGAAGTAAACCATAATTGTAATGACAATTTACTTCAACAAACATTGCCAAGGGTGGATTTAACTGATAAACCAAACCCAGATTTCCTGGATGTATTTGTGGATGGCAGTTGTTCCAGGCCTAATGATAACACATATAAGACAGGCTATGCAGTAGTGATGCTACCTGATGTTGTGATTGAGGCTTCTCCTTTAGGGGCCAATTCAGCACAACAAGCTGAGCTCCATGCACTCACCAGAGCATGTCAACTATTTAAAGATAAAGATGTAAATATATATACTGACAGCAGATATGCTTTCGGCATAATTTTCGATTATGCACTCATTTGGGAAAAACGAGGATTTAAAACTGCAGACAACAAACAAATTGCCAATAAGGAATTTGTTCTTACCCTACTCGCAGCCCTACAGATGCCCAGAAAAATCAATGTTATAAAAGTAAAGGGACATTCATTTGACAAGTCCAAAGAAGCTCAGGGAAATGCCTTGGCAGACAGAGTTGCTAAAACAGCAGCCAATTCGGCACACGGGGCCCAGCCCAATCTAACACTGTTTGCTCCAGATTTCAGTTCACCAGAATTCCCAAATACTGTGAGAATTTTACAGGACAAAGCATCAAGAGAGGACATAGCTTTCTGGGAAGGTCAGAACTTGACCAGCGTGCCAAGTGGCATCTGGTCAATAGTGATGAGCCGAACACCCCCGGGTTCGGTTCGCACCAGAACCCGCGAACGGACCGAAAGTTCGAACGAACATTAGAACCCTATTAAATACAATGGATGCGAACGTTCGAATTCTAAAGTGCTAATTATAACAACTATTATGCATGTTATTGTCCTAAAAAGGGTTTGGGAACCCGGGTTCTGCACCAGGGGACATGTATCAATGCAAAAATAAGTTTTAAAAACGGTCGTTTTCCGGGAGCAGTCATTTTAATGATGCATAAAGTGAAAAAAAAAAAGTCAAATATTCCTTTAAATATCGTACCTGGGGGGTGTCTAAAGTATGCCTGTGAAGTGCCACGTGTTTCCCGTGTTTAGAACTGTCCCTGCACAAAATGACACTTCTAAAGGAAAAAAAAGCCATTTAAAACTGCTTGCGGCTTTAATGTAATGTCTGGTCCCGGTAATATGGATGAAAATCTTTAAGAAAAATGGCATAGCTACCCCATGACCCCCCCCCCTACCCCAGCCCATTACCAGCCCCTTTGGGTCTTGTATGGATATTAAGGGGAACCCCGCACATAAAATAAAAAAGGCCCTATATACTCTGAACAGCCGTATACAGGCGGTGCATACAAGACAGGGACTGTAGGTTTGTTCTTATGTAGAATCTGTTTGTAATTTTGAACAGGTACATTGTTGAAGTGTAGCTCCAGACCAAAAATCTATTTTTAAACTTTTTGGAAAACATAGGTAAGGGTTATCACCCCTGTAACATTTGTTTTGCTGTCTGTGCCCCTGTTCAGAACATTTCACCTCACTTTCCGTCCTAATGACAACTGTTTTTGAAATGTGGTGTTTTTCTTGAAACAAGGATTGCTGATAAAGCATCAGTACAGAGGAGACACCTTTCTCCCATATTTATTCTTACAGGAGAGAATTTTCCTTCCTAGTGGTAGATTTCCTCTCACTTCCTGTTGTCTTCTTGCGTTTGCAAGTAGGAGTCGTTTGTAAGTTGGATGTTTGAAAGTAGGGACCTGCCGTATATACTCTGCAGAAATAGGCCCCTTAGTTGTTGGTGTTGGCACAACACTGTAAGCACTCACAGTTACTCTTGGTTGGTGCTGGAACGCCCTGCTGTCAACTATTATATCAGGAATTTTAATTACATATAATTGTTGAACAGTGGTAGTAAAAATTGGGCCTTTGATGGTGGTGCTGGTGCCACAACACTGTAAGCCCTGACAGTTACTCTTGGTGGGTGCAGCAATGGGCCCTGCTGTGAATTATTAGATCAAGAATTATAATTACATGCCCCTGTTGAACAGGGGCTGAAAAATTGGGCCTTAGGCACTGGTGGCACAACACTGCAACCCTTCACAGATACTGTACTTGGAGCACAGCAATGAGCCCTGTTGCAAAGTATTGCTTCAAAAATTGTAATGACACGCCCCTGTTAAACAGGGGCTGAAAAATTGGGCCTTAGGCACTGGTGGCACAACACTGCAACTCCTCACAGATACTGTACTTGGAGCACAGCAATGAGCCCTGTTGCAAAGTATTGCTTCAAAAATTGTAATTACACGCCACTGTTAAACAGGGGCTGAAAAATTGGGCGTTAGGCACTGGTGGCGGCACCCATAAACAAAAATGATCTTCCAAGCTATCATCATCAATCGTATCATTGAGGACTCGGAGGAGGAGGATAGGCAGTCAACATAACAGCACAGGCACTCAGCATCAGCATCAGTCTTGAAGGGATGTGACATTTTAAAATCAATTAGTCTGTTATATCAGCATCAGGTGTGTGGTAGCTGGTGGTGATCCAAGACTGGTTCATCTTGATGAAAGTCAGTCGATCAACCGAGTCGGTGGACAGGCGCACCCTGTGATCCGTGACAAATCCTCCAGCAGCACTGAATGTGCGTTCCGAAAGAACGCTGGATGCAGGACAGGCCAGTAGCTCAATTGCATACTGTGCAAGCTCTGGCCAGTGATCCATCCTCAAGACCCAGTAAGCCAGAGGATTTTCGGTGGGGAAGGTGTCCAAGTCTGACCTTGCCCCTAGATATTCCTGCACCATGTTTATCAGACGCTGGCGATGGTTGCTGGAACCGATCATACTTTGGGGCTGCGGACTAAAGAATTGTCTGAACGCATCGGTCAGACGGCCACCTTCCCCACCGCTCCTTCTTTGACTGGCCGAAGCCTCAGCAACTCGTTGTCCAGGACCAGGAGTTTGCAACCTCCCAGTCTCTGGGAACGCGTTGCACAGACCTTTCTGCAAGGCCTCCCGGAGTTGTCTCATCCTCTGCTCCCTCTGCGACGGTAACATAAGGTCCGCAACCTTACCCTTGTACCGTGGATCAAGTAGAGTGGCCAGCCAGTAATGGTCCCTCTCCTTGATCCGAAGAATACGAGGATCCTTCCGCAGACTTTGCAGGATCAGGGAGGCCATGCAGCGTAGGTTTGCTGAGGCATTCGCTCCGGAGTCCTCTGGGTCACTAAGGACGACATGATCCGCAGCCACCTCCTCCCAGCCACGTACAAGTCCACTGGTTTCTTGGGACTGTAAATCATCCCTAAAAGACTGCTGCTGATGATGCTGAGTGCCAGCCTCCACCTCCATGCTGACACAATCCTCCTCCTCCTCCTCCTCCTCCTCCTCCTCCTCTTCCTGTGCGATGGGTGGGACAGAAGGAACACTGTCTGGGTAAAGGGGGCCTTGAGAGGCAAGGAAGTCCTCCTCTTCCTGCCTCTGTTCTGCCTCAAGTGCCCTGTCCATTATTCCACGCAGCGTGTGCTCCAACAGGTGGACAAGAGGTACAGTGTCACTGATGCATGCACTGTCACTGCTCACCATCCTCGTGGCCTCCTCAAATGGTGCCAGGACAGTGCATGCATCCCTGATCATGCCCCACTGGCGTGGAGAAAAAAAACCAAGCTCCCCTGACCCTGTCCTGGTGCCGTAGTCGCACAGGTACTCATTGATGGCCCTCTGCTGCGTGTGCAGCCGCTGCAGCATGGCCAACGTTGAGTTCCACCTGGTGGGCATGTCACATATAAGGCGGTTCTTGGGCAGGTTCAACTCCTTTTGCAGCTCAGCCAGGCGAGCACTGGCATTATAAGATCTGCGGAAATGCACACAGACTTTCCTGGCCTGCCTCAGGACATCCTGTAAGCCCGGGTACCTGCCCAAGAAGCGCTGCACCACCAGGTTAAGGACGTGAGCCACACAGGGCACATGGGTCAGTTGTCCCTGTCGGAGGGCGGAGAGGAGGTTGGTGCCATTGTCGCAAACCACCATTCCTGGCTTAAGCTGGCGTGGCGTCAACCACCTCTCGGCCTGGCCCTGCAGAGCAGACAGGACCTCTGCCCCAGTGTGGCTTCTGTCCCCCAAACACACCAGCGCAAGCACGGCATGGCATCTTTTTGCCTGCGTACTTGCGTAGCCCCGTGAACGGCTACGGAGCACCGCTGGTTCATAGGACAAACCACAGGAAGAGGCCATGGAGGAAGAAGAAGAGGAGGGGGTGGAGGAGAGAGGTGTGTCACAACCAGTAGTAGCATTTTGGAGGCGTGGCGGTGGGACAACCTCCAACACTACTGCACCTTGTCCTGAATCCTTCCCAGCTGCCAAAAGAGTGACCCAATGGGCCGTGAAAGAAAGGTAACGTCCCTGTCCATGCCTGCTGGACCATGAGTCAGCGGTAATATGCACCTTACCGCTGACCGCCCTGTCCAGCGAGGCCAAGACATTGCCTTCCACATGCCGGTAGAGAGCCGGAATAGCCTTCCGTGAGAAAAAGTGGCGTTTGGGAACCTGCCACTGAGGAACCGCACATTGCACAAACTCACGGAAGGGGGCCGAGTCTACCAACTGAAAAGGCAGCAGTTGAAGCGCTAGCAATTTAGCCAAGCTAGCATTCAACCGCTGGGCATGTGGATGGCTGGGAGTGAACTTCTTTCGACGGTCCAGCAGCTGGGGCAGGGAAATTTGCCTGCTAGAATCGGACGTCGGTGTAATGCTAGCAGAGTGGGCGCAAGTACTTGGCTGTGACACACCTAATTCTACACCTTCATTCCTCTCAGTGCATGTTTCAGAGAGGACTGAAGTTATAGTGGGGTTGGAGATCCCAGCTGATGCGGTGCAAGGAGAGGTCCGCTTTGTTCTTTGGTGTGGGTCTTTGAGGTAGGCTTGCCAACGAGCTGCATGGCAGGTCAACATATGTCTGGTCAGGCATGTGGTACCCAAGCGGCTGATGTTTTGGCCACGCGATATACGCTTGAGACATATGTTGCAAACAGCAGCTGTGCGATCTGATGCACTAGCCTCAAAAAAGGCCCACACCAAAGAACTTTTTGAATGACGGGCAGAGGCAGCGCCCTGCACAGGCGGAGCTCTGCGGTGTGATTCCGTCGGTGTACTGCCCTTACGCTGGCCACCAAAGGGCATCCTGCCTCGTTGGAGATGTGCCTCCTCCTCATCCTCCTCCTCCTCCTCTCTCCTATTAGGCACCCACGTGGAGTCATTGACCTCATCATCCCCTCCCTCCTCATCACTGGAGCCAATCTGGCAGTATGCTGCAGCTGCTGGAACATGACTGCCAGATTGGTGTCCTTCTTGAGCATCCCCTCTGTCTGCTCTCACGCTACTGCCTTCCTCTAGCTGGGTTTCATCATCAGACCCTTCGAAACGCTGGGCATCCTCCTGGAGCATGTACCCAACACTGTGCTGAAACAGTTCGGGGGACTCCTCAGGAGGAGGACATGGTGGGTCTAGGGAAGGAGTGACTGATGATTTGTCTGACATTGATACCAGGGAAGACGACGCTTTGGCAGCTGCTTTTCCAGTACCCTGAGCCTGGGTGAGAGAGGATGAGGAGGAGGAGGAGGGCTTGGTCATCCACTCTACCAAGTCTTCGGCATGATGTGGCTCAACATGTCCAGCTGCCGAAAAGAAGGACAAGCGTGTCCCATGGCCATGTGCTGATGACAATGCACCGCGTCCACGACCAGCACTGTTGCCCCCAGACACAGAGCCTGCTTGCCCTCTTTTATTGCCTCCTGACTGTCTGCCTCTCCTTGTTTGCCTTCCAGACATTCTAATAGATGGCCTGCAGGGAGATGGGAAAAAAGCAATAAGGGCTACCTTCAGGTGTCCTTCTCTGTCCCTTGAAACAAGGACTTTCACAGTGAAAGAAACTGACACTGTCCCTACCTAGAGTTTTCTATCCCTAGAATAAATGTTTTTTTTAATCACAATATAGCACAAGGACAATTCACTCAATGTCTCTCCAGGTCCCTGGAAACAAGGACTTGCAGAGTGAAAGAAACTGACACTGTCCCTACCTAGAGTTTTCTGTCCCTAGAATAAATGTTTTTTTTAAGCACAATATAGCACAAGGAAAATTAACTCACTGTCCTTACAGGTCCCTGGAAACAAGGACTTGCAGAGTGAAAGAAACTGACACTGTCCCTACCTAGAGTTTTCTGTCCCTAGAATAAATGTTTTTTTTAAGCACAATATAGCACAAGGACAATTAACTCACTGTCCTTACAGGTCCCTGGAAACAAGGACTTGCAGAGTGAAAAAAAAAAAACACTCTCCCTACCTAGAGTTTTCTGTCCCTAGAAAAAATGTTTTTTTTAAGCACAATATAGCACAAGGACAATTAACTCACTGTCCTTACAGGTCCCTGGAAACAAGGACTTGCAGAGTGAAAGAAAAAAAACACTCTCCCTACCTACAGTTTTCTGTCCCTAGAAAAAATGTTTTTTTTAATCACAATATAGCACAAGGAAAATTAACTCACTGTCCTTACAGGTCCCTGGAAACAAGGACTTGCAGAGTGAAAGAAAAAAAACACTCTCCCTACCTACAGTTTTCTGTCCCTAGAAAAAATGTTTTTTTTAATCACAATATAGCACAAGGAAAATTAACTCACTGTCCTTACAGGTCCCTGGAAACAAGGACTTGCAGAGTGAAAGAAACTGACACTGTCCCTACCTAGAGTTTTCTGTCCCTAGAATAAATGTTTTTTTTAATCACAATATAGCACAAGGACAATTCACTCAATGTCTCTCCAGGTCCCTGGAAACAAGGACTTGCAGAGTGAAAGAAACTGACACTGTCCCTACCTAGAGTTTTCTGTCCCTAGAATAAATGTTTTTTTTAAGCACAATATAGCACAAGGACAATTAACTCACTGTCCTTACAGGTCCCTGGAAACAAGGACTTGCAGAGTGAAAAAAAAAAAAACTCTCCCTACCTAGAGTTTTCTGTCCCTAGAAAAAATGTTTTTTTTAATCACAATATAGCACAAGGACAATTAACTCACTGTCCTTACAGGTCCCTGGAAACAAGGACTTGCAGAGTGAAAGAAAAAAAACACTCTCCCTACCTACAGTTTTCTGTCCCTAGAAAAAATGTTTTTTTTAATCACAATATAGCACAAGGAAAATTAACTCACTGTCCTTACAGGTCCCTGGAAACAAGGACTTGCAGAGTGAAAGAAACTGACACTGTCCCTACCTAGAGTTTTCTGTCCCTAGAATAAATGTTTTTTTTAATCACAATATAGCACAAGGAAAATTAACTCACTGTCCTTACAGGTCCCTGGAAACAAGGACTTGCAGAGTGAAAGAAAAAAAACACTCTCCCTACCTACAGTTTTCTGTCCCTAGAAAAAATGTTTTTTTTAATCACAATATAGCACAAGGAAAATTAACTCACTGTCCTTACAGGTCCCTGGAAACAAGGACTTGCAGAGTGAAAGAAACTGACACTGTCCCTACCTAGAGTTTTCTGTCCCTAGAATAAATGTTTTTTTTAATCACAATATAGCACAAGGACAATTCACTCAATGTCTCTCCAGGTCCCTGGAAACAAGGACTTGCAGAGTGAAAGAAACTGACACTGTCCCTACCTAGAGTTTTCTGTCCCTAGAATAAATGTTTTTTTTAAGCACAATATAGCACAAGGACAATTAACTCACTGTCCTTACAGGTCCCTGGAAACAAGGACTTGCAGAGTGAAAGAAAAAAAACACTCTCCCTACCTACAGTTTTCTGTCCCTAGAAAAAATGTTTTTTTTAATCACAATATAGCACAAGGAAAATTAACTCACTGTCCTTACAGGTCCCTGGAAACAAGGACTTGCAGAGTGAAAGAAAAAAAACACTCTCCCTACCTACAGTTTTCTGTCCCTAGAAAAAATGTTTTTTTTAATCACAATATAGCACAAGGAAAATTAACTCACTGTCCTTACAGGTCCCTGGAAACAAGGACTTGCAGAGTGAAAGAAACTGACACTGTCCCTACCTAGAGTTTTCTGTCCCTAGAATAAATGTTTTTTTTAATCACAATATAGCACAAGGACAATTCACTCAATGTCTCTCCAGGTCCCTGGAAACAAGGACTTGCAGAGTGAAAGAAACTGACACTGTCCCTACCTAGAGTTTTCTGTCCCTAGAATAAATGTTTTTTTTAAGCACAATATAGCACAAGGACAATTAACTCACTGTCCTTACAGGTCCCTGGAAACAAGGACTTGCAGAGTGAAAGAAACTGACACTGTCCCTACCTAGAGTTTTCTGTCCCTAGAATAAATGTTTTTTTTAAGCACAATATAGCACAAGGACAATTAACTCACTGTCCTTACAGGTCCCTGGAAACAAGGACTTGCAGAGTGAAAGAAAAAAAACACTCTCCCTACCTACAGTTTTCTGTCCCTAGAAAAAATGTTTTTTTTAATCACAATATAGCACAAGGAAAATTAACTCACTGTCCTTACAGGTCCCTGGAAACAAGGACTTGCAGAGTGAAAGAAAAAAAACACTCTCCCTACCTACAGTTTTCTGTCCCTAGAAAAAATGTTTTTTTTAATCACAATATAGCACAAGGAAAATTAACTCACTGTCCTTACAGGTCCCTGGAAACAAGGACTTGCAGAGTGAAAGAAACTGACACTGTCCCTACCTAGAGTTTTCTGTCCCTAGAATAAATGTTTTTTTTAATCACAATATAGCACAAGGAAAATTAACTCACTGTCCTTACAGGTCCCTGGAAACAAGGACTTGCAGAGTGAAAGAAACTGACACTGTCCCTACCTAGAGTTTTCTGTCCCTAGAATAAATGTTTTTTTTAAGCACAATATAGCACAAGGACAATTAACTCACTGTCCTTACAGGTCCCTGGAAACAAGGACTTGCAGAGTGAAAGAAAAAAAACACTCTCCCTACCTACAGTTTTCTGTCCCTAGAAAAAATGTTTTTTTTAATCACAATATAGCACAAGGAAAATTAACTCACTGTCCTTACAGGTCCCTGGAAACAAGGACTTGCAGAGTGAAAGAAACTGACACTGTCCCTACCTAGAGTTTTCTGTCCCTAGAATAAATGTTTTTTTTAATCACAATATAGCACAAGGAAAATTAACTCACTGTCCTTACAGGTCCCTGGAAACAAGGACTTGCAGAGTGAAAGAAACTGACACTGTCCCTACCTAGAGTTTTCTGTCCCTAGAATAAATGTTTTTTTTAAGCACAATATAGCACAAGGACAATTAACTCACTGTCCTTACAGGTCCCTGGAAACAAGGACTTGCAGAGTGAAAGAAACTGACACTGTCCCTACCTAGAGTTTTCTGTCCCTAGAATAAATGTTTTTTTTAATCACAATATAGCACAAGGAAAATTAACTCACTGTCCTTACAGGTCCCTGGAAACAAGGACTTGCAGAGTGAAAGAAACTGACACTGTCCCTACCTAGAGTTTTCTGTCCCTAGAATAAATGTTTTTTTTAATCACAATATAGCACAAGGACAATTAACTCACTGTCCTTACAGGTCCCTGGAAACAAGGACTTGCAGAGTGAAAGAAACTGACACTGTCCCTACCTAGAGTTTTCTGTCCCTAGAATAAATGTTTTTTTTAAGCACAATATAGCACAAGGACAATTAACTCACTGTCCTTACAGGTCCCTGGAAACAAGGACTTGCAGAGTGAAAGAAACTGACACTGTCCCTACCTAGAGTTTTCTGTCCCTAGAATAAATGTTTTTTTTAATCACAATATAGCACAAGGAAAATTAACTCACTGTCCTTACAGGTCCCTGGAAACAAGGACTTGCAGAGTGAAAGAAACTGACACTGTCCCTACCTAGAGTTTTCTGTCCCTAGAATAAATGTTTTTTTTAATCACAATATAGCACAAGGACAATTAACTCACTGTCCTTACAGGTCCCTGGAAACAAGGACTTGCAGAGTGAAAGAAACTGACACTGTCCCTACCTAGAGTTTTCTGTCCCTAGAATAAATGTTTTTTTTAAGCACAATATAGCACAAGGACAATTAACTCACTGTCCTTACAGGTCCCTGGAAACAAGGACTTGCAGAGTGAAAGAAACTGACACTGTCCCTACCTAGAGTTTTCTGTCCCTAGAATAAATGTTTTTTTTAAGCACACTATAGCAGAAGCACAAAACACACTGACACTCTCCCTACCTATCCTTCTCTTTCCCTAAACTAAAGGAATCCAGGTTAAGCAAGAAAGAAATAACAGTCACTGTCCCTGCCTATGCTACTCTATCCCTGCTCCGGAACACACTACACTAGGCCGCCGTGCTGGCGGCCTTTTATAGTGTGGGGCGTGTACTAAACACCCTCAGCAATAATTGGCCACAGGCATCCTGCCTGTGGCCAATCATTGCTCTCCTCGCTGCCGGCGCTGTGATTGGCCAAGCATGCGGGGTCACAGTGCATGCTTGGCCAATCACAGCGCCTGGATGACACTGCGATGGCGTAGTGCATTGTGGGCCGTTCGCGTCACTCGAATTTGGCGCGAACGGCCCAAATCGTTCGATCTTCGTCGAACGATCGAACAGCCAATGTTCGAGTCGAACGTATGTTCGACTCGAACACGAAGCTCATCCCTACTGGTCAAGCAAGGAGGGAGTAATAGGTATACCAGAGTCAGCTGCCCCTCTTTTGATTTCTTACTTACATGGTAGGCCAGCACAGAGGAAACCTGATGAGGGAGAGGAGGTTAATCTTTATTCTTTACAGGAAGAGTACGTGAAACATCTGGTAAGTAGCCTTAGTGAAACAGAGGACAAGGTTGCTGTCACTTTCCCTCCTCTCTCCACAGAGCCTACACATCCGTATATCCCAGGAGACAAAGTACTGATAAAACAACTTGCTGTCTGGAAACAACCAGGCTCTATCTTCCAAGGACCATTTGAAATTCTGAAGGTTGCCAGAACAGCCGTTCTTACAGATCAAGGACCACAATGGATCCATGCATCCAGACTAAAGACATTTCCGAAGGGAAACTGGAAGAAGGTGAAGGAGAAGACAAAGACCTCTGTTCTGGAGAGTATTCCAGAAAAGGATCTGGAAAATAATCTCTAGTGGACCATAAAAAACAAGAAACTCAGAGTTCCATACCCATAGACACTAATGGTCCAAAAGGAGGGATCACTTCGGGGAAACTTTTTCTTTTTTCCTTAATGACCACATTGTTTATTTTAATGCTCATAATCATAGGACACTGTTGGTCAGATAATTCTAACAGACCAAAAAGAAGTATGGAAGACAATTTTAGTGGTAAAATGCTGCTGCTTAAATTTAAATATGCTTATGCTCAAAAATCAGGATATGAAAATTTTTGGATATGTAGTAAACTCCATCCTAGCACTGCTAGGATCCCCCTAATGGCAGTACCTCTAAACTTCACCCCTCTCCTAAACGGCACACCACCTGTCGTCCTTACAAATGTCACAAGAACGCTTTCAGATAATAACCTTACTTTCCAAATTATTGGTAGAAGTCATTCCCCAGACTGGTGTTTTAGGTTGGGAAACTCCACAAAGGGAGCTGAAGTGTGCCAACAAGCTACAATTACATTTTCAATGACTTCAATTGAAAGCCCTTTCTTTCACACTTCAGAACCTGCCCTAAACACCACTCTAATAAACTTTCTTAACTCCAGTTCCACTTCCACAGTAGGAAAATTATTGTCAAGTTTAACCTTTTCTGGTTTTTCTGATGAAATGATGATAATATTTAACAAACGACCTTTAGCTCTAGGAGACAGTATTTATATTTGTTGTGGAAAAAGTTGTCACCCTTGGATCCCCACTGAACCCCAAGGATGGTATTATCTTGCATCCCTAGTCCCCATTATGGACATAGTAGGAGATAGCAAGGGAACACACCTCCTTGAAGCTAGCATGCATCCTAGGTACCCCCTCAAACACAGAAATAAAAGGGAGTTATTTCTCGAAAAAGATATGGCTTGGGCCTGGTTCCCTTTCTGGACAGGTTGGGGGATAGATTTAATGAAAAGGCTTAATAATTATACAAATATTATAGATGATGTATTGGTAAAGAATTCTGATGATATTACTAGTTTAAACATTGAAACTAGAGCAATCAGAAAACAATTAGAACTTCATGATCTTGCTATTGAAAGCATGAGTGCTGCACTCACTGGCCTGTGTGAAGTTACGGAGGACTATGAGTGCTGCACTTGGATCCACAACACATCTGTTGAGATTCCTGATTACTATGATGTAATAGCCCAACATAGGAAAGAGGTAATCAATTGCAACAGGAGGCGAGGGATATCGCAAAAACATGGAGCCCCTTTGGAGAGGGAGGATTCGGGGGCACAGGTATTTTCTCATTTCTCAGACAAATGGCTATAACAGTAGTAATGGTGTTAATCTTCATTCTACTGTTATATTTAGTATTTAAATTAATTGTCTGGGTAATTGGAAAGATCACTAGTAAAAAGAGACAGGGTTCTAAGGAAACAATCTTGATGATGTCCACGGTACATACTAAACAAAAATGGTATAATGAACAATCTAATGATCTATGGGCTTCAATTCTTGAAGCCATGATCATAAGGAGGGGCTGTAAGGTATGAACCAATATGAGCTAATATTCATGATTAGAGTTCTCCTTAAATATATATGTTGAAATATATATATTAGTACAGAATATGTTTTTCTGAAGTGTGAAGCAGGATGTGAATTTTTGGTCAAGCCTATCTTCTGCATTAACTGTCAGGCATATATATATTTAGGTCAAAATGTGACTTTGTGGTTAAGCTTTTTCCGGGAAAAAGCTTATCTCCGTTCTGCTTTAACTGGCAGGTTGACCGCACTAACTTATGGTGTTTCTTATCTTCCTGTTTCAAATGTCAAACACATGTTGAGTTTGACCGCAATTGACGTATGTTAACTGACCACTTCTGCAAAGGCCTTAAACCTGTTAGAATCTATTTTTGTTTAACGCATGATGTTTTTGCTTATTGCTGATTGGTTCACACGAGGGAGGCAATGCTTCTTGCTGTGCATAAAAAGGACATATTGCCAATATATGATATATTCTTGTATATCCATTCACTGTGTATTGGTGTCTTGAATATCCGACCGGTCAGAGAGACAATTCCACAGATCCTGAGTCCAGCTCGAGCCAAGAAGGTCCAACAGAACCAAACAGAACCAGAACCTTTCAGTTATAGATTCAAGATTGTTATTGTTATTTTTATAATATCTTTTTTTAAATATTTCATTACCAGTTTACTTTGGATGCACCTTACATACGGACTTTAGCACTGTCACATTGCACTTGTTACATTGCGATTCATCTATATATTTTTTTATTGTTATATTTATGAGTTTATTTTCCTAAATTTTTGCTCATTAGCACTTTAATAGTTATTGTGCACTGTTTGTGTCACATTATTTATTTAGTAGGTTTACTTTATTTATTAGGCCTACTGTACTACTAGGCCTACGCACATATAGAGCAATTAGCGCTACTTCATTATCTTACACAATGTGCTGGGTAAATGCTTTTACCCAGCACAGAGATCTTTTTGCACAAGAATTTTTTCTGCACATTTTTACTTGGAAATTCAGAACTGTCATTTATTTATTTATTGCATCATTTGCACATGAAAACTGAGCACATATTTGTCAATTTGCACATTTGGTTTTTATTTTGCATCGTTGCACAGGAAAATTGGGCACAGATTGTTTTTTATCACCCTTATTTGTTTCCACTTTTTGCTTATTTGCACAGGATTATTTATTTGCTAGTGATTTATTTATTTATGGAGACATAGTAAGAGCCACATTCCTTCCCTTTGCCAATAAAACTCGGGCTGCTTTTATCATATGTGAAGGAGAACTTGTCAGGAGTTTTCAGGCTGATGACAGAAGAATGGTGCAGGAGACAGCTATGTGACATTGTGCTTTAAAGAGAGATAACAAAACACTGCAGATATATGTGCCCAGTTAAAATTTCATGAATCGGGTTTACATGTGTAGCTCTCCCCCCAATTTAGGGGGAGCTATATTCAAATTTAGGGGTTAGTCTGAGCCCATAGTTGGGCTCAGACTATTAATTTCCTAAAACTTGCTTCTGCTCTGGTGTGATATTGCCTGGCTGCAGTGTTCCCTGTTACCTGGGGGTGGCACTGTCATCTCCGGCTCAGGTGGAACCAGAGGGGGTATCGCAACACCATTGGGTGTCCTCTCTCGGTAGCTGTGCAGTGGGCGTGGTCTACCCACTGTGCATGCTGGGAGAGGATACTTAAGGGGCAGACGCCATTAGGCGTGAGGCGTTGGAGAGGACCCCTTGGTCCGAGAAGAACAGACACGTACCCCACCTTCGGTGGCCCTCATGGCCAGGGGTACGTGTGTGTGTGTTTGGCCCCGGGCACCTTTAGCCGGAGGCTGCATCTTTTCCAGGCGGCCCAGCACCTTTAGCTGAGCCCTACACCAGAAAAGGAGTCCCAGGGTGTCCAAGTGGGGGTGACCCGCTCTGAAGGAGAGGAAACCAGGGAATCGATGAAGGAGGTCACTGTCTTGGGAGAGGCCTGGTTATCTATCAGAAGTAAGGATTCCATAACCCGCCACAAGCCTATTAACATGCCCTATTGGCACCTAAGGACTTAAATGTTACTAAGCTGGGAAGTTCAGGACTTAGAGATTATCTCCTGATTGTATCCCTAGGAAACTACAAGTAAACGTTTTGTGCTCCACACCGGCTGCTAGGACCGCTCTTAAGGGGACTATCCGGGTGAGCAAAAACCCACTCAGGCCTGAGTGGTGACGATTGATAATTGAGTGCCGCGTGCCTGAACCTGCCTCCTAGTTCATTTCTCTCTATCTCCAACTTTTCTATTGAGTTCTTAAGCAACCAAAATAAACCTTTTGTTGGGTTTCAATACTGTCTGGAAAATGGCCTTCTTGAAGTAAAGAGAGAGGATAGACTTCTTCCTACACTCTAGGGTGAAGAAACCAATGGAAGGAGGTAACTCGCTGCAGGACCCAAATCAGATAACACCGCTCACCCTCTGCAACAAGGAGGATACTGGGCATGTGGCATGGTGTGTCCCACCTGCTAGCGGAGGTAAGCAAGGAAGGGATCTGTGTGCTACACATACAAATTAATGTAAAGTAACGTATGTCTGTTTTGGGGACATGTAAGTGGTAGTGTGGTAAAGTTGTTGTCCATGATTTTCCTCCTTGTTGGGCACCAAGCAAGGGTCACATTAAAGGTCTACCCTGGGGTCGGTTATTTGGGCTATGCCAGGTATTGAATGGGGTCACTGATCCCTGCCTGTGGGGTAACAATTCGCCTGAAGGCATGCTCACCAAAGCCCGGGACCAGGCGGGATCCACTGTCATGTGAAGAATCAAACATTAAGGCGACTTCCCAACTCAGAGATGAGCCACATGTGTGCAGTGTTCCTCCTTCTACTGCTTTGTCCCATGTCCTACATACTTGTAGTGATGTATGTGTTGCAATCGGAGAGACATGCTGAGCCTCTGCCCACTCCAGTAGTCAGGGTACCTCTGTTGCCTCACTCCCAGTAACAGAATAGGGTCCCACCAAGCACATATTGTGGACCTCATACATACTCACACTTAACTCTTCTCTCCCATACCTAGTGACTAGGGATGAGCCCGATGTTTGAGTCGAACGTAAGTTCGACTCGAACATTGGGTGTTCGCCTGTTTGCCTGTTTGCCGAATAGTGAACAATTTGGGTGTTCGCGGCAAATTCGAAAGCCGCAGAACACTCTTTAAAAGTCTATGGGGGGCGTGGCTAGCCGCGGACCGAGATGGCGGCGTGAGAGCTGAGCTCTGCAAACCAGGGACACAACGCGGCTAATAGCGGCTTTCCAAGGCACACTACAGTACCAGAGAAGGAGCGTTCTACACCCGGACAGCCCGAGGACCATGATTGGAAAAGGAAGGAGCTCCGGAGGCCTCAGAAGTTGACAGACTTTTATGCATGGGGGATGCATGGAGGTAGGCAAAATGGCGCTGGCGCCACATCCACCCCAGCCCTGACCGCACATCCCCGCTTACATCCCGCAGCACATAGCTGCAATGATGGGTCTCCTAATAGCTCTCACTCCCTCCCTGCAACCCCGCAGCCAGCTAGCCCAGCTAAGGCTAGATTTAGGCTGGATGGCTCTGGATGCGATTCAGCAGCAGGCCCTGACATAGACTCTGGGGAGGACACGAGGGAGCTGCCAGACAGCATAGAGGTTTTCCCTACTATGAATCAACCGGTCATGGACACGGTGCTGAAGGACATGTTAATGTCACTTAGGAGCACACTCCAAAATGATATTGTATCATGCATGACTAAGTTTAATAAGGAGATTAAAGTGGTTGAAGCACGGGTAGACCATGTGGAAAATAGGATGGGAGAATTTGCAGAAACCATTAACGACTTGGTAGACGCGCATGATGAGCGCGGGGAGGAAATAGACGGGCTTAAAGCAAAAATAGCAGATATGGTAGACAGGGCAAGACGAAACAATCTAAAAATAAGAGGTATCCCTGAATCTGTGCAACAAGGTGAGCTGAGGGCTTTTGCTATAGCCCTGTTTAAGGATATTCTACCTGACCTTACGGAGCTGGATGTCTCTATAGAAAGGATTCACCGCCTACCCAAGCCATCCTACCTCCCCACTCAAGTGCCACGAGATGTTCTCCTGCGGCTGCACTTCTATTACACCAAAGAAAAGCTCATGGCAGTCATGCGCAACAAAGATCTAATTCCCCTGCAGCATCAACACCTGCAATTTTTTGCAGACCTCTCGCAACACACTCTGCAAAAGAGGAGAGACCTCAACACCATAACTAAGGCCTTGCGCAATCACAAGATCAGTTACAGATGGGGATACCCTACCAAACTTACAGTCATTAAAGATGAAACTACTTTTGTTATAGACTCCTTGGAAAAGGGATTGAAGCAGCTTAAAGAATGGCAGATCGTCCCAGAAACAGAGGGCCAGCCGGTGTCTTCCAAAAGTAACCCCCATAAGGAGTCTGAGTGGCAGAAAGCGAATGCACAGAATAGCAAAAAGCACTAAATCTTGGAAAATGGCCATAAGTGCCCTGGAGAGTGAGGTTCTCTCACGTCTGGACTCACCCCTTGAATACACTTGAGCAGCTTTTGCTGCACCCGAGGGTATACCCTCATTGTTTCTCTTCCTCCCTGAGGAATATGTTTACAACCTCTAAATTACGTGACTGTCTGCTGCGAGCTAAGCAGCATTAGTTTTTTCTTAGTTCTGTTTTTGTTGTTTTTTTTGTTGTTTATCAGTTTTTTTCTACACTGCAGCATATATGTAAGCTATTGATTCCAAAGCTGACGCTTACTCATAGAGCATCAGGAAGACCTGAGAAGGAGAGGTCAGGTCTCTGCGGAAAACTCCACTCCCGATCCAAACAACTTCCCAGTCACCAACTGATCCAACATACAGTGAGTACTTTCATCATGTTTACCTCAGAAATAATAATTTTCCAACGCATTACCACTTCTCACCACAGGAGGGAGATGTGGTCACTTGTATTACTCAACATTGATTCACAACATCCCATCAGCACATACTCCTTTCAACCATGGGGATAACATTTTTGTCTATGAACGCAAAGGGTCTTAACCACCCTGCTAAAAGAAGATCTATGTGGAAGGAGGCCACTCAGTTTAAATGCGATGTACTTTGTGTACAGGAAACCCACTTCACCGCCAAAGACCCCCCACAGTGTTCCAACAAAAATTTCCCTTACGTTTTTTCTGCCAACGCAGATGCTAAAAAGAGAGGGGTTCTTGTAGCATTCAGAGACACTGTTTCCTTCCAACTGCAGGAGGAAATAAAGGATCCACAGGGACGCTATATCATAATTCTCTGTGAAATTAACTCCTCACAATACACCATAGTTAACGTGTACGCCCCCAACTCCAACCAAATTCGATTCTTTAATAAAACCATCAACAAGATAAGGAAACACCAAAAGGGCTCGCTGATTGTTTGCGGAGACTTTAACCAAATACCTGATCCTATTCTGGACTCTACTTCAGCGGGTCCTAGAGCGAGCAATCACCTCCAACCCGCTATTCATCAACATAACCTGTTTGATGCCTGGCGTTGCCTACATGCTGGCGAAAGAGACTACACTTTTTTTTCTGCCCCACACAAATCCTACTCCAGACTGGATCTTTTTTTGGTGGATCAGGGAGTGTTGACCAGAACGATATCCACTGCCATCAATACTATCACATGGTCAGACCACGCATCAGTGACCCTGACTATCTCCGATGCTTTTTCCTCTAATCCGACTACGGTGTGGAGAGCTAACCCCATTCTTTTGCAATCCAAAGACACTAAAAAATTGCTGGAACAACATTTGACTCAATATTTTACGGAAAATGAAATGTCTGTCAATGATAATTTTGTATTATGGAACGCCCATAAGGCTTATATGAGGGGTATTTTCATCCAGCTGGGGGCAAGAAGGAAGAGGCAGCAGCAAAAACTATTACAAGAACTAACACAGAAAATCCAACTCCTAGAAACCCAAAATAAAACCAACCCTTTACCACAAATCTCCCAACAGATATCCCAACTCCGTTATGACTTACGCCTGCTCTTATTGGGCGATTTTGAAAAATCATCTAGAAGGCTTAACACTAATTATTATGCAAATGGGAACAAGGCAGGTAGGCTACTGGCCCAACGCCTAAGAGGTACCAGATACAAATCCAAAATCCCCTTCCTTGTACACCCTCTTACCAAAGAAAAACTATTCCATCCTAATGACATAGCAAACACCTTCAGCCACTACTATGGCTCCCTATACAATCTATCAAATGATCCTACTATACCCCAACCCTCCACTGACCTCATTAATGATTTTCTAAAAAACATATCCCTCCCAAAAATTAGCCCTGAACAGCTTATACAACTTAACTCTCCCTTCACAACCCCTGAGGTTATGAAAGCTATACAGACTCTTCCAGCGAACAAATCTCCTGGTGCCGGATGGCTTCATAGGGGAATACTACAAGACCTTCCAAGATTTTTTAGCACCATACTTATCCAAAGTTTATAATGCTGCGGTTGCCTCTTCGTCCTTCCCCTCTGAGATGCTGAAAGCACTAATAATCACCCTACCGAAGCCGGGGAAGGAACCATCAACCCCTCAAAATTTCAGGCCAATATCCCTCCTTAACAATGATCTGAAACTCTATGCCAAATTAATAGCAATGCGCCTGATGGACATTCTCCCCCAAATCATACACCCAGATCAATCTGGATTCACAAAAGGCCGTCAGACATCTGACGCAACGAGGCGATTAATAAATATTATTCATCAAGCAAACCTACAGGGAACGCCTTCTCTGCTCCTAGCTTTGGACGCAGAGAAGGCGTTCGATAGGGTCCACTGGGGATATTTGTCGCAAGTACTACAAACCTTCGGGTTCGAGGGACCTATATATGCCGCTATAATGGCATTATACACTAAGCCATCTGCTCAGATATACAATTCGGGGGTGTTATCCAAACCATTCCAAATCTCAAATGGGACTCGTCAGGGGTGTCCTCTTTCTCCCCTGATCTTCAATATGATCATGGAGCCCTTGGCGAGTCACATCCGCAACCACTCTCACATAGAGGGATTCAAATTTCGAAATTCGTCCCATGTCATCAGCCTATTTGCGGATGACGTCATCCTGATGCTCACGGATATAAAAACTTCCTTGGCTTCGGTTCATGGAGTACTGCAGAGATTTAATAGCCTTTCCTACTATAAAGTTAACGAAGATAAATCATTTATACTGGGTCTTAATGTGCCACAGGATACAATGCGAGAGTTAGCTGATAAATACCCTTATAAATGGACAGCATCAGGGTTGAAATATCTTGGTATTCAACTGACTTCTACTACAAAAGAACTGGTCAAGGCAAACTACTTAAAATTTTTAGATAGCCTGCATAAGAAACTCCAAAACATATCCAAAACAGAGCTATCGTGGTCAGGGAGACTGGCAGCGTTCAAGATGTTGATACTTCCCCAACTACTGTATTTATTCAGGACCCTGCCAATCCCGGTACCCAACAGCTTCTTCGCAAGGGCCCAAACTTTAATTAACAAATACCTTTGGATGGGAAAGAGAGCAAGATGTGCTTTTTCCAAATTAACGTCTTCCAGGAAGGCGGGAGGGGTAGGCCTAACAGTCCTAAAAGATTACTACATAGCAGCCATATTGACACAACTTAGGACATGGTTCCCTCAACATAAAAGTAGTAGATGGGTAGAAATTGAGAAAACTCAGGTCTATAAGGGTAACTTACACCATTTTCTTTTAGCTAGCCCACAAGCAACCGCTAAGTCGGATGCTTGGTCACCTACCATTAAAGCGTCATTATCAGCTTGGACGGTACTACTAACCACCAAGTTTCATAATGTCAATCTTACAACCGTCCATATACCGTTGATAAGTATATCTCACATTATCCCGAATATAGACGTCAGTGCATGGGAAAGACTGGGGATTACACAAATCGATCATCTACTTATAGGCCCAGCCCCTAAGACTTTCCGAGTCCTCCAAATAGAATACGGGCTCTCAGATAGGGAATATTACACTTATCTGAGACTGTTGAACTATCTGCACACTTCACCCCCTGCCACGATTAATCTCCCATGGCAAGTGTCCCAATACTTTACTACCCTACCCTCTAAAACCAAAGGAATAGCCTTATTTTACAACACTTTGGGTAATAAATACACCTTTAACAGGAATAACAATATACTGGCCTGGGAGAGAGATCTCGGCAACGGGTACTCAGAGGAGCAGTGGCAATATGCCTTGCTAGCTAATTACTCAGTGACTAGGAGTGCAGGTTTATGGGAACTAACACAAAAAATTCTACTGAGGTGGTACTTGACGCCTCACAGAATTGCCAAATTCTCCCCTCAGACATCGAACAAGTTTTGGCGGAAGTGTGGACTGACAGGTTCACTGTACCACATTCTCTGGACTTGTCCAGTGATAACAGCTTTCTGGAAAAAGGTATTTCACCTGATTAGAAAGGTACTGCATTGGACGGTGCCTATCTCCCCGGGTCTTGCATTACTAACATTGACGATAGAATCCATACCTCATGAGCACAAAACTATTCTAGTACACATACTTCTCAGCGCTCGTTTGACTATTACGAGACATTGGAAAAACCAGATACTTCCAAACATAGGCGAGGTCATTATGACTACTAATACCCACTCTACATATGAAAGAATGCTGGCCAGGGCTCAAAATAACCACTTAAAAGTCGATGCTCTATGGAAAAGAAGGATAGATTGGTATGATACAAACAAACTCCTTACATAAATTTTAGTAAATTTTAGTATATAAACCATAATTTACAGTCTCAATCTATAATTATAGTTGGATAGGTCACAAATCACCTATGACTCTAAGCAATGGAACATGACTCAGCAACAATACTCTAACTCTTATATCTGCTGCATTTTTGTTTTTTTTCAAGTTTCTGTTCGTTTTTTCTTTCTTTTCTTTTTTGTTTGTTTAAATGTTTGTTTAAATGTTCTACTAGCACTTATTCATCCCACCGACAGTCTTCTGTGGTCAGGGTTCAACTACCTCCTATATTAATGTGCTCATACATACCTATGTTAAACCTATGCTGAATTGCACTGAGGTGTGGTTCCCTCTTACTTACCTTGTGGGTGTTCGGCGGGGTTGGGGCGCTACTCTCTGCCGGACGGCACAGCATGATCCCTACCGGGGTGCTGGGGGCGGAGGGGGGCGGCCTGCGAGGGCTGAACGCCACGGGATGATACGAGCTACCAAATGTGGGACTGCACCAGATGGCATAGAACTAGACTACTTTCTTATCCCAAATTGTTCTGCAATTAATTATAGTTGACCAGGAAATTGTCCTACGTACAGCACCATTGTTAACATGTATGCTTTACATTGCTTTGTATGTGAAAATTTAATAAAAACCTATTGAAATTAAAAGTCTATGGGAGAAATCAAAAGTGCTAATTTTAAAGGCTTATATGCATGGTATTTTCATAAAAAGTGTTTAGGGACCTGGGTCCTGCAGTGAATTTAATAATGCTTAAAGTGAAACAATAAAAGTGAAATATTCCTTTAAATTTCATACCTGGGGGGTGTCTATAGTATGCCTGTAAAATGACGCATTTTTCCCGTGTTTAGAACAGTCCCTGCACAAAATGACATTTCTAAAGGAAAAAAAGTCATTTAAAACTACTAAATACAGATAACAGTAATTGAAAAAAAACGGCATGCCCCCCCCCCCCCCAGTCCATTACCAGGCCCTTTGCGTCTGGTATGAATATTAACCCCGAAGCAAAATTTAAAAAAAATTTGCGTGGGGGTCCCCCAAATTCCATACCAGGCCCTTCAGGTCTGGTATGGATATTAAGGGGAACCCTGCGCCAATTTTTTTTTCAAAATGACGTAGGGGCCCCCCCTCAAAATCCATACCAGACCCTTCAGGTCTGGTATGAATTTTAAGAGGAACCCCGCACCAAAATAAAAAAAATGGCGTGAGGGTCCCCCCAAAAATCCACACCAGATCCTTATCTGAGCACGTAACCTGGCAGGCCGCAGGAAAAGAGGGGGGACAAGAGAGTGCCCCCTCCTCCTGAACCGTACCAGGCAACATGCCCTCAACATGGGGGAGGATGTTGATGGGGACAAGGGCCTCATCACCACAACCCTTGCACGGTGGTTGTGGGGGTATGCAGGCGGGGGGCTTATCGAATCTGGAAGCCCCCTTTAACAAAGGGGACCCCCAGATCCCAGCCCCCCTATGTGAATTGGTAATGGGGTACACTGTACCTCTACCATTTCACTAAAAAAGTGTCAAAATTGGTAAAAAAAAAAACACAGTAGACAGCTTGGGACAAGTCCTTTATGCTCCCAAAAAAACTGCAGTTTTTAAAACTTTTTTTGCATTGATACATGTCCCCTGGGGCAGGACCAGGGGTGCCCAAATCCTTTTTATGACAATAACTTGCATATTAACCTTTAAAATTAGCACTTTTGATTTTTCACGTTCGTGTCCCATAGACTTTAACGGTGTTCACGTGTTCGAACAAATTTTTTGCCTGTTCGCATGTTCTGTTGAATCAACTTTTACTCTAAACCAGGGATGAGCCGAACACCCCCCTGTTCGGTTCGCACCAGAACCTGCGAACAGACAGAATGTTTGCGCGAACTTTAGAACCCTATTAAATACAATGGACTCGAACGTTCAAAATCTAAAGTGCTAATTATAAAGGCTAATATGCAAGTTATTGTCCTAAAAAGTGTTTGGGGACCTGGGTCCTGCCCCAGGGGACATGTATCAATGCAAAAAAAGGTTTAAAAAATAGACGTTTTTACGGGAGCGGTGATTTTAATAATGCTTAAAATGAAAAAATAAAAGTGAAATATTCCTTTAAATTTCGTACCTGGGGGGTGTGTATGATATGCATGTAAAGTGGCGCATGTTTCCCGTGCTTAGAACTGTCCCTGCACAAAGTGTCATTTTTGAAGGAAAAAAAGTCATTTAAAACTCACTCGCGGCTATTAATGAATTGTCGGCTTTTATCAATACATACAAAAGTCATTGATAAAAAATAAATAAAAAAAAGCGTGGGGGTTCCCCCAAATTCAATTACCAGGCCCTTTAGGTCTGGAATGGATATTAAGGGGAACCCCACCGCAAATTTAAAAAAAAATGGCGTGGGGTTCCCCCTAAATATCCATACCAGGCCCTTGAGATCTGGCATGGATTTTAAGGGGAACTCCACCCCAAATAAAAAAAAATGGCGTGGAGTCCCCTCAAAAATCCATACCAGACCCTTATCCGAGCACGCAACCTTGCTGGCCGCAGGGGACCAGGGGGGATGAGAGAGCGACCCCCCCTCCCTCCTGAACCGTACCAGGCCACATGCCCTCAACATGGGGAGGGCCTCATCCCCACAACCCTTGCCCGGTGGTTGTGGGGGTCTGCGGGCTGGGGGCTTATCGGAATCTGGAAGACCCCTTTAACAAAGGGGACCCCCAGATCCCGTCCCCCCCCTATGTGATGTGGTAAGGGGTACATTGTACCCCTACCATTTCACGAAGAAAGTGTCAAAAAATGTAAATAAAAACACACACACCTTGAAAAAGTCCTTTATTAAAAAAAATAAAAAAAATAAAATAAAATAAACATTCCAGCGATGAAATCCAGTGTCCCGCGGCGATCCCGATGTCCAGCGCTGTCCGTCATTGGTTGTGCCTGTGCGGACCTGATGGGGAACTTCCTCTGCTGTGTTTTAAATGTATAGACCCGCCCCTTCTAAAGTTCCCCATCAGGTCCGCTCAGCGGACCAGATGCGGAAAGAGAGAAGGGGCGGGTCTATTCATGTATTACACAGCGAACGAAGTTCCCCACCAGGTCCACCCCCTCGGTATGTCGGACCCCGCCTACGTCATTGGCCTGAGCGGGAAACTTCCTTCACTGTGTAATTTAAATTTACACAGTGAAGGAAGTTCCCCGCTGAGCGGACCTGATGGGGAACTTTAGAAGGGGCGGGTCTATACATTTAAAACACAGCGGAGGAAGTTCCCCATCAGGTCCGCACAGGCACAACCAATGACGGACAGCGCTGGACATCGGGATCGCCGCGGGACACTGGATTTCATCGCTGGAATGTTTATTTTTTTTAATTATTTTTTTATTTTTTAATAAAGGACTTTTTCAAGGTGTGTGTGTTTTTATTTACATTTTTTGACACTTTCTTCGTGAAATGGTAGGGGTACAATGTACCCCTTACCAATTCACATAGGGGGGGCGGGATCTGGGGGTCCCCTTTGTTAAAGGGGTCTTCCAGATTCCGATAAGCCCCCCGCCCGCAGACCCCCACAACCACCGGGCAAGGGTTGTGGGGATGAGGCCCTTGTCCCCATCAACATGGGGACATCCTCCCCATGTTGAGGGCATGTGGCCTTGTACGGTTCAGGAGGGAGGGGGGGCGCTCTCTCGTCCCCCCCTCTTCCCCTGCGGCCGGCCAGGTTGCGTGCTCGGATAAGGGTCTGGTATGGATTTTTGGGGGGACTCCACGCCATTTTTTTAAAAAATTTGGGGTGGAGTTCCCCTTAAAATCCATGCCAGATCTCCAGGGCCTGGTATGGATATTTAGGGGGAACCCCACGCCATTTTTTTTAAAAATTTGCGGAGGGGTTCCCCTTAATATCCATTCCAGACCTAAAGGGCCTGGTAATTGAATTTGGGGGAACCCCCACGCTTTTTTTTTTATTTTTTTATCAATGACTTTTCTATGTATTGATAAAAGCCGACAATTCATTATAGCCGCGAGTGAGTTTTAAATGACTTTTTTTCCTTAAAAAATCACACTTTGTGCAGGGACAGTTCTAAGCACAGGAAACATGCGCCACTTTACATGCATATCATACACACCCCCCAGGTACAAAATTTAAAGGAATATTTCACTTTTATTGTTTCATTTTAAGCATTATTAAAATCACTGCTCCTAAAAAAACAGCCGTTTTTAAAACTTTTTTTTGCATTGATACATGTCCCCTGGGGCAGGACCCAGGTCCCCAAACACTTTTTAGGACAATAACTTGCATATAAGCCTTTATAATTAGCACTTTAGATTTCTCCCATAGACTTTTCGAATTTGCCGCGAACACCCCAAATTGTTCGTTGTTCGGCGAACAGGCAATGTTCGAGTCGAACATGAGTTCGACTCGAACTCGAAGCTCATCCCTACTCTAAACTAGGCAAAACATGTATAACATGCAATAACATTGTTTCCTAACTGAGCCTAACTGTGCCTTCCCCAGGTTACCTGCACAGGTGAAGTCTCTTAGAGCACCGTCAAGCATGGACTTTTCTCAAACAGAGCAATCCGTGTTCCAGGACTCTTCTGGCTAATTGGTGTTCCAGAGTGGACCACAGGTCCCAGGAAGTCTTTAACTGGACCCCAGCGAAAGCCTGTGCACACACCGGGGAAGGCAGAAAATAGTAACCCTTTCCCTTTGACCTAGAAAGCGGGCTGCTAACTAAATACACATTTAGGTAGCAGGAGAGCTGTCAGAATAGTCAATACATTACTAGGGACCAGTACACTTTTATTTATTACCAATATTTTTATAGTGCCAACTATTTTTGCAGCACCTTACATACTGTATATACTGCACATTCACATCAGTCCCTGCTTTCAAGGAGCTTACATGTCCCTAACTCACATTTATAAATACTCATACTAGGACTAATTTAGACAGGAGCCAATTCACCTACCAGCATGTCTTTGGAGTGTGGAAGTAAACTGGGGTACCCGGGCGAAACCCGCACAGGGAGATCATGAAAACTCCATGCAGGCAGTGCTATGGTGGACAGATGTTGTCAGAGGAGGTGGGACATCATTTAATGAAATTAAGTTTTAACCAGCATTTTTCAGCTGGAATCCTCTGTACTTGGTAGCTCACCAGTCTTTTTCAGTATCTAAGATCTCGGCGTCTCAGTGAAAACTCTATTCCATCCCACCTTTCCATTGTCACAGCAAGAAAACATTGTAGCAGCTATAACAATGACAATCACAATATTTTATATTGGGACACAATTGTTAATAGAATGTATTTAATTTTTTTTTTTTACAGCCTGAGGAAAACTGCATTAGGAATACCTGGTTAACTTCAGTGTTCTCTGGGATGGCCAGAAGCTTCAAGGGCAATACATCTACACAGCTAAAACAGCTAAACAGATTATCCTTTAATGTACTGCCTGCAAAGGGATATCTGTGACTAGTGTTTGATATTAGTTTGCTTGATTGGAAATGTCATAGGGGTACAGGATCAATGTGTAATGCCCTGCCCTAGTTGCAAATGTAGCAGATAGTTACTAACATCCAGGCTCATACTGGGACAAAAATTAGGCCCGGGCATTTTAGACTGAGCAGCCCATGGCTAATTTACCGGGAGGCACGGAGAGCATGGGGGGCAGAGAATGTGGGGGGTGGAGAACACGGGGAAGTGTGGAGAGCACTAAGGGGGCCAGAGAGCACAGGGGGTGAAGAGCATGAGGGGTGAAGAGCACTAGGGGGAACCGGAGAGCACATGGGGCAGGAGAGCACAGGCAGGGGCAGAGAACACAGGAGGCGAAGAGCACAGTGGGGGTGGAGAGCACAGAGGGGCTGGAGAGCACAGGAGGGGTCGGAGAGCACTGGGGGGGTCGGAGAGCACAAGCAGGGGCAGAGAACATGGAAGGCAAACAGCACAGGGAGGTGAAGAGCACAGGGGGGTGGAGAGCATGGGGGGTGGAGAGCATGGGGGGCTTGAGAGCACTGGGGGGCAAAGAGCACTGGGGGGCCGGAGAGTAAAGGGGGGCTGATGAGCACAGGGGGGCCTGAGAGCACTGGGAGGGGCTGGAGAGCATTAGAGGGGCTGGAGAGTACAGGGGTCGATGAGCACAGGGGGGCCTGAGAGCACTGGGAGGGGCTTGAGAGCACAGAGGGCTGAAGAGCACTGCGGGGGGCCTGAGAGCACTGGGGGAGGGCTGGAGAGCACTGGAGGGGGCTGGAGAGCACGGAGGGCTGGAGAGCACTGGGGGGCCAGAGAGTACAGGGGTGCTGATGAGCACTGGGGGGCCTAAGAGCACTGGGAGGGGCTGGAGAGCATTACGGGGGCAGAGAGTACAGGGTTTGATGAGCACAGGGGGGCCTGAGAACACTGGGTGGGGCTGGAAAGCACAGAGGGCTGGAGAGCACTGGGGGGCCTGAGAGCACTGGGGGAGGGCTGGAGAGCACTGGGGGGGGGGGGTTGGAGAGCACTGGGGGGCCTGAGAGCACAGAGGGCTGGAGAGCACTGGGGGGGCTAGAGAGTACAGGGGGGCTGATGAACACTGGGGGCCGGAGAGTACAGGGGGGACTGATGAGCACTGGGGGGAGCGGAGAGTACAGGGGTTGATGAGCACAGGGGGGGGCCTGAGAGCACTGGGAGGGGCTGGAGAGCACGGAGGGCTGGAGAGCATGTAGATCCCCTCCCCCTTCACGGTCACAGGTAACCTGACCTGTAGTCTCTGCCCCCAGCCCGTTGGCCGAACTGTAATTGCGGCCGGCCGGACGGCTGGCCCGACCAGCCTCGGAGAGCGGTGAGGGCTCAAGGAGCAGCTCAGCTGCCTTGGCCCCACAAGAACATGCGGCCCGCGGTGGCCCACAGCAGCCCGCAGCCCACCGGGCAAGTGCCCGGTGTGCCCTATGGCCAGTTCGGGCCTGCTAACATCCACCATATCACCCTGCTGCCAGACCTCCATATATCACTCTCAGAGACAATAAACGTCATTTGCTTTATTTAGTTTTTTTATTTATTTGGGGGATATAACTTGGTTGGGGAAAGGGGATATGGCATGTCCATAGATCAGATCACTTTGCTGTCATATTTGATGAATTGGTTTTAAGAATTGAGCTTTTGAAGAACTGATACTCTAATAATCACAGTTATTTCCCCTGCATAAACTCCTGCAGACTGTTGCTCCTCCTCTGCATCAACTCCTATATGCTTGCTGACTTGTTGAACTGTTGATAGGCCAGGGGCCTGCATTACCCCTTCTTGTGGCCGAGTAGTGTAGCAGCTTGTATTAGTTGGTGGACTACTGATCTCAGCTAGCCCGACTTGCAAATCCTGTACCCGCAGGCCACATTGATTTGACACAAATCCCCACAGTCTCTCCTCTGGCCTTGCACCCAGCTCCCCTGGCATGCCTCCTCCAGATATCCACTGTGCCTCACTCACCGACCTTCCCCTGCCCCAAGTCCGTGGTGAAGAACTTAACCGGACATGCGTTCCAATCACTCCTCCAGCCCCTCTGTTCCAGGACACCTCTTCCATAACCGTATAAGGACTAGGCTTCCTCCCAGCTAACGGGCTCCTCCCCCGAGGCGTGCACCCCCCCAGATGGGGATGGGCCTCCTGCTGTGATCTAGCACTCCGTTCTTCACGTATCCCAGCCCAATTCCAGTTGGGGATTGGTCAGGGCTCCTCACATGAGCTCCCTGTCTTTCCAGTCCTCTGCCCTGCCCCTCTTCCAGAACATTCTCCCTGGAAGCAAGGGAGGCACCCAAGAACTGAAAAACAGGTGGTCACACCCACTGCTACACTAACCACTCCCTGCCCCCAGATCAAAACAAGCAGGCCTAGCCTGAAGCATAGGCCTGACTAAATGTACTTGCCTGGCAGCAACCACACAAAAATCCTCACTTCTAGCACCTACCTATGGTAGAGGGTGCTACACAAAATTTATTTTTATTTTTTTGCTCTGCTGTGTTCAGAAGAGTGGTGGTCTGTTTTTTTGGTCTGTTTAATTTTCCCTAAGCTTGGTGGTTGATTATCCTGCTTGTCTCTGGATCTAGGAGGGTCAGCCATTAAATTTATGAATATTAGCTTTCAACGAATCCCTGGGAGGCTCACCCGGAAGGTGGCTGAGTGATGAAGATAAATGCTTGAGAGGTTCGCTCAGAGTGTTAGTGTCCTGGGATTGCTTCCCCTTGGGATGCAGCCTGTATGCTGGATTTGCTATTTGGGCCTCAGCATGTGCTTGGCTGAGGGCCTGAAGGAGATATGATTGAGACACATTTGCTAGAGGGTATCACCTGCAGAGACTGGCCTGGAGAAGGACCCTTTCTTCCTCGCTGGAGAGTGTCGCATGAAGGCTAGGCAGGTAGGCAGCTGTCCTTAAACTTTGTGAGTAACACTTTGATTATGGATTCCAGGTGTGTTTGTACATGGGGATGCAAGTGTCAGATGTTGATGTAAGGACTGGGACTGCTCACATAGTTCCAGATTATCTGGTCATTTCCTTCTACACCCAGCAAAGGCTGTTACAAGAGAAATTTGGCTAATGTTTGCCCTCATGCTATTTTCTCTTGACATTTTAGAGTATCCTGCACCCAAAACCCTTTCCTGTTTAAGTTTTCTGCATCAAATCCATAAAAGGACACCCCGCAGACTGAGCCTATATTTGTTGGTGTGCTTGTGTTGTAACTGAGTCTGGGTCTGATAGCCCCAATACTAGCTAGGGAGACCAGATCAATTTACAGTGGCTACAAGTGAGTGTGACATGCTTTAATATAAACCTCTGCAATCCATAAAGTGGCAAACCAATTAGTTTGTTTTTTATTTTAGACAGGGTGTTCCCCTTATGCCTTGTACACACAATCAAAATTTCTGATGAAAAAAGTCCGATGGACTTATTTCATCGGAAATTCCGATCGTGTGTGGGCCCCATCTGACTTTTTTCCATCGGTGTTTAGAAATAGAACATGGTTTAAATTTGTCCGATGGAAAAAAAAATGATAGGAAATTCCTATCGTCTGTGTGGAACTCCGACGGAGAAAAAGCCCACACATGCTCAGAATCAAGTCGACGCATGCTCGGAAGCATTGAACTTAATTTTTCTCGGCTCGTCTGAGTTTTTTACGTCACCGCATTTTGGACGGTCTGAATTTAGTCTGACAGTGTGTATGCAAGACAGCTTGAACAGAATTCCGATGAAAAATTCCATCAGATTTTAGACCATCGGATACTCTGATCGTGTGTACAGGGCATTAGAGATATTTACCCTCTCTATTTGTCATGTTTACTGTTATTATTCAAAGTGAAAGTACTGTAAAAGAAGATTTACAATCCACATTTTGGATTGTCTTCAGAACAGTAATATAGGGAACATCTTCCAATGAGGACTTTATTTCTGGTGATTCTGGTAAAAACTAGGGAATCCTTCAATTTTGAAGTAATTTCCTTTAACTTTCTGCTTTGGATACAGGATGGGAGGTGAAGGGAAATAGATGTCCCCAATAAGACATAGATAGCAAAAAAAGCCTGATGGGTATAACCCTTCTTTACTCTATCCAAGAAAAAAATGTTTTTCTTTTAGTTCTACTTTAATGATACAGCACTGGATTTGTTATCTTCACATGAAAACAGAATTTCTATATTTGTTTGCCTCAGGAATACCCCTGACGGGACCCTTTCCATCCTCTGGGGTGAACTATTAAAGATCAGTAGATAGTAGGAAATATGGCAGATGCAGTCAGCTGCACATGGCTTCAGCCATTGAATACATTTGAAAACATTATTAAATGAATGTGAGAAACATAGATTCCTCTATCTTAATGTAAAATCTGAGTGAAGTGAGATCAAACGACCAGAATTACTACAAAGTCATTTTATGGTTTAAATTGCCTTTACTTCATAAAATATTTTATGTTTAACATTATGGTATAGTCCATAAAATGCATATTTCTAGTGAGACCTGCATTGCCTAGTCTGACATTGGGCTTACAGGTCACCAGTATAGAAAACTGAGGTAATTAGTAGGGCTTTCTGACATTTCCTCAGTGATTAATGTGTTGCAGCTTGTTTTATTTTATAATTGTCTGATAGACTTAGCTTCATTCATTTCTCAGGCTGAATAATATATGTTTTGTCAAACTAGCCCTTAAGCTTGCACAAAGACATCAGATCTCCAACAGCAAAATGGATGCTGGGCACTGGGCAGTAACGGTATGCAAAGAATGGAGCTAAGCGCAGCTCCTGTGTACAGTGTTCAGAGCGCCTCTGTCTTCTCTTCATGAAAAGAA
The DNA here is from genome assembly GCA_029206835.1 of Rana muscosa. NCBI lineage: Eukaryota > Metazoa > Chordata > Amphibia > Anura > Ranidae > Rana > Rana muscosa. The sequence continues at coordinate 179,214,346 of CM055124.1, forward strand.
TCTGATTTAGCTTTTTCATAAAAATGTAGGCAGCTGGAGCTCAAAATGGATTTCTTCTTCCCTGCTGAGACTTTGGCTTTCCTCACCTGCCACATATCATTTCTGTTCCTTTGTAATTTTACCTGATAGTCTCTGGGGTTGTGATTTAAAATTAAAAGTAGCAGAGTTAGAGGAATGGAAGAGGGTGGGGAATATGGTGGAGTTGTGTAAGGCTCCAGATATCTTTTTACATTTATTTAGATTTTTATGTTTCAAGCAAACCGGTCATGTAAATTTGAAAATGAAATCAACCATTAAAGGGGAATTTCAGCTCGTGTTTGGGTTTTGTCAAACAATATAGTACAAAAACTGCTACTTTGTATCTTTATATGATGTTAAAGCCTTGCTTGTGCCCTAATGTTGCGCTTCCTTTTTAACCCGTTGATGACCAGCCTATGGGAGAATGGCGCTGGGGCCAGCCTCTTGTCCCTCCGGGCGGACATCATATAACGTCCTTCCAGATAGCGGTGCAGCACGTGCCAATGGGGCTGCGCTGCGGTGTGATCTGTCACCAGCTGTGTCCATGGGACACAGCCGATGACTGATCACTATACCGACCCGCTACCGGTACAATGTGACCGCTGTAACCAATCACAGGAGGTCACATGACAGTTGTAGACAATGGATGTCTTCCTTTCAAGCCATCCATTGTGTACACTTGTGTTGCTAGCTGTGATTGGTCACAGTGATCACATGGTACAGACTGGGTCAATCACAGCTCATCTGTGCCATGTAATCAGCTGTGGCCAATCAAAGCTAATCGCAACAAAACAAACTGAATTAATTGATTTAATTCAGAAAAATGCTTGCATATAGCAAATAAATTCATTGCTACAAGCAAACATAATGTATAAATAAATAAATAAAAAAAAAAAGATTACTGATCACTTCCCCAGAGTAGTACAATGTTACTATGGTAACATTATATTGCTCTGGTCAAAGTGTGTTAAATAAAATTGTAAAAAAAAAGAAAAATTTATAATAAAACAAAAAAAAGTAAATGAAAAAAAAAGTATTTTATTATTATTATTTTTTTTTCCGTACAGTTACCAGTCAGTGTCCCTGATCACTGGCACACCAGTTATATGATAACACTGTACTGCACTGGTGACAGTGTGTAAAAAAAAAAATATAACAAAAATTACAACTTTAAAAAACTTGCCAAGCCTCTAAATACTAAATACTGTACCTTGGACCGTCTACATTCCAAAACTGGGTCATTTGGGGAATATCTGTATTGTCCTGACATTTTTGAGTCTCAGGAAATGAGATAAGCTGTCAGTACTTCCGGATTGATCAATTTTCAGCTATATACCACAGTTTGTGGGCTCTATAACTTTCCTACAGACTAACTAATAAACACTGATTTGGGTTATTTTCACCAAAGAAATGTAGCAGAATACATTTTGGCCTAAATTTATGAAGAAAGATTATTTATTTGCAATTTTTTATAACAGAAAGGAAGAAACATTTTGTTGTTTTTTTTCAAAAAAGTCGGTATTTTTACTTTTATTTAGCAGTGGTGATTAAATACCACCAAAAGAAATCTTTATTTGTGTGAACAGAATGATAAAAATGTATACACTATAAAAACACCAAATAGGCAAAAAAAACAAAAACAAATTGTGTGTGGGGTGGGGGGCAAATCGCTAAAATAACATGGATTCAGTGAAGCACAAATGCAGTAGCTATCTCTTATCCACAATGAGAAATAAATTGAAGACACCTAGTTTTGCATAGATTTATTTGCATTTAATCAAACATGTGTAGATATCATAAAAAAATTGCAACCCATCTAATATTCCCAATTTGCAGAATTCCTAATTTCAGAAAAATATACTGAAGGTAAGAATTGTATATCCTAATTTTCCAAAACTTTATAGCAGATGTAAAATCATACCTAAATTACATTTGGTTTTCTAAAACATTTTGTATCATAAAAATGTGTTATTATTTATTTTAACAACTTGAGACCCGGGCCATTGTAATTTGACGGCCACAAGGTGGCTCTACAATGCCAGGAGGCCGTCTATTAACATCCTCGGCTCCTCCCGGCAACTGGGGGCGCGCACGCACGCCGGCAGCGCACGCGTGTGCCCGCCACGTCACTCAGGTGCCGATGCGCATGCCTGACAGCCGCGATGTCCGCCAGGTACACGCGATCGCCAGTTACAGAGCCAGGGACATGGATCTCTGTGTGTAAACACAGAGATCCAGGTCCTGTTAGGGAGAGGAGATCGATGGTGTGTCCCTTGTACATAGGGACACCCATTGCTCACCTCCCCCAGTCAGTCCCCTCCCCCCACAGTAAGAATCACCTAGCATGGAAAACACTTTGGGCTTTCACACTGGATAGACAGCAGCGGCTGTTTCAGGTTGGTTTGCAGACGCTATTTTTAGCGCTGTAGCACCTGCAAACCGATCCAGTGTGAAAGGGGTCTAAGGGTCCTTTCAGATTCTGATTAGGCCCACCTGTCCATTTCTCAGGTGGATCTGATCGGAAGCTCCATGCAGCTGTATAGGCAGGCTGATGTAGTCAGTCTTGTGTTTGTTTACACCCACCAACCCCTGAATTTGTCCAGGTCCAGAGAAAAAAGTAAAAGGATTATGTCCTTTTCTGTACCTAACCGTGACAAATTGGTCCCATAGAGCCATCAAGGGTCTGCTCCTGTCAATGCGGATACACACTGAACAAACACAGATGTAGAAAAACTGACATCCATCCCAGTCAACTCTGATTCAGCTGATCCTCTGCTGAACAGAGTGAACCAGCTCTGTGTAAAAGAGCCCTTACAGTTGGATATACAGGAGCATAATTTCTACTGGCTAACCCCAGACATCAATACCTTGTGCACAAAAATGCATCAAAAGAAAGAACTAGAAGCTGTTCATAAATTCTTGTAATCAAACCTACTCCTATACCAAATATATTACTAAATATGGCCCTTTTGCTGCCATCCTGGTCCAGTACAAACAAGATTATGATAACATTTTCTGAAAGATAGAGCCCCCCCCCCAAATTCCTGTACATATTTAAAGCCTAAAAGTGGATCTGAGTGTTTATGGCATTTGGTTTGGATGAACATGGCAGGTTTGCGCTGTCATTGGTTGCTAAGTAAGCAGTGGGTGCCTTCACAGGCCACATTTTTAGCAACCACTGATTTCATCTGCCCTATTCACTTACATGGCAAGGAAAAATGGTTGTCGGAGGGAGATATAAATCTCCAAAAATCACTGGGTCAGGGTTGTGGGGAAAAGGGGTTTGTCAACATGGGGACAAGGTGCATTGATCCCTAGCCTAATTTGGGTCAAGGCCACACAGTCATAACCTCCCTATCTTGGCCTCCCAGGCTGCATGCATAGATAAGGGTCTGGTATGGATTTTAACTGGACACCATGCTTTTTTTTTCTTCTGTTTTTGTGTGGGTTCCTCATTAAAATCCATACCAGGCTCGAAGGGTCTGGTATGGAATTTAGAGGGGGGCCCCATGCTGTTTTAATTTTTTTTAATTAGCCCCTCTTAAAATCCATTCTAGACTTAAAGGGACCCCCACTATTTTTATACATTATTTCAGCTGTTTGTTTACACTCACCGACCAGACATAAATCACCGACCAGCAGCTGGATGTTGCAGGTAGGGATGAGTCACTGGTTGATAGCATTGGTATTAATACAACTGCTAAATGCTTTACTTCACATTGCAAATGGAGGATTGCTAGAACAAACACCCATTTGTATGGTCATTCCCACATGAATCGCCACATACAGTGGGGCAAAAAAGTATTTAGTCAGCCACCAATTGTGCAAGTTCTCCCACTTAAAAAGATGAGAGAGGCCTGTAATTGTCATCATTGGTATACCTCAACTATGAGAGACAAAATGTGGAAACAAATCCAGACAATCACATTGTCTGATTTGGAAAGAATTTATTTGCAAATTATGGTGGAAAATAAGTATTTGGTCACCTACAAACAAGCAAGATTTCTGTCTCTCACAGACCTGTATCTTCTTCTTTAAGAGGCTCCTCGATCCTCCACTCATTACCTGTATTAATGGCACCTGTTTGAACTTGTTATCAGTATAAAAGACACCTGTCCACAACCTCAAACAGTCACACTCCAAACTCCACTATGGTGAAGACCAAAGAGCTGTCGAAGGACACCAGAAACAAAATTGTAGGCCTGCACCAGGCTGGGAAGACTAAATCTGCAATAGGCAAGCAGCTTGGTATGAAGAAATCAACTGTGGGAGCAATAATTAGAAACTGGGGCTTCACGCAAGATCTCACCCCGTGGAGTCAAAATGATCACAAGAACGGTGAGCAAAAATCCCAGAACCACACGAGGGGACCTAGTAAATGACCTGCAGATAGCTGGGACCAACTTAACAAAGGCTACCATCAGTAAAACACTACGCCGCCAGGGACTCAGATCCTGCAGTGCCAGATGTGTCCCCCTGCTTAAGCCAGTATATGTCCGGGCTCGTATGAGGTTTGCTAGAGAGCATTTGGATAATCCAGAAGAGGATTGGGAGAATGCCATATGATTAGATGAAACCAAAGTAGAACTGTTTGGTAGAAACACAACTCGTCGTGTTTGGAGGAGAGAGAATGCTGAGTTGCAACCAAAGAACACCATACCTACTGTGAAGTATGGGGGTGGATACATCATGCTTTGGGGCTGTTTCTCTGCAAAGGGAACAGGATGACTGATCCGTGTACATGAAAGAATGAATGGGGCCATGTATCGTGAGATTTTAAGTGAAAACCTCCTCCCATCAGCAAGGGCATTGAAGATAAAACGTGGCTGGGTCTTTCAGCATGACAATGATCCCAAACACACCGCCCGGGCAACGAAGGAGTGGCTTCGTAAGAAGCATTTCAAGGTCCTGGAGTGGCCTAGCCAGTCTCCAGATCTCAACCACATAGAAAACCTTTGGAGGGAGTTGAAAGTCTGTGTTGCCCAGTGTCAGCCCCAAAACATCACTGCTCTAGAGGAGATCTGCATGGAGGAATGGGCCAACATACCAGCAACAGTGTGTGACAACCTTGTGAAGACTTACAGAAAATGTTTGACCTCTATCATTGCCAACAAAGGATATATAACAAAGTATTGAGATGAACGTTTGATATTGACCAAATACTTATTTTCCACCATAATTTGCAAATAAATTCTTTCCAAATCAGACAATGTGATTGTCTGGATTTGTTTCCACATTTTGTCTCTCATAGTTGAGGTATACCTATGATGACAATTACAGCACTCTCTCATCTTTTTAAGTGGGAGAACTTGAACAATTGGTGGCTGACTAAATACTTTTTTGCCCCACTGTATGTACATAGTGCAGAAATCTCCCTCATATTATTTCCCTTGCTGATTAAAAGTTTTTAGCCTATCATGTTAGGCAATTTTCTCTATTGGTAGATGTTAACCATCATGGCTGTTTCTTCTTATGGCTATTTTACTCTTAGAAATTTAATGTTAGGGAATGTTTCATTTGTAAAATTTACCATGCATTTGTTTTGAAAAGAATTCTATTCTTTCTATTTCTTCCTTTGTGGGAAATAGCTCCTGCCAGTCCCATTGCTTTTCTAGTTCAAACTGACAATGCTAGTTATGAGAGCATATCCATTCCAACGTGGTCAGCTTTCTGGTTGTATTGGGGGCACAGCCTGGCTATCCTTCAATGGCCAAGATTTGTTGTGACACACCCTCCTGCACAGCTATTCACTGGGAAGATCAGTGTGTTGCTGTTTTTCCACATCCACCTCTCTCTAAGCCCCTTGTGCAGCTGAGAACAGAGATTATGTGATAATTTTTTAGAGAGAAAGAAAAAGGTATTTATATATATATATATATATATATAGCACACTCACCCCAGCCTTTACCTGGCTTTCTATATTTGGCTCCTCCGCAGGAAAGACTGAGGCACACCACACTACATGCCCGTACCCTACTGGATGGGAAGGTTGAGCGGTGTTAGTTTTCTCGGGCCTGCCTGCGGCTGGTGTTTAAATCCTCCCGAGCTGATCTCACTTCTGGCTTGGCCAGAAACAAGTCCTTAATTCTCCCTAGTAAAGCCACTGTCCACACCAACTGAAAGTCCAACTTCTGTATTTATTTCATATAAATAATAAATAGTCCCTTTAAGAGCAGACAGGTTGAGACGAGACACAGTTCAGATAAGGTGGGAGAGAGGTCCAGGCACAAACACAAATCTTGGTTCTCTTACTGTTCTGATATGCACGAACAGGCTTGGTGTGTGATCTTTATCACAGACCTAATGAACATGAAAGTCACTGCTACTGACTTGTTGAAGATGGTCACTGCCACTGACCTGGTGTGCGTAGAGTCACTGCCACTATGACCTACAGAACATGCACTACCTTCTTGAAGAACTTGGCCCATGTCAAAGAGAAAAGCATCCCTCCGGAGAGTTACCAGAGGCCCTTACTGTCACCATGACTCTGCGCTGGGTCTTCAGAAAGGGTCACCTCCCTGGCCTCCTCGATCCAAGATACGGGTCCCCTCGCAAGGCAGATCCCTGGGAGCTCCTCAATCCCTAGCGGACCCCAGCCAAAGGTTGCTGGGCTCCGGGTCTCCTCTTTAGTACCTCACCCCAGACTGAAGGTGTCTGGGATGGAACAGCAACTTATCCTCCAGGCCTAGGGCACCTGGAGGCAACACATCCAGGCCTCCGGGCCTAGGGCACCCGTAGGCGACCCACACCCCAGACCTAAGGTGCCTGGGGGTGGACTCACTGACCACCGACCGACCAAACCCCTGTGGAAGATGGCCGCCCCTTTTTATACCCTCTCCCGACAGGCATAGCAGGTTCCCCGCCCCGCCGCACTGCTGTCGAGAGGGGACAAGAAAAGGCACCACCCTGTACCGTGGTTCAACCTAGGCCTATGGCAACAGCGCCACCTATAGGCCCCAGGGAACTGTACAGCAGTACTATCTCCCAAGGACAGAAATGGTCCATGAACCCTAACAATTTGTGTATCTGAGCCTTATTACCACCCAGACACTTCCCTTAAATATAGCACATCGCTACACATATATATATATATAATATGAACACACAATGTGATGATCCTTCCCACGGAATGACCCGGGGATACAGGAATAACAGGTTGACTGTTGAGATAGTAAATAGATAGGGTATTCTTACCACAACAGATGGACTCATCTTTCATATAACAGTGAGTCAGACAGGCTTGGGGTCTCAACGACCTAGATCGATGTAACAGGATCTCTGTGGTTGCCGCGGAGGTCTGGATCAATCCTAGGGAGGGTGGTCCAATGAGCTGGAATATAGAGCCAACACTCCTTCCACCGATCACAGTGTAGATCCGTGCAGATTTAAGCCACTTCATCAAACCTCAATTACACAGTAAATCTGATTCACTTCTCAATACCACTTGCAGCCAACGTCCATTCCGCCAGCAACCAATACACTGATTTAAATGCAATGCTAACGCCCAGCTCCTAATTCAAGGGGTAATGAATTACACACACACATATATATATATGTAGCGGGGTGTTCCCCTTTAATGCAAGAGACTACATTACCCAGAACCCCATTTGGCAATGTTCCGCCGCAGAGACTCATGGGAGGGGATATAAAAGGAGGAGGCGAGGCTGGGCTCGGTCTCTTTGGGACACGAGACTTCAGAGACTGATCCTCCTGTGCGGACGTGTCGGAGTGCAGGGCCTGAAGCCTGAGGCCTTGCGCAGCACCAAAGAGCCTTCCACCCCTCTGCGAGCCTGGGTGGCATCTGACTTCGCTCGACTACAGCCTTGTTGGATCGGGGACCCGATCGCTGAAGAGACGGAGTGTGTGTGTGAGGACACAACAGGTGGAAGTTCCCGGACTGGGACCGTAGTCCGGGCGGGTGAGAGGGCATATGCCCAACCGATATACTGTTACTGCATCTAGGCCTATAGACTGCCGTGGCCTATGAGTTGTTCTTAGTGCTCTTATTGAAGATTCCCCTTGTTAGAACTAAATCTACCGTTCAGATAGTCAAGTTCTACTCCATCTTTACCTACCCCATTGGATTACAAAGTTTGTACTCTATTAATGTGCACCACCGTTAAATACCTGCCGGTGAAGAAAAAAAGAACTAAGTTATAGATACTAAAACCAGGCCTGGTGGGGTTTCTAGGGTGGTTTGGTTACTGCGCCATAGGGCACTTAGCTAACGGTCGCCCGCGTGGCGCACTTGTTATGTGTTAACCCTATAGTGTGTTAGTGTGGCTAGGCTTTACATTGCAAATAATTATTCTGTAAACTGTTATTGATGTTATATTCTTTTCCTTTACCAAGAGCTTAAGTAAAATCTTACATTTATTTAAATTCAGTATTGTTTCAGTGCTCAGTTATTCATACAGTAATAGACATACAATTTACTGTCAGTATTAGCTGTGCCAGTAGGGGGTAGAGCATATTGCCGGGGGTTGGCGGAGCTGTATTCAGGGCCCAAACTAAATCAGCGGCCTTCTTAGTTGGAGGTATCGCTACACGCGGGGGGTCGTCCGGGATCCTGATGCAGCAAGTGAACGCCAGAGGTGCCGGCATGGACCCCATGGATCCACGAGCGGTAGAAGAATGGTGCAAAGCCTCTAACGCAGAGTCAAACCAGTCGATAGTCATCAGCCTCCCTGGGGAGACATGGTCGACTGAAACGGTAGAGGAATTGATGAAGTCAGTGTCCCCAAATCACACACCGTGGGTGACGGAGATAAAGTCAGACCCAGACACCTCATATCAGTATGCATTCGTGGAGTACTGGAACGGGATGCCAGAGGCCTGTAAGCGCAAGTGTGTGCGGACGCCAGACAACAGAACTTATAGGTTGGCGCACGCAGTAACTGAAAGAAAGGAACCATCACCAACGGGATCACCGCAGGCTGCGGCCCGTACCCCACCGGGAGAAAGGGACAGGGCGATGCCCCCGGTGGCGCCTGCACCTGCCACTGTTATATCACCAGAACTGATAGGTGCGATAGGGGATCTGCTAACCAAGTGTCAGAAGGCAAACACGGTGCATGTAGAGACTAGCTACCGGAGACTAAAGACATTCTCAGGGAAGCTCCCTGTCCCCGCAGGGGAAGAAGACTTTGACACCTGGGTGGAGCAGGCATTGCAGGCAGTAAAGGCATGGGAGGTGCCTGAAGCGCAGAAGAGGCAACGAGTGATGGAAAGCTTTAAAGGCGCAGCAGCAGAAGCAGTGAAAAGCTTTCGGTTTGGGAATGCAGATTGCACGGCTCAAGACTGTCTAGCCATGCTGCAAGAAGAGTTTGGTCAATTGGAAAAGGTGACTGAGATGGTCTACCAGTTTGAACACACTTTCCAACAACCGGAGGAGAAACTTTCTGAGTATGTTAGAAGACTGAACAGGTTGTTGTGTAAGATTGTGTTGAAGAAGGGGATGAGGCCCCAAGACACAGATGCGGCAAGAATGAAGCAAGTCTTAAAGGGAGCGCTGCGCTCGGATCCAGTCTGGTTGCACCTGAAAACCTCAGGAGGAGGAACATTGCTGACTTATGCTGACTTGATAAAAATCATCAGAGATGAGGAGGCACTGCAACAGGACCAGCAGTTGATTAGGACAAGTGTTGTACCCGCACAGGTGCTAGTCAATCCAGTAATGACCCCTGAAAGAGATTCGGAGATAGACACCCTGAAAGCTCAAATGTCCAAGGTGTTAGAGATGTTGACCTCTCTGATGGAAAAAAACACAGAGGGTCCCAAGAGAGAAGTACCAAGGAAGGAATTATTTCCAGTTGCCTCAGCACCCGCATCTTTACAAGAATGGGGAGATATCGTCTGCTTTAACTGTGGAGGAATTGGACATATTGCGGCTACATGCTCCAGTCCCAAAAAGAAGAAAATAGACAACTGCAAGCCGGTGGGAAACTTCAGAGGGCCCCGGTGAAGGAGTCAACCGGGTGCCCATCACCTTCAGTGAGCTCCAAACTGAAAGCAAAGCAGAAAATAACAGGAGATAAAACGCCTCGGGGGAAAAACAACATTCCTAAACAGAGATACACCCCAGAGAAAGGGGGTAAGACCCCTCAGAAGAGGCACAGCACTCCCCAGAGGGGGTGCACACCTAAGAAAAACAATAGTATCCCTCAGCGGGTCCCTACACCCAGTAAAGGGGGGGAGTCAATGCATACCAGGCTCAAGAAAGACTGAAGTCCAAAGGGGATTGGACGAGAGGAGGTTCAAAGAAAAAAAGTCTGAACGAAGCGACCCCTGCCGGGCCTTACCCGGAGAAGCTGGTAGACCCATCTCCTATAGTGTCCATTCAAGTGGAGGGAGTATACACCAGAGCAATCTTGGATACTGGGGCGCAAGTAACCCTGCTATACAGAGACTTTTATGATAAGTACTTGAGTCACCTACCCATCCAGAAAATAGAGGGACTAGAGATATGTGGGATTGGAACCCAGAACTTCCCCTACGATGGCTATCTGCCTGTCAGGATTACCTTTGACCCATCTGTGGCTGGAAAAGCCGAAGTGTTTGACACTCTGGCAGTTGTGTGCCCTCGGCCACCAGGAGCCAACAAGAGCTCCCTGATAATAGGGACAAACACGGACCTGGTCCGAAGACTTCTGACCCCTCTAGTGAAAGAGAAAGGGGCAGCGGTCACCAAGATCCACCCCATGCTGAAGACAGCTTACCAAAGGCTGGTCTTAGAGCAGAAGACCCCAGGAGAGGGGATAGGGAAGGTGTGGAGACTTGGAAGAGGAGGGATAGTGCTGCAGCCCGGTGAAGTAACCTGTCTCAGAGCCACTGTGAAGCTTACTTGGGAGCAGCCTGGACCCTTTGTCATGTTGGAATCTGATCCAAGAGAAGGGTCCCACGGTCTGGAAGTGATACCAGAAGTGATTCCGCTGAAGGCCCTAAAGAAGGCCCATTGTAGAGTCCCAGTGAGTGTTAGGAACAATACGGATGGCCCCATGGAGGTCCCAGCCAGGATGCTGCTAGGCCAGGTGAGCCCTGCTGCCCCTGTCAACCTGTCAGAGGTGGGCGAAGGAGGAGATGCTTGGGAGAAGATATCCATGGAAAACCTGAATCTGCCCAGGGCTTGGAAAGAGAGAGCCAAGGCCCAGCTGAACAGATGGGAGAAGATCTTCTCTAAAGACGAGTTCGATGTGGGGTGTGCAAGGAGTGCCACCCATCGGATCCGCCTCCAGGAAGATAAGCCCTTCAGAGAGAGAGTCAGGCGGGTCCCCCTAGCAGATCTGGAGGATCTAAGGGAACAACTCTCAGAACTCAAAAGGACTGGAGTGATACGGGAATCTAGAAGCCCCTATGCATCCCCGATAGTGGTGGTCAGGAAGAAGAATGGGTCATTGAGGCTCTGTATCGACTACAGGACTCTCAACAGGAGAACCATACCCAACCAGTATACTACTCCAAGGATAGAGGATGCCCTACAGAGTTTGTCTGGAGCCAAGTGGTTCAGTGTTATGGATCTCACTAGCGGGTACTATCAGATCCCCATGCACCCAGAAGACAAGGAGAAGACAGCTTTCATAACCACAGTAGAGTTCTTTGAATTCGACCGGATGCCTCAAGGTCTGTCTGGAGCCCCAGCTACTTTCCAGCGTCTTATGGAGAAGACTGTAGGAGACATGAACCTTATTGAAGTCCTTGTGTACCTGGACGATGTCATAGTCTTTAGAATAACCCTGGAGGAACATGAGGAGAGGCTGGAAAAAGTATTGAGGAGACTCAGTGAGGAGGGACTCAAACTTTCGCCTGAAAAGTGTCGGTTCTACCAGTCTTCTGTGAACTATCTGGGGCACATAGTGTCTGAAGAAGGGGTGGCCACAGACCCCGAGAAATTGGAGGCAGTTACCTCCTGGCCACGACCCACCACAGTAACAGAACTCAGATCCTTCTTGGGTTTCTGCTCCTACTATAGGAGGTTTGTGGAGGGATTCACCCGAATTGCTAGACCATTGAATGAACTGCTCAAGACTGAGGGGGAAGAGGACGACTCAGGGCCCAGGAAGCCGGGAGAGTCAGTCAGAAATCAGTGGAACCAGAAGTGTGAAGAGGCCTTCCAGGCATTAAAGGAGAGCCTAACCACTGCCCCAGTCTTGGCCTACGCAGACCCAACCAAGCCCTATGAACTACACGTAGATGCTAGTCATGACGGTCTAAGAGGAGTACTTTATCAAGAACACGAAGGGCAACAACGGCCTGTTGCCTATGTGAGCAGGAGCCTGACCCCCTCTGAGAAGAACTACCCCACTCACAAGCTGGAGTTCCTGGCACTCAAGTGGGCGGTAGTAGACAAGCTCAAAGACTACCTGTATGGGGCGGAGTTCACTGTGAAGACCGACAACAACCCCCTTACCTACCTTTTCACCACGGCCAAGCTGGACGCCACTGGACACAGGTGGCTGGCCGCACTGTCTGGATTCAACTTCAGCCTAAAGTATAGGCCAGGGGCTGGGAATAGAGACGCAGACGCTCTGTCCAGGAGATCTCATGCCCCCACCAGTGATATAGAAGATTGGACCCAAGTGGCACCGGACGGGGTGCAGGCCCTTTGTCAAGGAGCTGAATTCCAGGCCAGAGGAGGCTCCAGAGCAGAAGAAATAGGAGTTACCATGGTTGGAGTCCCAAAACACTACTGTGGAGTGACTCAATTGGACGAAGACAACCTGCCGAGATTGTCCAAGAAGGATTTGAGGAGTGACCAATTGGAAGACCCCATGGGGAGATTGGTCCTGGAGGCCCTGGAGAATCAGGATCCAAACAAACTCCTGTGTCATCCCTCAAAGGAGGCTCGCCTGTTGAGGAAAGAATGGGACAGGTTGCAGGTACATCAGGGAGTGGTCTACCGAAGGGGCCCCTCTGATGACTCAGAAGATAAGTGGCAACTGTTCCTCCCAGAGAAACATCGAGAGACTGTTCTGATTGCCCTGCATGACAATCATGGCCATCTAGGGGCTGAAAGGACCTTTCAACTTGTCAGAAGTCGGTTCAGACAGAGGTAGAAGAGTACTGCCACTCATGTGCACGATGCATCCAGAGGAAGACTTTACCCCATCAAGCTGCCCCAATGGGCCATCTACAAAGGCCCAATGGATCTGGTATGCATTGACTTTCTCTGCCTTGAACCTGACCTGAGTGGACTAGGAAATGTTCTGGTGATAACCGACCATTTCACCCGTTATGCCAAAGCTTTCCCAACCAAAGATCAGAAGGCCTCCACCGTAGCCAAGGTACTTATGGAGAAGTACTTTGTCCATTATGGGCTGCCACAGCGGCTTCATTCAGATCAGGGAAGGGACTTTGAGAGTAAACTGATCCGGAAACTCCTGGATTCGTTGGGAATCAAGAAGACTCGAACTACACCTTATTACCCACAAGGGGATGCTCAACCGGAAAGGTTTAACCGAACCTTGCTCAACGTGTTGGGGACTCTGGAAAGTGAGAAAAAGCAACATTGGAGCAAACACATAGCAGCCCTAGTACATGCTTACAACTGCACCATCAGTGATGCTACAGGTTACTCCCCATATCGACTCATGTTTGGGAGAGAAGCGAGACTACCTGTGGACTTGGCCTTTGGCACCTCTCTGAATCATTCCTCAGCCACATCCCACAAAGGATATGTGGACAGGCTCAGACACAGCCTGAAAGTAGCCTATGAACAAGCTCAAGCGGCCTCAGATCAAAGGGGAGCTTGAAACAAAAGAAACTTCGACTTGAAGGTCCGGGTGCAAGACCTACAGCCCGGGGACCGAGTACTGTTACACAATCTGGGGGTCCCTGGGAAGCACAAACTTGCAGATAGATGGAGATCTGAACCTTATGTCATCTGTAGGAAGTTGCCGGGCCTGCCTGTCTACAAGTTGAAGCCGGAAGGAAAGGTGGGCCCTCTGAAGACGTGGCATTGAAACCACCTGCTCCCTCTTGCTGAGGCAGTTAGAAAACCTCCCGTGGGAGATTCCCCTGAACCGGCCTCTATCCTGGATACTCCTAGGCCGAATACTCGGTCGCAGGCTTCCCGAGATGAAGATGGAGAGGCCTCTCAACTTAGTGAAAATGAGGATGGAGAACTTAATTGGCTGTGGCCTTCCCCAACTCCAGGAACTTCTACCATAGACCTTCCAATCACTGAGGACACCACAGATGAAACACTGAACCCAGAAGCCACAGAGTTCATCCCCTCTAGTCCTTCAGCAGATTACTGGGAAGATGCCCATGATGGTTACTCAGAGGAAGAGGAGCCTGTGGCACCAGAGCCAGAAATCCCAAGAGAGCAAAGGGCTCGAAGAGTCATCCGGCCTCCTAAGAAGCTGACCTACCCACAAATGGGGAATAGCTCAGAGGATTCTGTAGTTACTGCTAGGAGGAATGCTGAAAATCCGGATCCCTCCACTGTCCATTTAGTGGAGGGCAACCCCAGCTCACTCTCTGGCACAGCTAGGCAGGCCACCCATGATAATGTGACCTGTGGGCAAGGGAATTCTACTCCTCAGTTTTGGTGGCAATTCCCTATGCCAACATCGTTTGTAGAATTGTCTAGAGTTGTACATAGTCTTTGTTAAGGTTTATCTTTGTGGACCAAAGAGTTCAAGTGGGGGGAGTGTGTAGCGGGGTGTTCCCCTTTAATGCAAGAGACTACATTACCCAGAACCCCATTCGGAAATGTTCCGCCGCAGAGACTCATGGGAGGGGATATAAAAGGAAGAGGCGAGGCTGGGCTCGGTCTCTTTGGGACACGAGACTTCAGAGACTGATCCTCCTGTGCGGACGTGTCGGAGTGCAGGGCCTGAAGCCTGAGACCTTGCACAGCACCAAAGAGCCTTCCACCCCTCTGCGAGCCTGGGTGGCATCTGACTTCGCTCGACTACAGCCTTGTTGGATCGGGGACCCGATCGCTGAAGAGACAGAGTGTGTGTGTGAGGACACAACAGGTGGAAGTTCCCGGACTGGGACCGTAGTCCGGGCGGGTGAGAGGGCATATGCCCAACCGTTATACTGTTACTGCATCTAGGCCTATAGACTGCCGTGGCCTATGAGTTGTTCTTAGTGCTCTTATTGAAGATTCCCCTTGTTAGAACTAACTCTACCGTTCGCATAGTCAAGTTCTACTCCATCTTTACCTACCCCATTGGATTACAAAGTTTGTACTCTATTAATGTGCACCACCGTTAAAGACCTGCCGGTGAAGAAAAAAAGAACTAAGTTATAGATACTAAAACCAGGCCCGGTGGGGTTTCTAGGGTGGTTTGGTTACTGCGCCACAGGGCACTTAGCTAACGGTCGCCCGCGTGGCGCACTTGTTATGTGTTAACCCTATAGTGTGTTAGTGTGGCTAGGCTTTACATTACAAATAATTATTCTGTAAACTGTTATTGATGTTATCTTCTTTTCCTTTACCAAGAGCTTAAGTAAAATCTTACATTTATTTAAATTCAGTATTGTTTCAGTGCTCAGTTATTCATACAGTAATAGACATACAATTTACTGTCAGTATTAGCTGTGCCAGTAGGGGGTAGAGCATATTGCCGGGGGTTGGCGGAGCTGTATTCAGGGCCCAAACTAAATCAGCGGCCTTCTTAGTTGGAGGTATCGCTACATATATATACAGTATACACACACAAACATTATGCCTTAATTTCTATTTTAAACTGAATTGTTTTTTTGTTTTTTTTTACAAGATAAGGGTTCACATATACTTTAAGGTTACTTTTTCATGTCTGGTTACAGTGCCTTTTTTTTATAAACCTTCCATCTTCCCTATTTAATGTAATAAAATGGGCAACTGAGTATGAGACTGAGAGGGTTCCAGTCAAGTAGCCGGAGGGATTAAAGGGAGATAGATCAGTTCTGCATTACATAGGAGGACTGCTGAACACTTCTGTCTTCATGAAACTTGTATTTTGTATTTTGTCATTTATTTAAACCAATTTTATATGGGCTGAGTGAGAGGGGGAGGGGTAGAAATAGTAAATCTTTTATTTTAAAAATAGAGTTTTTAAAAAAAAAGTAGAAGACCCCTGATTGTGTAGCTGTGTGTAGATGACAGACTCTCTTTAGGTTTGGTCTGCAGGATGGCCACACTGTATGGTAATTTGTATTATTGCTATAAGGTACATGTAAACACAATCATGAATTAATATATATGTTGAAGAATGTATGCTGCACTGGAAATAAAAAGGCCAGCCAAACACATCTCTATAATTGAGTTTGGACATATTTTCTTATTACTATAAACCTGTGCTTGCTATTTTCTTAATATATACATTTCAAACTACCCCTAAAAATTAGAAATTTGATGATGCAAAAAGCAAAGTGTGACACTTGAACAGGCTATATATAAAAAATGGAATTTGTGATACATTGGATTACTTATATTTGAGTAAGATCAGAGGTCTTTGGTAATTTTGAATCACAGATATTGCTTCTTTTAAAGTTATTGGCTCCTGTGTTTGCATTAGAGGAGGTATGTAAATAGCAGAAGCAATATGACACACATTTATTATGGTGTCCTGCTTCACAGGTGTTGCTGCTCACAGAAAAAAAGCTTGTTCAGTATCACTTGTATAAATAATCATAGGTTAAATCAGTGCATCTTATGACAGTAGCCCTCCTCTGTGGATAAGGCTGAATTATTTCTGTTAGTTTTTCCAGGGTAACACTTCAAGCAGAAGCTTTGAAGAATATTTAAAGTGACCCATGCCATTTTTTCCTGCTATGCCACCTAACCGTACCGGTGCTTAGTGCCTGATGTAAACTCTTTATTGCTTCCTGCCTCATGTCACAGTTCTCTAGCAATCCCTAGATAGTCAGCTGTAAAAACTGAGTAAACATCCAGTCTACCCCCTTTCACTTTCCCTTCCTTTTTTAAATTAGCTGGAATAATATTTTTTTTCTATAGGCTAGCCCCAGCCAGAATAATGCTAATGCAGCACTACCCCCACAAGAGCTGCTAGAAAGTGGGATCCTTTGTACTTGCCCTGACATGGTTAAAGGTCTCAGCTCTTCTGACACCTCAGAGGACACCACCTTGGGAACAGTAGATTTGCAAAATTACTGTAACTTAAAGCCACCCTAAAAGTAAACAGAGACTACAAGATCAGAGTTTTTCAGCATAAACTGTAGCTTCCCCACTAAGTGTAACTGCAGGTAGTCCCCAGAGTAGTTTTTGGTGAGATGAAGATGAGAAGAGGAAGGGAGCAACAGGGAGGCAGAAGAAAGACAGGAAGGGCATAAAGAGAAAGAAAGGGAGGGGGCGGAAAAATAATAATAAAGAGATAATAAAGAGAGAGGACTATAGAGACAGAGCAAGGAGGGGGGGGGGGCATTAGTAAGAAGGAGAACCCTCTCACAGTGGTAGGATTGGCCAAGTAAAGTGGGAACTGGGGAAAGGGGACACACCTGTCTTGTACCCTTGTAAAGTGAAAATGGGGGATACAAGGAGTTATTGGTGCCAACCGTAGCAGCAGGCTGTGAGAAAAGCAAGCATCTCCATGTAATGAATTGGGGTCCGAACCCAAACTTATGGAGGACAGCCCAGAGGTAGCCCCATTCCACCAAATCAAATGCTTTTTCAGCATCAAAGGAGGCAACTACCCCAGGGCTACGTTCAGATGCCCAGGCAACATGGGTAGGAAGTCTGTGAATATTAATGTCGGTTCCCCTACCCAGCTTGAATCCAGATTGGTCAGCATTAACTAAGACAGTGATGACCTGATTCAAACGATTGGCCAAAACTTTATCCAGAATATTGATATCAACATTGAGGAGAGAAATAAGTCTATAGGAGGTGCAGTGATCCAGGTCCTTATCAGGTTTAAGAAGGACCATCCCCACTGCTTCAAACACAGAAGGAGGCAGGGAACCTTCAACAACCTGCAATGACTTCAGCGTAATAGGGCTATCCAACTTCTCCCTATAGGAGGAGGTAAGGCAAGGGAGGTCAACACTCCAAATAAGAAGCCAATTCTTCCTCTGTGCATACCACCCTGGACTTATTCTGATCACTCAGATTCTGATGAGAAGAAACCAGCATTAATTAAATCAGGATCAGACAAAACCCTCACCATCGGGGGTAAGTATGTGGGAAATAGACAGCTATTTCAACATGTGCTTCGACCTGTCCCCCTGTTTAAAAATATGCTTGGTCCAATGCAGTAAACACATTTTTGTAGCAGAGGTACGCAGAAGGTGCACATCTCAGAGTGTCACCTGGAGGGAAGTATATGCCAAGGGTTCTTGTTTCTGGGTGTTGCCTCCAAAGCAGAGGCCTAGGCCTTAAGTACGCAAGTTACCTTGCGTATATGAGAATTAAGCTTTAGAGGCATCCTAGGTGGTAAATGTATAAAAAACTGTTGCGCTTCCCTATAAGTGTGGATGATATAATCCAAAATAACCAATATAATTTCACATATAAAATGCATACAGTGCCATCAGTTCATATTCTTCAATTATAAACATTAAAAACACATAAAAAAAAATCATCCAATTTTTTCCAATGGGTGAAAAAAGATTTCTGCTGATGTGTGCAGCAATTAAACATCTTATGTGACAAAAAAATCATCCAGTGACAGTCAATATCTTTTAGTGAAATATTCTATAAATAATATGATGCTCTAGTGATTCCCACCACCGCTTCTGCTATGCGCTCACCTCCCAAGTTGGGCCTGCTAATAGCAAGGTCTAAAATGCCTTCCCCTTAGACAGAGGGTGCCTTAGCAATTCTGCTCCAATTTGGGATACTCCTTGCACGCTTCTTTCCTCCTCCCTTAGATATTCACATATAGAGGGTGTATGGTCCCTTTAAATTTGCGTGCAACTGTTCTATATTGGGCTCAAATGACAAAGTGGATCCCCATAGCGTGGTATGTTCAAACAGCAAATATTTTATTCAAGAAATACACGTACAAGAGTTAAAAGTAATCCAAGCCTGTGTTAAAAAACTGCAGGGCCGCGACTCCCATGTCACTTTCAGTTTTGGTAGTCACCCAGCTCCACCCAACGCGTGCCGTCACAAGTCATGTGACTTCCTCAGGGGTACATGGCCAGGTGCTTCCTAGCTTTTCTTATACTAGTGACTGTTTGACATTACTATGCCAACTTACTGTCAGGAACATGCTGGCCATAGCGCAACAGAGGTGCAAGGCCAAAGGCAATTAGGTATGCGTGGGCACAATCCCACAAATACCCTGACTGTCAGTCACAGACATTTGAATAGATGCATACGCACAAATATTTGTGTGACCCATTAACATTGGCGCCCAAATGGCATATATAATGAGGGCAGCTGCACTAGGGATTTGCTGTCTAATTTGCAGCTTTCCCCTGTATCGTTTTCCTGTGCCTGTCCTTGATCTTGTTTGACCCGGCTTCCTGACCATCCTGATTCTCTCCAATCCTGACCCCGGCTTGTCTTGACCCTGATTCTTCTGCATCTGCATCTACTTGATTCTCTGTTGCTAAACAACCTACCTGAACTTTGACCATTCTTTGTTTGATGTTTCTGATGTATCTGATTCCCTGTGTATAACCTGGCTTATCTGACTCTGCACCAGTCTTCTCAGCTTCCAACAGCCTCTACGTACCTGCATCCATGGAACACCAGCACCTGCAATGCACCTGCATCCACAGCACACCTGCATCCACAACATGCCTGCATCCACAGCAAACCAGCTCCTTCAACTACTGCTGCCATCTGCTTCTACTACCTACCTGCTAACAGAGAACATCACAGATACTCCTACCTCACCGTGCTCTTCCGGCTGCTGTTGCAACCTCAGTGGTCCTTGAACCGGGGCTGTACGAGAGGCCTTCCTCTGCTCTCAGGTATGTGACACTTATTATGCAATGTTATTTTTAAACCTTATTTAAAAATACATCCATGCATACTCTACTATTTACAAATATTTATATAAAAAGGTTTCCATATATGGCCAAGCTAAAAAATGTATCTAAGATACTTATCTACAATACATTTATAGCCTTCTATATTTTTAGTGCCATATTGTGGACAGAGGAGATAACAACACCAGCCATCAATAAACAAGAGATCCGTGAGAAGAGCAACTTAAGGTATTAGGATGTAAGGCTCAGTGCCGTGTTCTGGCCTAGGCCGACAAGGCCCAGGCCTATGGCGGCACTTTGCGGGGGGTGGCAAAAAAGCCGCCCCCCCCTGCTAGGGTGACCACATGTCCCGCAATTAAAATGACAAAGAGCAGTCCAGAATGCAGGCAACGGGGGCAGACTGAGCCGCCGTAGTGCTGGCTCCGTCTGCACCTGAGACCCTGAGACTCTCCTGGTCACTAGTGGCTAGAGCCGCCTGGCGTCTAGCAACCAGTGACCTCATAGCCACAACTCCCAGGCTCTGCCCAGAACTCAAGCAGAGGAGGATTCAACTTTCTCCTTCTCTGATCCTGGTGCTTGTGGGGCTGAAAGCAGCTGCAAAGTTGAGCCCTTGTAATGGAGTCCGGGGCTGGGGTGCAGGGCAGCGGAGCTAAATCTGGTGCTGGGGTAAGTGTATAGGGGTGATGGCACTGCCTATTTCAAGTGAGGTTTAAACCAGTGAAGTGCAATCACTAAAGGTGTGAGAACCTGATTATAGGTATAGAAAATAAAATTGTTCAGAAAAAAAATCAAAATAAACCCATCACATGTAAAATCCATAAGAACCTCAAAACTGCAATCCTAGGGGTAATCCTCTAATCCTGATGGGTGATGAACCCCATAAGAATAAGGCTCAGTGGTGATGAAATAATGTGCATATATTTGTTATTACTCAGTGCTCAACTGATGCTAATATGTGAAAGTGATATTCTATTCCTAATAGAGTGTTCCAATCCAATGGACTGTGTAAATGGCCAATCTTACAATTATTCACATAGGTAAATCATACAAACACAACAGAAAACCCAATTCACAAAGAATACTAAAGTGGTTCAATATATAAATAAATAAACAATGTTCCAGCAGTCCCGGTATACAAGTTCAAATCTGTGGGCGGGTAAATGTTTCATTCAATGAATTATCCCTGATTCTCACAGATTGTCCTTAGGGTCGATAATGGCTACCCTAATATAATCAACCAGCTGCTGCTTCACAGATGAAAAAAAATCCAGTTTAAAAGACAACATATGTAGAATAAGTGACTTGCGATCCTACAGCGACTTAAGGTGACTGTGGTGCTCCCCCCCCCCGAGTGTGATTGCGCTTACCACAAAGTAAGACCCTTGCAGGGGTATTAGGCGTCTCAGGGGTTAACCGGATGGTCTTCTGATGGTATCCGGACTGCATGACTCGCTGTCTTCCCGCTGTGGTCCCACTAAAGGAATAGGTGGCTCTCTCCTTCCTCTGGTCTCCGCAACGACTGCACAAAGTAGCACCCCTGCAGGGGTATTGGGCGTCTCAGAGGTATGTGCCAGGGATATTCACTGTGTGGGCAGCCAGCTGTCAGAGTAGAAGATCGCTTTGTAGGTTATTCAACTTGATTAACATGTTTAACCACTTCAGCCCAGACCATTTCGCTGGCCAAAGACCAGAGCATTTTTTGAGATTCGGCACTGCGTCGCTTTAACTGACAATTGCACGGTCGTGCGATGTGACTCCCAAACAAAATTGACGTCCTTTTTTTCCCACAAATAGAGCTTTCTTTATTTGATCACCTCTGCGGTTTTAATTTTTTGCGCTATAAACAAAAATAGAGCGACAATTTTGAAAAAAAAAGCAATATTTTTTACTATAATAAATATACCCAAAAAATATATAAAAAAACATTTTTTTTTGCTCAGTTTAGGTCGATACGTATTCTTCTACATATTTTTGGCAAAAAAAAATTGCAACAAGCGTTTATTGATTGGTTTGCGCAAAAGTTATAGCGTCTACAATATAGGGGATAGTTTTTATTGGCATTTTTATTAATATTTTTTTTTTTACTAGTAATGGCGGCGATCAGCGATTTTTTTCTTGACTGCGACATTATGGCGGACACATCAAACACTTTTGACACATTTTTGGGACAATTGTCATTTTTACAGCGATCAATGCTATAAATATGCACTGATTACTGTGAAAATTACACTGGCATTGAAGGTGTTAACCACTAGGTGGCGCTGAAGGGCTTAAGCGTGTACTAGGGAGTGATTCTTACTGAAATAGCAATAGTCCACCACTCCTATAGGCTTAAATATAATCAATATAAATAAAGCTGCTAACGTGAAACACCTCTCATAAATTGTGCCAAATTAAATGAATAAACAAAACACACCACTACAAAAAACTGGTATGTGTCCAGTAAGTGATACAAAATGATAAAAATACCAGAAAATTTAATATACAGTGCAAATCGCATAATCATGCGACACAGTGCAAATCGCATAATCGTGCAACACAGCTCAAAAACATGCATAAATATCAAAAATGGTGATAAACAATAAATCCTAAAGAATGAACATATATTGACACATAAGTCCTTGTATAAATATTCTTTAAGTGTTACAGTGCATATAATGAATACTCCAAAGTGCTTCAGTGCATGTGATATTCAAATAGCAGCATTCCTGGAATGATAAGTATTACGCTTCATAAAACCACACAGCCCAGTGAGTGATCCAAAAAGCTATATCAGGGTGCTGTCACACAGGTGCTTCCCCAAAGTAATGGACGCTCACCTCAGAGCGTGCGACCTTGCAGCTAAGCTTGGTCTGTGCATGCTTATGAACCACACCTGGGTAGACATGTTCAAACAAAAAAATTTGTTTTGTTTCGTTTCGTTTTAATTCATTAATTAATTAATTTAGTTTAGTTAGATTCGTTAAATTCGTCAAATTCGTTTTCGGAAATATTTCTACCGGATTCTAAATTATTTCAACATGATTCAAAATTATTTCAACCGCATTCGAAACTATTTCAACCGGATTCGAAAATATTTCAACCAAATTCGAAAAAAATTCAACCGGATTCGTTAATATTTCAATCGGATTTTTTGCAGATTACTATTTATTTCCATCAGATCTCCTGCAGTATATTATCATCTATTTCATTTTTTTTTTTTTGCAGGTCTCATCCGAAACAAATAGTAATCTGCAAAAAAAAAAAAAAAATGAAATAGATAGTATCTATATTCTATTCTGTTGTTCTATTGTTTTTCTAGTCTATTTTCTATTTCTATTCTAATCTTTTCTAGTTGGAATTCGAAAAATCGGTCGCATTCAAAAATATTTCAACCAAATTCGAAAATATTTCTACCGGATTCGATAATATTTAATCCGCATTCGTTAATATTTCAACCAAATTCAATAATATTTCAACCGGATACGAAATTATTCCAATCAAATAGAAAAGATTATAATAAACCATGTTCCGACATTCGAATTTCGTATAGAATCAAGTTCCAATTAGAAAAGATTAGAATAAAAATAGAAAATAGACTAGAAATAGACTAGACTAGGGAAATGGCTGCTAATGGTTGGCAGGAGACCTGCAAAAAAAATATGAAATAGATGCTTATAGTCTGCAGATCTGATGAGAAAATGAAATAGATACTAATAGTCTGCAGGAGATCTGCAAAAAAATTATATAAATGCTCATAGTCTGCAGGAGATCGGATGGAGATAAATAGTAATCTGCAAAAAAAAAAAAAAATGAAATAGATGCTAATAGTCTGCAGGAGATCTGCTGAAATAAAGGAAATGGCTGCTCTAATGCAAAAAAAAGAAAAAGAAAAGAAAAATGAAATAGATGCTAATAGTCTGCAGGATATCTGCAAAAAACATGAAATAGATGTTAATATACTGCAGGAGATCTGATGGAAATAAATAGCATCTATTTCATTTATTTATTTATTTTTGCCGATTACTATTTATTTCCATCCGATCTCCTGCAGACTATTAGCATTTATATATTTTTTTGCAGATCTCCTGCAGACTATTAGTATCTATTTCATTTTCGAATCTCATCAAGAATTACTATATGGGTTATACGCCCACCTTCAGGTGATGGACACTGGCATAATCAAGACAGTAAGTCCCCCCTGTATAACCCCTCCCCTACCGGGAGTACCTCAGTTTTTGTAGCAAAGCAATACAAATACAAATATCCCAATAAGAGGGGAGGGACCTTTGTGTCCCGTGATGTACTTCCAAGAAAAGGATTTTACAGGTAAGCTGTTATAAAAATCCTATTTTCTTTATCGTACATACGGGACACAAAGCACCATAGTAATTACTATATGGGATGTCCCAAAGCAATGCCATCTGAGGGGAGGGAGACACACAAAAAAATAAAGCAGACCACCGTCAGATGTGAGGACCTATACTGCTGCCTGCACGACGACCATGTTGTGGCCTTGCAAACCTGAGCCACAGAGGCTTGGTGACACACTGCCCAAGAAGCACTGACTACCCTGGTAGAGTGCACTCTAGGAGGAAAAGGCCGAATCTTCCCCTTTAATTCATAAGCCTGAGTAATAATCTGATGAATCCATCTAGAAATGGTCAATTTTGATGCTGCCTGCCCTCTTCTGGGGCCTTCCGGCAACACAAACAAAGCGCCAGTTTTCCGTATCTGGGCAGTTGCTTCCAGATAGAAATTAACCGCCCTCACTACATCAAGAGAATGTAATAACTCTTCTTCTGCAGAACATGGTTCTGGAAAAAACGAAGGTAGGGAAATATCCTGGTTCATATTAAAACTGGATACTACCTTATGCAAAAAGGATGGGCGAGGACATAACACCACCTTGTTCTTATGAACCACTAAGAATGTTTCTTTACAAGAAAAAGCTGCCAACTCAGAAACTCTTCTTACGGAGTTTACTGCAACCAAAAATACCAATTTCTTTGTCACAAGGACCAACGGAGCATCGCCCATTGGTTCAAAAGCAGACTCCTGGAGGACCGACAAGACTAGATTCAAATCCCATGGACACAGAGGTGATTTAATCGGCGCATTTATACGCTTTACTCCCTGTATAAAAGCGCAAACTAAGGAATGTGAAGCAAGCGGCCTTTGAAAAAAAACTGACAACGCCGAGACTTGACCCTTGATAGTATTCAAGGCTAGCTTCATCTCTACTGCTAACTGTAGGAAAGTGAGAACTCTACCTATGACATACTTGCGAGGATACCAACCCTTGTTTTCACGCCAGGAAATATAGGCCTTCCAGACCCTATAGTAAATAGCCCTAGAGGCCGGCTTCCTTGCATTAATCAGGGTAGTTACCACTGAGCCTGAAAGCCCCCGATCTTTTAGAACGAGGGCCTCAATAGCCAGACCGTCAAATTTAGCATTTGTAATATGGAAGAGTCCAAGTATCCCCTACTGCCATCCTCACGATCTCCACATACCAGGATCTCCTGGGCCAAGCCTGAGCAACTAGGATTACCAGCTTCTGTTCCCCCTTGATCCTGCGTAGGAGACGCGGAAGCAACTGAACTGGAGGGAACGCATACATCAGTGAGAACTGATCCCAAGGAGTTACTAAGGCATCCATCCCGCAAGCTAGCGGATCCCTTGTCCTTGACACAAAGCTGTCCAACTTTCTGTTGAACCTGGATGCCAACAGGTCTAAGACCGGGGTACCCCACTTCTGACATATGGCCAAAAAGAAGTTGGGATGCAGAGACCATTCCCCTGGGAACAATTGTTGACGGTTTAGGAAATTTGCCTGCCAATTTCCACTCCTGGGATGAACACCGCAGACAGGCAAGGCACATGCTTTTCTGCCCTTCTGGCCAAGTCAGAATATAGTTTACCTCTTTCTGGGCAGCGCGACTCTTGGTGCCACCTTGATGATTGATATAGGCCACTACCGTGGCATTGTCAGATTGAATCCTGACAGGATAGTTCCGTAATCTGCCCAACCAGGCACTTAGGGCCAGACGTGCTGCCCGAATTTCTAGAATGTTGATGGGCAAGGTCTTCTCTGATTCCGACCAATTCTCCTGGATAGTGTTCCCCTCCAGGACTGGCATTGGTCGTCACTATCCTCCAAGCAACTGGTATGAAGGTTTTCCCCTTCTGCAAATTCTTGGCTAACAACCACCAATTGAGACACTGGTGCACGCTTGGAGTCAAGCACATTGGACAATCCAAATCCTGGCTTTTCCTGCTCCAAGCAGACAAGATACTGTTTTGCAACAGCCTTGAATGGAATTCAGTATAAGGAGCCGCCTCGAACGAGGCTACCATCTTCCCTAACAACCTCATGCAAAGGCGGACGGAGGGACTCTCCCTTGTCCTGATTGCGTGAACCAGTTCTCTTATAGCGCAGACTTTTGCCTGGGGGAAAAAATACTCTCTTGCGGGTTGTGTCTATAACCAGACCCAAATACTCCAGACTTTTTACTGGCCGTAAGGACGACTTTTCTAGGTTGAGAGTCCAACCTAGATGTTCCAGATACCTGACCGTACCGACGCTACTCTGGTTTAGCCCTGCTACGGACTGATCTATCAGCAGCAGGTCATCCAGGGATGCCACTACCGCTATACCCTGGGCCCTTAACCTTACCAAAAGTGGAGCTAGGACCTTTGTGAATACTTGTGGTGCGTGGCCAACCCGAAGGGCAAGGCCACAAACTGAAAATGTCACTGTTCTTCTGAGAATCGCAGGAACTTCTGATGAGCAGGGAATATTATCACATGGAGATATGCATCCTTTTTTTTAACCATAGATTTTTATTGAAAGATTGCAGAATACACATGAAGTTCAATTCAATGTTTACAACACAATACCTGAACATAGTAGATATTGAACATTAGATTTACTTCTACAATGAAACATTCCTTTCTGGGCTACCTATATACACATAGCTTTCGACCTCAACAGGAGGTAGAGCCTGTCACCCCAATTGGGTACATACTGTGAGCAGGCTCTTTTATAGAACTAGTAATGGTAGCCCTCCTGGGACCATGTTGAGGGTCCCTGGAGATGAGATGTGTAGTAATTTTAATCATTGTAGGCTATTAACCAGTAAACAACAAACATTGATACTGTCTGAACACAGTAAAAGGAGAGCATACACTTTGGTCATGGTGAAATCACATTTCAGCAGTTTCTATATAAGATCATCTTGCGTGACCTCATCTATCATTAGTTTTTACCACTAAAGGCTAGTTGTTTGGATTAAATATCATAATCTTATCATACATAGAGCAATAGTCACAAGTGATTGGAGGCATAGTGCAAAGTTCTCCAGGTCTCCCAATGTTTATGGAAGGCCGGAGCTCTCCTTTCTTTATACGCCAGCATTTTCTCCATTGTATAATGGGCGTTAACCCTAGAAATTACTTCCTCGATTTTTGGAGGCATTTGGGATCACCATTCTTTTGCTAAGGAGATGTGTGCTGCACATAGAATATGAATAACAACCTTTCTAGTCAAGGGGGGAAGTTTTCTATACCAAGGCTTAGGAGGGCAAGTGCAGGGTTTAATGTAGAAATGGATTTTGTAATGTTTTGGATAATGGCAGCTACTTCCTTCCAAAAGGATTCTATTACCTTACAACTCCACGGCATGGGTAGTAGGTTGCCAGTAGTATTGCAGTTCCTCCAGCAAAGTGGTGGAGTGCTTGGGTTCATTTTGTGAATACGTAGGGGTGTAAGATACCATCTATGTAGTATCTTCTGTGCATTTTCCCAGTGATCTACACATGCTGAAGATTTTCCGTTGTATTTTACAGCTAGATGCCATTGATGTAGCGGGAATTCTCTTTTCAGTTCATGTTCCCGTTTCAACATGTAGCGCCCTGCTCCCAATGTTCAATTTAGGGGGTATCTGAGCCAGTAGTTAGGCTCAGATGTACATAATTTATGTTAATTTAACCTCTGTTCCAGTAATGGCTGTGTTAGGGGACTTCCCACTGTTTGCCTGTAGGTGGCGTTACCACCTCAGGCCAGTATGGAAGAGTGACAAGCCAGAATGTATTGGGTGCCTTCCCCCGGGAACAGTTCAGTGGGCGTGGTCTACCCGCTGAGCATGCTTGGGAAGGATACTTAAGGGGCAGACACCATTTTTTGGGGTCCTTCGTCCCCTCATGGCCCTCCCGGAATGAGGGGGGTATTGTGTGATTCTTGGCCTCGTAACCATGCTGGTCCGAGGCCGCAACTCCAACTAACAGGCCCAGTTATGCTGACTGGGTCTGTACTTTGAAGGTGATCCTGTGCTGTCCGTCCTGAGGGAGGAAGCCGCTCAATGGAGGAAACCAGGGGAGGACCTGTCCTGCAAAAGACCAAGCGGAAGGCTGGTGTCTTGTAGAGGGCCTGGTAAATCTATTGGAGGATGCACCATGACTAAAGTTACCTTGCAGTCTGCCGGGTCGGCTTAAAGGCTCTTGACTGCTTGGCTGGAAGTTTGGGTGTTGAATCCTGTGGCAGAGGATCCTGGACTATCCAAATTCTGTGCACTGTCAGTCTGTGGCAGAGCTTGGTCCTGACTTATAGTTCGTGCATCATACCGGCTGCTAGGCCAGGTGAGAGGGGGCCTATCCGGGTGAGCAATACTCACTCCAGGGAGAGTGGTGAGTGACTGTATTTTTGGAGGAGTTCTCCCCAGTGATCTGAACCGTGTGCCTGAACCTACCCTTTCCCTTCACCCTTCTTTATGTTTATGCAAAAAGGAAAATAAAACCTCACTGCTTAAGGTTTTACATCTTGGGTGGACATTGGAGTTTCTACAGACTTTCTTCACCTAGACAATGAATACTGAGGTAACGTGCAAGGCCCAAAATTAAACCAGCAGCTCCTACGGGGGTGTGCTACAAACATGTTGGGTAACTTAGACTGTATATATAGGGGGTAGCAAATTTATAGAATAAGGATATCCCCTTGTGTTTCACTGGGTGTTTATTAATTACATAGTTCCAATGGATTTGGGGTATTTCTAGTGGCCTGGGTGGATTAGATTTATTGTAGTGTTTTATTTGGAACAGTTGGTATCTATCCAATGCTTCCTGTCCATCTAGTTCAGGTCTGGAGAAATGTTCCCCTTTCTTTTTCCAAGATTGAACCAAAAAATTTGGGATAAGATATTCATACGCTGCTAAAGGACTTTTAAGTCTGTGCATTGGAGTATCTGTAAATGGCTGTTTTATCATGGAGGACCATGCTGCTATAGTGGCTTGTATTGTAGGGTACGGTGGTATTTCGGGTTTGTGGTGCATACAGGCAGCTGTCGCTAGCGCTGGGAGGTCATGTCCTGGGGTGATCGTGTGTTCTAATACCGACCATCTATTGTCAGTTTGGCACGAGAACCAATAACAAATTTGGTCCAGAATAGCTGCTTGATAGTAAGTGTGTGCGTTAGGAAGGCCTACACCGCTGAGGTATTTGGGTTTGTATAGTTGTGTCAGTGCAATTCTAGATTTTTTACCCGCCCAAATAAATTTTCTTAGTTTGGTCGTTAATTGTAAGAAGTAATTTTGGGGGATAGGTATGGGTAATGTTCTAAAATGGTATAATAGTTTGGGCAGTATTTGCATTTGGTATGCAGCTATCCTCCCCATCCATGTTAAATGCAATTTGCCGATTTGGTCCATCTCTTCTTTAATTTTAGCAAGTAACGGAGGGTAGTTGCAGGAGTATAGTTTAGCGGACGAGGAGGTCAGCCACACACCAAGATAAGCAATTGAGGGGGAATCCCAATTACAGGGAAATAGAATTTTGATCCTGTTTTGTTTCTCTATGGGCATATTGAGTGTCAGTAAAAGCATTTATTTGTATTGACTTTGTAGAAGGAAACTTGTCCAAATTTGTGTAGTAGCGTTTTCAATTCTGACATGGAAGATTCGGGGTTTGATATCGTCAAAATCATATCATCAGCAAATAGTCCTAACTTGTGGCTTTCGTGACCTATCTTGATACCTTGTATGGTGTCATTGGACCTTATTCATTGTGCTAGAGGTTCTATGATAAGCGAGAATATTATTGGGGAAAGGGGGCAGCCTTGACACGTACCATTTGATAACTGAAAAGGGTCAGAGAGAAGACTAGAAGTGTAGACTTGTGCTGTGGGATTGGAATATAAGGACATGATAGCTGAGTGAATCAGCCCAGATATTCAGAATTTGTGTAAGGTCTTTGATTGGTAGCCCCAGTGTACCCTATCAAAGGCCTTTTCGGCATCTAAGGCTAGAAAGATACTGGGTACTTTGTTGATTTCTGCGAAACGCAGGAGATCTAACATCCTTCTGGTCCCGTCTGGTGCTTGCCTGCCTTTCACAAAGCCCACTTGATCTAATCCTATGAGGGAGGGGGTAATTTCCATTAGTCTATTGGCTATGATCTTAGCGTATATCTTTAGATCTGAATTTAGTAATGAGATTGGCCTAAAATTTTGGGGGTGAGTAGTGTCTTTACCAGGTTTAGGTAAGGTAACTGTGATCGCTTGGAGCATTTCTCTTGGAAAGGAACCTGATGTGGCTGCTGTATTAAAAAAGTCTACTAGTTTAGGTGCAAGGAGGGAGGTGAATGCTTTGTAGTACTCAGCAGAGAAACCGTCCGCTCCTGGAGACGTGTGCATGGGAAGGGATTTAATAACTGTTTCAACTTCTACGCTAGTGAAAGGGGAGTTTAGGGCTTGTAGTGTGGCTGTATCTACCGAGGGTAGATGAATTCCTTGCAAGAATTCATCAATCTCTATTTCTGTGGGGTGGTGGGTGGTTGGATCTTTAGTGAGATTGTAAAGGGATTCGTAATAGTCCTTAAAGGCACTGGCTATATCCTTAGGGTTGTGAAGCGTGGTCTTCGAGCTGTGGTGCTGAATGTGTGTAAGGTTGGCTTTAGCTTGTCGTTTTTTGATTTGGGAAGCTAGGAGTTTTCTTGTTCTATTGTTTTAGGAATAGTGTCCTAAACAGTTTCATCCTTTTGAAATATAGGTCATAATCTGACCTAAGTTCTTGTCGTAATTCCTCGCGACAGCTATTAGGGCGTTTCAAAACAATGGGGGATGTGGTGTTGGGGTTCTTATGTTGGGCCTCTAGTTCAGCAATAGACTTGTGAAGCTGCATTGGTCGCTGCAACCTTTTTTTTCTTTCTTTAGAGGCAACCTGGATAAGTATTCCTCTAGCGAATGCCTTATGTGCACCATCCACGCCACCATCCACGGGTGAGCCATGCCCCACAAGCCATCCACTACCATCCTCGCCCTCTGATAGGCCTGTGAAGCAGAAACGGAGGATCGGGGTGGAGGGAGAGAAGCAGGATGAGGCAGGGATGGAGGGGGAAGGAATGGAGGAATCCTCCTCATATGGCCAGAAGCTGGATGCATTCCCCAGCCTATTATAGACACCACTATGAAAGAAATGCTACTGACTTTAAGGGGGGCCCTCCAGCAGGACATGGCAGCATTTATGCATACCACAAAAGATGATCTGTCAGCAATCAGCAGCAGAGTAGATTATGTGGAACAAAAGATGGAGGAATTCACTTTTGGACATAATGAGCTGGTAGATGCCCACTTTGATGTTGAGGATGAGCTTAAAGCCATGCGTCTCAAAATGGCGGACATTGAGTACAGGGCTCGCAGGAACAACATAAAATTCAGAGGAATCCCCGAATCGATCAAACCAGCAGAGCTCACAGCATACCTCCAAAAGCTTATGACTACAGCTCTCCCATCTCTGGGGTCTGCAGACATAATAATAGACAGAGCTCACAGACTGCCAAAACCATCATTCCTGTCTGACCAAATCCCCAGGGATGTAATTGCCAGGATTCACTTCTACCATGTGAAAGACCAGTTGATGCAATTTGCCAGACAGCCTCCTGCACTTCCTGACCCATTTGCTGGAATCACACTGTATGCTGATTTGTCACAGGCTACACTGACGGCGAGGCACAACCTTGTCCCTATTACAAAAATCCTGCGTAATCACAAAATTATTTACAAATGGGGATTTCCTGCCAAATTATTGCTGGAAATGCATAATGAATCGCATGCAATTACCTCGCTTGAAAAAGGTATGGGCTGTTGTGCCAGAGTGGTTTGTGGGAAGTTTTGCAGTCATCCATAATCTCAATGGTCACAGGCGCGTGATCCGACCAAGTGATTTATGGACATCAGCTTTGCATACATTCTGCAGAATATACATGTCCGTGAGAAAAAAATCTATTCTAAAGTAACTATTATGCACCATAGAAAAGGGAGATTGAGACTTTTGACATTTGACATTGTCCCCGTCATATTTTCAACCCAGCCATACATTTAGCTAACTCTATGGATCCTTATACACACACACATTGTACATTTGTTTATGCACATACACCCATACATACTGACATACATTTAAACTTACATTTATATTTTCACACACATACACTTGTTTATCTTCATTCAACACAATCTTCTATTTTTTCTTTTTCACTTATATACCATCTATGTATGGTTATGTTCCTTCATGTGCATTTGATATGCAGATGCATTAAAATACACTCACTTTCACCATGTCAGCACCTTATTAATTATTTATTTATCATGCAACATCTTTCTTTAACTTTTTTTCACGCATTCACATAGTTTTTCACTTTCACTACACTCCATCATATCTCCACATTGACACATTTCTCATACCTCTATTCATTTTTTTCCATCTTTATATAGACTCATCCAATCAGTATACAAGTATCCTTTCCTGGCATGGTGGCTTTCGGCGAGCGAGGGGTCCGCCCCCTCGACCCCCCCGTATATCCTGGCTAGCGGATCTCCCGCCTCAACCTCGGGTGAGACATCGTATGCGGTATCACCTTCCAGGCCTATCCCCAATTAAGGTCTCATTACATGGGCTGTTTAGCAAGGTATAATATTGCTACATTTTTTATCCCCCCCCCTTTTTTTTTTCTTACTTCCTTTTTCTACTGCATTGGGTTTGTCTATGGGGACTAGTGGATCCCCAGAAACTACCACAACAAACTATTCCAATTTAAATTTTTTTTCTCATTTTAGATTACTTTCATGCATCCAAACTCCTGATGAGTGGTAGGCGACCATGAAACGCATAGAGTTCACATCCTTGGATGCTCTACATCAGCCCATATCAATATTTATCAATTACATACGTGTTGATCATGTTGTTATTAATTACATATGTATTATTCCTTGATTTATTTATTACTATGTTTGTATGTCATTAATTATGTTCCCCAATTAATCATGTTTTATTAAATTAATGATGATTATGAACTGCTC
Organism: Rana muscosa; assembly: GCA_029206835.1. NCBI lineage: Eukaryota > Metazoa > Chordata > Amphibia > Anura > Ranidae > Rana > Rana muscosa. Next base: position 179,247,584 of record CM055124.1, read on the forward strand.
CTTTGTGATTACTTTTCTGTATCATAAACGTATCGTGATTACTGGTTTACTTATACCGTATCATGTCAATTTAGAGGGAACCATGACATCCAAGTTATTTCTTTTATTTCATTTATTATACCCCTATACCTCAATTAAAGTCCCAACTCCACTACCCTTCTACAATTCTACATATTATGCACCATAGAATAATATGCGTAGTCCCTTTCGGTGGACCTAAGGCAGCGCCAGGGATCAAAGAGTCTTTCTTCATGGTACCAAGATCCTAAAGAGGGCCTCTTCCTGAGAGCCACCGAGGAGGAGTCAAGTTCATCATTCATAACCATATTAAAATCCCCACAAATTATTAAGTTACCTTTTTGCATAGATTTTGTAAGTGAGACAACTTCATGAATAAATTTAATCGGTTTGACATTAGGAATATACAATTTTTCCAGCGTATAGATAACTCGGTCTATTTCGGCTACCAAAATGATAAAGCGTCCTTGGGGGTCAATATGATCCTGTAATAAAGAGAAGGTTACAGTGTCCCTAATAGCAATTAATACACCATTTTTCTTAGAAACATTATTGGCAGTGAATACTTTTGGGAACTTGTTGTGTGTGCACTTTGGGGGTTTGCTGCTAGAGAAATGCATCTCTTGTGCACACAGGATGTCACATTTCAAGTCCAGAGCTGACTTCCAAAGAGCTCTACGTTTGTAGGGACTGTTTAAACCCCTCACATTGTGTGACATAATCTTAAGATTCATTCCAGTCATTTAAAGCGAACTGCCGCCATCTAGTGGTAGAAAATAAGAAGAGAATGTGCTCCGGAACTGTTGCCGGGTATGCATAATCCTTGAAGTAAAGTTTCTGTAACAAACATCAGAAAAAAAAGAAAAAGAAAAAAGAAAACCAAACTGAGCTGTTCAGCAACTTGGAACAATCAAGCAATAAGTATTGCACAGAACAGAGTACAGGAGTCATCCTGTAAGTGAAGAAGGGGGTAACTCTGTCAATTTGGCCGAACAACGGTCGGTTATTGAACCTGCACATGGGTTCGTGGGCATTTTGGAAGATACCAGGGGTTAATGAACCTGAGAGGGGCAGAACATTAAAGGGAACAGGCATGTACCAGAGAGATGTCTACTTGCTCCTCCTGTTCTGGCGGTTATTGTTGCATCTATCCTGGAGAGGTTCAGGGTCTGCAGCATCTCCATTCATCGGTAGAAGTCGCCATTTTCTGAATATCTCCATACCTTTTTCAAGCGAGGTAATTGCATGCGATTCATTATGCATTTCCAGCAATAATTTGGCAGGAAATCCCCATTTGTAAATAATTTTGTGATTACGCAGGATTTTTGTAATAGGGACAAGGTTGTGCCTCGCCGTCAGTGTAGCCTGTGACAAATCAGCATACAGTGCGATTCCAGCAAATGGGTCAGGAAGTGCAGGAGGCTGTCTGGCAAATTGCATCAACTGGTCTTTCACATGGTAGAAGTGAATCCTGGCAATTACATCCCTGGGGATTTGGTCAGACAGGAATGATGGTTTTGGCAGTCTGTGAGCTCTGTCTATTATTATGTCTGCAGACCCCAGAGATGGGAGAGCTGTAGTCATAAGCTTTTGGAGGTATGCTGTGAGCTCTGCTGGTTTGATCGATTCGGGGATTCCTCTGAATTTTATGTTGTTCCTGCGAGCCCTGTACTCAATGTCCGCCATTTTGAGACGCATGGCTTTAAGCTCATCCTCAACATCAAAGTGGGCATCTACCAGCTCATTATGTGCAAAAGTGAATTCCTCCATCTTTTGTTCCACATAATCTACTCTGCTGCTGATTGCTGACAGATCAGCTTTTGTGGTATGCATAAATGCTGCCATGTCCTGCTGGAGGGCCCCCCTTAAAGTCAGTAGCATTTCTTTCATAGTGGTGTCTATAATAGGCCGGGGAATGCATCCAGCTGCTGGCCATATGAGGAGGATTCCTCCATTCCTTCCCCCTCCGTCCCTGCCTCATCCTGCTTCTCTCCCTCCACCCCGAGCCTCCGTTTCTGCTTCACAGGCCTATCAGAGGGCGAGGATGGTAGTGGATGGCTTGTGGGGCATGGCTCACCCGTGGATGGTGGTGGATGGCTGCAGGAGCGTGCAGGGGATGATGAGGCTCTGTTCTCAGATCGGGCGCCATCTTGAAAATCTCGGGCGTCCATGAGGGGGAAGAAATCGGTCAGTTTCTTTGGTCTCTCCCTCTCCTTCCTCTTGTACATCATGGCCGCTGTGTACCCCGCAGTCTCCCCTTGCTGTGGATGCTCTTTTTAGCAATGTAGGTTACCTGTGAGCTGCGTTATGCTAACCGCTGTGGCAGAGCCCTCTCCTCACAACACCATCCGCTCTAGCTGCCTGCTCCGCCCCCCGAGATATGCATCCTTGATGTCCATGGATGCTAGAAGTTCTCTTCCCTGAAGAGTGGATACCACTGACCAGATTTATTCCATGTGAAACGACCGGATGTTTAGGAACCGGTTCAGACCTTTGAGATCTAAAATGGGTCTGACATCTCCATTCGATTTTGAAAAGATTTGAATTGAATCCCATTCCCTGTTATTCTAGAGGAGTCTCTATGATCACCCCTTGGGATAGCAGCTCATCTAGCGCCTTGGATCTTTGGGAACGCTCCATCTTAGGAAACGAGGTGGAGGAAACTCCCGAAACTCCAGTTTTTATCCCAGAGATACCATGGAGATGACCCATCTGTCCTAGGTTTCCTCCTGCCATGCTTCTGCAAACTGCCAAAGCCTTCCCCCCACTTGATCGAGCGGGGGCGCCCCTTCATAAGGAGGCTTTGGGACTCTGCTTTGCAGATTTATGCCCCAGGACTTTTTCTGGCCCTGAGCCTTCCTCTTGGAGCTGATTGTGGAGGCCGTCGTGACTGCCTGGAAGCTGTTGCCCCAGGCGATGGAGAAGCAGAATGTTTAAATGAAGGGCGCCTACTCCCTTTCACTGGTAGGGTACTTTTTTCCACCTGAGATTTTTTGGATGTACTTATCTAAGTCGTCCCCAAATAATCGTTCCCCATGAAAGGGAAAACCAGTCAGCAGATTCTTACAAGGCAACTCCGCTGACCAAAGCTTAAGCCACAGCACCCTCCGCATGTGTACTAACATTAGGGCAAGGCGAGACGTCTGATGAAAAGAATCTTTAATAGCGTCAACCGCAAAACAAAGGGCCCTAGGCAGCTCTGCTATGTCCGGGACCCCTTTGACGGCCTGCTTCACTTTGTCTCTAAGGAATTGACAGATGCCAATTGCTGCGGCCGCAGGCTGAGCTACAGCACCCACCATAGAAAATGTGGCCTTAAGCAACGACTCCAGTCTCTTATCCACTGGATCCTTAAACACCTGAACATTGTCTACCGGACAAGTAAGACTTTTATTCAGGGAAGAGACAGCAGCATCTACTGCTGGTACCTTCCATTTCTTGGTGAATTTCTCCTCCATAGGATAAAGTTGAGAAAACCTCTTAGGAGGAATAAAATGCCTGTCTGGATGATCCCAGTCAGCATTAATAAGCTGCTCCAGCAACGGGTGCATAGGAAAAGCGTGCAAACCCTAAGGAGGCTTTAGAGAACCCAAAGAGGAGAAGGGAACTTCAGCCGTCTCTTCTAGGGGTAGCTTATATCCAAAACGCACCGTCTCAGTGAGGGATTGAATTAACAATCTTTGAGACTGCAAAGCTGAGAAGGGCTCCTCTGGGACTGAGTCCTCAAATGAGGAACCATTCTCCTGCCCTTCTAATGGGTCCCCTAAGGGCACATCTGAATCCCCTATCCACTCCTGATCTGCAGATGACGGACCTGGGACTGGGGACGGGGACCTGATGCGTTTCTTCCCAGCCTGGGAGGAGGATGCGAGCAGACTAGCTATCTTCCCCTCTAAACCAGCCAAAGCCATAGCCAAGTCATCTTTAGTGACATATGCAAAGGCTGGAATGTTGGAGGTAGCTACAATGCCTGACAAGCCCGATGGCTCAGCATGGTCAGCCGTTTCAGGTCTTTCAGGGGAGGGTGATACTGTGGAGGTCGTGACTAGGATTCCCAGATCCTGAATGCGGTGCTTTTGTGGCCCTTCTCCCTGTTTTTGTTCCTCTCTTACGGAAATACATAGTCCCAAGCACAAAGCAGAGGTACTGTCACCATGCATCTATTGCTGAGCTCAGTCTTAGCAATGGTTAATATGCCGCTATCAATGCTAAAGCAGATGCTGAGTATATGGGTCTTGAGTATGCCTGTACCCACACTCGGCACTTACATGCCTCTGGATCAGTGTCTGTGTCCCGCCATCAGCCACCATCTGCATACACAGCCTGAGCTTTTAAATAAGAAGCCACCAGTCCGCGCCTGCACCGTGAGGACACATGCACGCCGATCCACGTGCACACCGGCGGCGCCGAGTCCCGCCCCCCAGTGACGTCCTCTCTATTCAAAGCTTATGAAAGCACACGTGCGAGAGCTTCTCTTGAGAGGGAAGCTCTCGCACATGTGATCCACAACAGGAGACTCGGGGGGAGGGAGGGGATGGGGGAAAAGCAGCAGAAGGGTCCCCAACTTTCTTGGCAGGCGGAGTCCCTGAACTCACCCCCCCAATCAGGTGGCTGACAATACAGGAGAGAGAAAGGCAGGAACTCCTCCACAAGCGCTGCTGACACAATCCAAAATAGGCAAGCATGGGATGTTAACACCAGGTATGTTCACTTACACCCTCTAGTGGTCTAAAATAGGCAAGACATCATCCACTCATAAAAAGAAGTCCATAGGAAAAAAAACCAGGATCTTCTTAACTTACCCTTCCTGCCGCAGGGTACTTCTGGAATATCACAGTGACCCAATCTTCACCCATCACGGCAGGTTGGTGTCATGCCAGACCTTCAAGGATGGGGTCCCATCTGTATGTAGGGTCCACTGCCTTGGACCTGTATAACGACCTGTGACCAAGGTGCTGGATCCCAGGGCCCAGCTCTCCTGAGAGAAGCGTTACAGGTAAAACCTTGTTCTTCCATACCGAGGCTCGGGTACCATCCATTTTAGCCTTTGTTTTTGGCTCTTTGAATGGATCCGATAGCGTAGCTCCCTGACCCTGTTCAGGCCATCTATGAAGCACCTTTTAGCATAACATTAACCGTGACCAACACCTTTAGACACTGGCCAAAAAAATGGAGGTACTCCCAGTAGGGGAGGGGTTATATAGGGGGGGAACTTCCTGTCTTGATTATGCCAGTGTCCATCACCTGAAGGTGGGCGTATAACCCATATAGTAATACTATGGTGCTCTGTGTCCCGTGATGTACGATAAAGAAATGATGTTTAATTATAGGATAGTCATAGGTGTGCGCACAGGGTGTACACACCCTAATCACCCAGTGTAGCACAGATTCCCCTTGTTTAGACCCCTGCTATTTCACCAAAGCCCCCTAAAGGGGCTCCTAAAACAATTGCAAAAAACATAAAAATAAAATTGTAAAAAATACAAAAAAATGAAATAATAAAAATGAAAAAATACTGACACCGTTCACTACCCTAATGACTCTGTCAGTATATATACACTTGCACACACATGCATATGTGTTTGCGCTTTGGGATGCATACCCTAATGCAATAGGCTGAGCACACCTTTGAGGATAATATATATTGAAGTTTTCGATCTGTGTGTATGCTTTTCTTCTTTTTTTTTTCCTCTCTGTTTTTCTGTCAGTTTTTTTTCTCTCTGTAACTATGTAACTATAGATTGGCTAGACAATTCACATGGAACGGTTATTAAGATAACTCTTGGAGGATACATGTTCTTAATTTTGTTGTACACACCAGTCCAATCTTCAAGTAACTGTTAAGTGACCAGCTATGTACCACCTAAGTACTTTTAAGACCATATTTATCTCTACCTACTCAGCCACTTGAAACTTGAAGCTTGCCATTTTCTACTAAGATCAATAAAATCTTGTTTATTTCTCACTGATTCAGACTCTGGGCTGTTGTATTATTCATCTTTTGTTGCAGTATCGCTTTGTGAATAAAAATAAATAAATGCTGCCAGCGAATTGTGGAACTGAGAACCCCATATTAAACTATTTGAAATCTCCTTTATTGTCTACCATTATCTTTTCTCTGCTGTCATAGGGCCTGAGCTTTGATCATTGTTTTTTCAGCCCTTCTCAGATGTCACATAACAAATATTTTATCATAAGAAGCCAATGCTTTTATTTCAATTTCCAGTCCTAACAAAACCACAAGCTAGATATTAGGGATGAGCTTCGTGTTCGACTCGAACATACGTTCGACTCGAACATCGGCTGTTCGATCGTTCGACGAAGATCGAACGATTTGGGCCGTTCACGCCAAATTCGAGTGACGCGAACGGCCCACAATGCACTACGCCATCGCAGTGTCATCCAGGCGCTGTGATTGGCCAAGCATGCACTGTGACCCCGCATGCTTGGCCAATCACAGCGCCGGCAGCGAGGAGAGCAATGATTGGCCACAGGCAGGATGCCTGTGGCCAATTATTGCTGAGGGTGTTTAGTACACGCCCCACACTATAAAAGGCCGCCAGCACGGCGGCCTAGTGTAGTGGGTTCCGGAGCAGGGAAAGAGAAGCCTAGGCAGGGACAGTGACATTTATTTTTTTCTTGCTTAACCTGGATTCCTTTAGTTTAGGGAAAGAGAAGGATAGGTAGGGAGAGTGTCAGTGTGTTTTACTGTGCGAATCCTTGTTTCTAGGGACAGGGAAGGACAGTGAGGGAATTCTCCTTGTGCTATAGTGTGCTTTAAAAAAACATTTTTTCTAGGGACAGAAAACTATAGGTAGGGAGAGTGTCAGTGTGTTTTACTGTGCGAATCCTTGTTTCTAGGGACAGGGAAGGACAGTGAGGGAATTCTCCTTGTGCTATAGTGTGCTTTAAAAAAACATTTTTTCTAGGGACAGAAAACTATAGGTAGGGAGAGTGTCAGTGTGTTTTACTGTGCGAATCCTTGTTTCTAGGGACAGGGAAGGACAGTGAGGGAATTCTCCTTGTGCTATAGTGTGCTTTAAAAAAACATTTTTTCTAGGGACAGAAAACTATAGGTAGGGAGAGTGTCAGTGTCTTTTACTGTGCGAATCCTTGTTTCTAGGGACAGGGAAGGACAGTGAGGGAATTCTCCTTGTGCTATAGTGTGCTTTAAAAAAACATTTTTTCTAGGGACAGAAAACTATAGGAAGGAAGAGTGTCAGTTTCTTTCACTGTGATAATCCTTGTTTCTAGGGACAAAGAAGGACAGTGAGGGAATTCTCCTTGTGCTATAGTGTGCTTTAAAAAAACATTTTTTCTAGGGACAGAAAACTATAGGTAGGGAGAGTGTCAGTGTCTTTTACTGTGCGAATCCTTGTTTCTAGGGACAGGGAAGGACAGTGAGGGAATTCTCCTTGTGCTATAGTGTGCTTTAAAAAAACATTTTTTCAAGGGACAGAAAACTATAGGAAGGAAGAGTGTCAGTTTCTTTCACTGTGATAATCCTTGTTTCTAGGGACAAAGAAGGACAGTGAGGGAATTCTCCTTGTGCTATAGTGTGCTTTAAAAAAACATTTTTTCTAGGGACAGAAAACTATAGGTAGGGAGAGTGTCAGTGTGTTTTACTGTGCGAATCCTTGTTTCTAGGGACAGGGAAGGACAGTGAGGGAATTCTCCTTGTGCTATAGTGTGCTTTAAAAAAACATTTTTTCTAGGGACAGAAAACTATAGGTAGGGAGAGTGTCAGTGTGTTTTACTGTGCGAATCCTTGTTTCTAGGGACAGGGAAGGACAGTGAGGGAATTCTCCTTGTGCTATAGTGTGCTTTAAAAAAACATTTTTTCTAGGGACAGAAAACTATAGGAAGGAAGAGTGTCAGTTTCTTTCACTGTGATAATCCTTGTTTCTAGGGACAAAGAAGGAAAGTGAGTGAAATTCTCCTTGTGCTATAGTGTGCTTTAAAAAAACATTTTTTCTAGGGACAGAAAACTATAGGTAGGGAGAGTGTCAGTGTCTTTTACTGTGCGAATCCTTGTTTCTAGGGACAGGGAAGGACAGTGAGGGAATTCTCCTTGTGCTATAGTGTGCTTTAAAAAAACATTTTTTCTTAGGGACAGAAAACTATAGGAAGGAAGAGTGTCAGTTTCTTTCACTGTGATAATCATTGTTTCTAGGGACAAAGAAGGAAAGTGAGTGAAATTCTCCTTGTGCTATAGTGTGCTTTAAAAAAACATTTTTTCTAGGGACAGAAAACTATAGGTAGGGAGAGTGTCAGTGTCTTTTACTGTGCGAATCCTTGTTTCTAGGGACAGGGAAGGACAGTGAGGGAATTCTCCTTGTGCTATAGTGTGCTTTAAAAAAACATTTTTTCTAGGGACAGAAAACTATAGGAAGGAAGAGTGTCAGTTTCTTTCACTGTGATAATCCTTGTTTCTAGGGACAAAGAAGGACAGTGAGGGAATTCTCCTTGTGCTATAGTGTGCTTTAAAAAAACATTTTTTCTAGGGACAGAAAACTATAGGTAGGGAGAGTTTCAGTGTCTTTTACTGTGCGAATCCTTGTTTCTAGGGACAGGGAAGGACAGTGAGGGAATTCTCCTTGTGCTATAGTGTGCTTTAAAAAAACATTTTTTCTAGGGACAGAAAACTATAGGAAGGAAGAGTGTCAGTTTCTTTCACTGTGATAATCCTTGTTTCTAGGGACAAAGAAGGACAGTGAGGGAATTCTCCTTGTGCTATAGTGTGCTTTAAAAAAACATTTTTTCTAGGGACAGAAAACTATAGGTAGGGAGAGTGTCAGTGTCTTTTACTGTGCGAATCCTTGTTTCTAGAGACAGGGAAGGACAGTGAGGGAATTCTCCTTGTGCTATAGTGTGCTTTAAAAAAACATTTTTTCTAGGGACAGAAAACTATAGGTAGGGAGAGTGTCAGTGTCTTTTACTGTGTGAATCCTTGTTTCTAGGGACAGGGAAGGACAGTGAGGGAATTCTCCTTGTGCTATAGTGTGCTTTAAAAAAACATTTTTTCTAGGGACAGAAAACTATAGGAAGGAAGAGTGTCAGTTTCTTTCACTGTGATAATCCTTGTTTCTAGGGACAAAGAAGGACAGTGAGGGAATTCTCCTTGTGCTATAGTGTGCTTTAAAAAAACATTTTTTCTAGGGACAGAAAACTATAGGTAGGGAGAGTGTCAGTGTGTTTTACTGTGCGAATCCTTGTTTCTAGGGACAGGGAAGGACAGTGAGGGAATTCTCCTTGTGCTATAGTGTGCTTTAAAAAAACATTTTTTCTAGGGACAGAAAACTATAGGTAGGGAGAGTGTCAGTGTGTTTTACTGTGCAAATCCTTGTTTCTAGGGACAGGGAAGGACAGTGAGGGAATTCTCCTTGTGCTATAGTGTGCTTTAAAAAAACATTTTTTCTAGGGACAGAAAACTATAGGTAGGGAGAGTGTCAGTGTGTTTTACTGTGCGAATCCTTGTTTCTAGGGACAGGGAAGGACAGTGAGGGAATTCTCCTTGTGCTATAGTGTGCTTTAAAAAAACATTTTTTCTAGGGACAGAAAACTATAGGAAGGAAGAGTGTCAGTTTCTTTCACTGTGATAATCCTTGTTTCTAGGGACAAAGAAGGAAAGTGAGTGAAATTCTCCTTGTGCTATAGTGTGCTTTAAAAAAACATTTTTTCTAGGGACAGAAAACTATAGGTAGGGAGAGTGTCAGTGTCTTTTACTGTGCGAATCCTTGTTTCTAGGGACAGGGAAGGACAGTGAGGGAATTCTCCTTGTGCTATAGTGTGCTTTAAAAAAACATTTTTTCTAGGGACAGAAAACTATAGGAAGGAAGAGTGTCAGTTTCTTTCACTGTGATAATCCTTGTTTCTAGGGACAAAGAAGGAAAGTGAGTGAAATTCTCCTTGTGCTATAGTGTGCTTTAAAAAAACATTTTTTCTAGGGACAGAAAACTATAGGTAGGGAGAGTGTCAGTGTCTTTTACTGTGCGAATCCTTGTTTCTAGGGACAGGGAAGGACAGTGAGGGAATTCTCCTTGTGCTATAGTGTGCTTTAAAAAAACATTTTTTCTAGGGACAGAAAACTATAGGAAGGAAGAGTGTCAGTTTATTTCACTGTGATAATCCTTGTTTCTAGGGACAAAGAAGGAAAGTGAGTGAAATTCTCCTTGTGCTATAGTGTGCTTTAAAAAAACATTTTTTCTAGGGACAGAAAACTATAGTTAGGGAGAGTGTCAGTGTGTTTTACTGTGCGAATCCTTGTTTCTAGGGACAGGGAAGGACAGTGAGGGAATTCTCCTTGTGCTATAGTGTGCTTTAAAAAAACATTTTTTCTAGGGACAGAAAACTATAGGTAGGGAGAGTGTCAGTGTGTTTTACTGTGCGAATCCTTGTTTCTAGGGACAGGGAAGGACAGTGAGGGAATTCTCCTTGTGCTATAGTGTGCTTTAAAAAAACATTTTTTCTAGGGACAGAAAACTATAGGTAGGGAGAGTGTCAGTGTGTTTTACTGTGCGAATCCTTGTTTCTAGGGACAGGGAAGGACAGTGAGGGAATTCTCCTTGTGCTATAGTGTGCTTTAAAAAAACATTTTTTCTAGGGACAGAAAACTATAGGAAGGAAGAGTGTCAGTTTCTTTCACTGTGATAATCCTTGTTTCTAGGGACAAAGAAGGAAAGTGAGTGAAATTCTCCTTGTGCTATAGTGTGCTTTAAAAAAACATTTTTTCTAGGGACAGAAAACTATAGGTAGGGAGAGTGTCAGTGTCTTTTACTGTGCGAATCCTTGTTTCTAGGGACAGGGAAGGACAGTGAGGGAATTCTCCTTGTGCTATAGTGTGCTTTAAAAAAACATTTTTTCTAGGGACAGAAAACTATAGGAAGGAAGAGTGTCAGTTTCTTTCACTGTGATAATCCGTGTTTCTAGGGACAAAGAAGGAAAGTGAGTGAAATTCTCCTTGTGCTATAGTGTGCTTTAAAAAAACATTTTTTCTAGGGACAGAAAACTATAGGTAGGGAGAGTGTCAGTGTCTTTTACTGTGCGAATCCTTGTTTCTAGGGACAGGGAAGGACAGTGAGGGAATTCTCCTTGTGCTATAGTGTGCTTTAAAAAAACATTTTTTCTAGGGACAGAAAACTATAGGAAGGAAGAGTGTCAGTTTATTTCACTGTGATAATCCTTGTTTCTAGGGACAAAGAAGGAAAGTGAGTGAAATTCTCCTTGTGCTATAGTGTGCTTTAAAAAAAACATTTTTTCTAGGGACAGAAAACTATAGGTAGGGAGAGTGTCAGTGTCTTTTACTGTGCGAATCCTTATTTCTAGGGACAGGGAAGGACAGTGAGGGAATTCTCCTTGTGCTATAGTGTGCTTTAAAAAAACATTTTTTCTAGGGACAGAAAACTATAGGAAGGAATAGTGTCAGTTTCTTTCACTGTGATAATCCTTGTTTCTAGGGACAAAGAAGGAAAGTGAGTGAAATTCTCCTTGTGCTATAGTGTGCTTTAAAAAAACATTTTTTCTAGGGACAGAAAACTATAGGTAGGGAGAGTGTCAGTGTCTTTTACTGTGCAAATCCTTGTTTCTAGGGACAGGGAAGGACAGTGAGGGAATTCTCCTTGGGCTATAGTGTGCTAAAGCATTCCTCATCAACCATCTTTGAAATCCTTGTTTTTTTGGACAGTCAGGGAAATTGTCGTTGTGCTATTCTGTGCAAAAGCAATCATCCTCAACCATATTTAGAAATCCTTAAGTAAAGGGACAGAGAAGGACACCTGAAGGTAGCCCTTATTGCTTTTTTCCCATCTCCCTGCAGGCCATGTATTAGAATGTCTGGAAGGCAAACAAGGAGAGGCAGACAGTCAGGAGGCAATAAAAGAGGGCAAGCAGGCTCTGTGTCTGGGGGCAACAGTGCTGGTCGTGGACGCGGTGCATTGTCATCAGCACATGGCCATGGGACACGCTTGTCCTTCTTTTCGGCAGCTGGACATGTTGAGCCACATCATGCCGAAGACTTGGTAGAGTGGATGACCAAGCCCTCCTCCTCCTCCTCATCCTCTCTTACCCAGGCTCAGGGTACTGGAAAAGCAGCTGCCAAAGCGTCCTCTTCCCTGGTATCAATGTCAGACTCATCATCAGTCACTCCTTCCCTAGACCCACCATGTCCTCCTCCTGAGGAGTCCCCCGAACTGTTTGAGCACAGTGTTGGGTACATGCTCCAGGAGGATGCCCAGCGTTTCGAAGGGTCTGATGATGAAACCCAGCTAGAGGAAGGCAGTAGCGTGAGAGCAGACAGAGGGGATGCTCAAGAAGGACACCAATCTGGCAGTCATGTTCCAGCAGCTGCAGCATACTGCCAGATTGGCTCCAGTGATGAGGAGGGAGGTGATGATGAGGTCACTGACTCCACGTGGGTGCCTAATAGGAGAGAGGAGGAGGAGGAGGATGAGGAGGAGGCACATCTCCAACGAGGCAGGATGCCCTTTGGTGGCCAGCGTAAGGGCAGTACACCGACGGAATCACACCGCAGAGCTCCGCCTGTGCAGGGCGCTGCCTCTGCCCGTCATTCAAAAAGTTCTTTGGTGTGGGCCTTTTTTGAGGCTAGTGCATCAGATCGCACAGCTGCTGTTTGCAATGTCTCAAGCGTATATCGCGTGGCCAAAACATCAGCCGCTTGGGTACCACATGCCTGACCAGACATATGTTGACCTGCCATGCAGCTCGTTGGCAAGCCTACCTCAAAGACCCACACCAAAGAACAAAGCGGACCTCTCCTTGCACCGCATCAGCTGGGATCTCCAACCCCACTATAACTTCAGTCCTCTCTGAAACATGCACTGAGAGGAATGAAGGTGTAGAATTAGGTGTGTCACAGCCAAGTACTTGCGCCCACTCTGCTAGCAGTACACCGACGTCCGATTCTAGCAGGCAAATTTCCCTGACCCAGCTGCTGGACCGTCGAAAGAAGTTCACTCCCAGCCATCCACATGCCCAGCGGTTGAATGCTAGCTTGGCTAAATTGCTAGCGCTTCAACTGCTGCCTTTTCAGTTGGTAGACTCGGCCCCCTTCCGTGAGTTTGTGCAATGTGCGGTTCCTCAGTGGCAGGTTCCCAAACGCCACTTTTTCTCACGGGAGGCTATTCCGGCTCTCTACCGGCATGTGGAAGGCAATGTCTTGGCCTCGCTGGACAGGGCGGTCAGCGGTAAGGTGCATATTACCGCTGACTCATGGTCCAGCAGGCATGGACAGGGACGTTACCTTTCTTTCACGGCCCATTGGGTCACTCTTTTGGCAGCTGGGAAGGATGCAGGACAAGGTGCAGTAGTGTTGGAGGTTGTTCCACCGCCACGCCTCCAAAATGCTACTACTGGTTGTGACACACCTCTCTCCTCCACCCCCTCCTCTTCTTCTTCCTCCATGGCCTCTTCCTGTGGTTTGTCCTCGGAACCAGCGGTGCTCCGTAGGCGTTCAAGGGGCTACGCAAGTACGCAGGCAAAAAGATGCCATGCCGTGCTTGCGCTGGTGTGTTTGGGGGACAGAAGCCACACTGGGGCAGAGGTCCTGTCTGCTCTGCAGGGCCAGGCCGAGAGGTGGTTGACGCCACGCCAGCTTAAGCCAGGAATGGTGGTTTGCGACAATGGCACCAACCTCCTCTCCGCCCTCCGACAGGGACAACTGACCCATGTGCCCTGTGTGGCTCACGTCCTTAACCTGGTGGTGCAGCGGTTCTTGGGCAGGTACCCGGGCTTACAGGATGTCCTGAGGCAGGCCAGGAAAGTCTGTGTGCATTTCCGCAGATCTTATAATGCCAGTGCTCGCCTGGCTGAGCTGCAAAAGGAGTTGAACCTGCCCAAGAACCGCCTTATATGTGACATGCCCACCAGGTGGAACTCAACGTTGGCCATGCTGCAGCGGCTGCACACGCAGCAAAGGGCCATCAATGAGTACCTGTGTGACTACGGCACCAGGACAGGGTCAGGGGAGCTTGGTTTTTTTTCTCCACGCCAGTGGGGCATGATCAGGGATGCATGCACTGTCCTGGCACCATTTGAGGAGGCCACGAGGATGGTGACAGTGCATGCATCAGTGACACTGTACCTCTTGTCCACCTGTTGGAGCACACGCTGCGTGGAATAATGGACAGGGCACTTGAGGCAGAACAGAGGCAGGAAGAGGAGGACTTCCTTGCCTCTCAAGGCCCCCTTTACCCAGACAGTGTTCCTTCTGTCCCACCCATCGCACAGGAAGAGGAGGAGGAGGATTGTGTCAGCATGGAGGTGGAGGCTGGCACTCAGCATCATCAGCAGCAGTCTTTTAGGGATGATTTACAGTCCCAAGAAACCAGTGGACTTGTACGTGGCTGGGAGGAGGTGGCTGCGGATCATGTCGTCCTTAGTGACCCAGAGGACTCCGGAGCGAATGCCTCAGCAAACCTACGCTGCATGGCCTCCCTGATCCTGCAAAGTCTGCGGAAGGATCCTCGTATTCTTCGGATCAAGGAGAGGGACCATTACTGGCTGGCCACTCTCCTTGATCCACGGTACAAGGGTAAGGTTGCGGACCTTATGTTACCGTCGCAGAGGGAGCAGAGGATGAGACAACTCCGGGAGGCCTTGCAGAAAGGTCTGTGCAACGCGTTCCCAGAGACTGGGAGGTTACAAACTCCTGGTCCTGGACAACGAGTTGCTGAGGCTTCGGCCAGTCAAAGAAGGAGCGGTGGGGAAGGTGGCCGTCTGACCGATGCGTTCAGACAATTCTTTAGTCCGCAGCCCCAAAGTATGATCGGTTCCAGCAACCATCGCCAGCGTCTGATAAACATGGTGCAGGAATATCTAGGGGCAAGGTCAGACTTGGACACCTTCCCCACCGAAAATCCTCTGGCTTACTGGGTCTTGAGGATGGATCACTGGCCAGAGCTTGCACAGTATGCAATTGAGCTACTGGCCTGTCCTGCATCCAGCGTTCTTTCGGAACGCACATTCAGTGCTGCTGGAGGATTTGTCACGGATCACAGGGTGCGCCTGTCCACCGACTCGGTTGATCGACTGACTTTCATCAAGATGAACCAGTCTTGGATCACCACCAGCTACCACACACCTGATGCTGATATAACAGACTAATTGATTTTAACATGTCACATCCCTTCAAGACTGATGCTGATGCTGAGTGCCTGTGCTGTTATGTTGACTGGCTATCCTCCTCCTCTGAGTCCTCAATGATACGATTGATGATGATAGCTTGGAAGATCATTTTTGTTTATGGGTGCCGCCACCAGTGGCTAAGGCCCAATTTTTCAGCCCCTGTTTTACAGGGGCGTGTAATTACAGTTTTTTTAGCAATAATTTGCCATAGGGCTCATTGCTGTGCTCCAAGTACAGTATCTGTGAGGGGTTGGAGTGTTGTGGCACCAGTGCCTAAGGCCCAATTTTTCAGCCCCTGTTTAACAGGGGCGTGTCATTACAATTTTTGAAGCAATACTTTGCAACAGGGCTCATTGCTGTGCTCCAAGTACAGTATCTGTGAGGGGTTGTAGTGTTGTGCCACCAGTGCCTAAGGCCCAATTTTTCAGCCCCTGTTCAACAGGGGCATGCAATTACAATTCTTGATCTAATAATTCACAGCAGGGCCCATTGCTGCACCCACCAAGAGTTAGGCCTCGTACACACGACCGATTTTCTCGTCGTAAACAGTCAAGAAAAGTGCCGTGAGAGTTTTTTTGTCTAGAAAAACGTTCGTGTGTATGGTTTTACGACGAGAAACTTGACGAGAATCTCGACGAGAAAATAGAGAACCTGCTCTCTATTTTCTCGTCAGGATTCCAGATTTCCTCGTCGTGTTTCTCGTCGGCCTGTTTTGTGACGAGAAAATGGTTCGTGTGTATGCTTTTACGACTCTTCCAAAAGCGCGCATGCTCACAAGCAACTATGAGACGGGAGCGCATCTTCTGGTAAAACAAGCCTTCATAATGGAGAGAGCACATTCGTCACGCTCATAAATATTTCATCGTTTAAATGTTCTGCATTGAATTCTTCGTTAGAATGTTACATTAATCAAAACGAGAGACCTTCTTTTGCTGCTGATATTCACACAGAGTTCTGCCTTATTTTTAACCTTTTTCATGCTGCTCTTTATAAGATTTATGTGTATTATATCGTGCAAGTTTTTAGGAATAATTTAAATGGTTAGATTTTTCAAAATGATGTTAATTATAATTTCTCAATGTTTTGATAGCGATCTCACATTTAATTTTCTAATCTATATTTTTAAAATTTCACACCATGTTTTTGAGCTAATCAGATTTAGTTATTCTTTTGGGGGGGTGATATCTGTGCCTTTTATTGTCAGTCAAATGTATCTGCTTACTCCAAAGCTTTTTTTTTTTTATTTAAAAATACACATAGTCAAGTATGAACTTAAACAAAAAACACATTTATTCATGTTTATAAATTAAATAAAGAGAAGGCAGCGCTGGAGAAGCTGCTGCCATTTGTGCATCCCAGGGACCCCAGAGCACACACCAACCCTGTGTGGACACTAAAATTGGGAGCTTGAGAAGGCCCACATTTCAGAACACAATCTGATGCTGGCCTCCCAGAGGTCAGGAACAGCAGCAGGTGAGATATATGTCCCAAGTGTGTGGTACTACAACAGGCTGCCTTCTGTCCGACCAGTGCGACCACAATGAAGCAAGGCCATCACTTCCTCTTCTTCCTGGCAACCTTCCCTGCAGCCTTTCCTGAAGCCTTTCCTGAAGCCTTTCCTGCAGCCTTTCCTGCAGCCTTCCTTCTTCGTTTAGCTGGAGGCTGGCCCACTGGAGGGGTACTCCTGTCAGGAGGAGGAGGTGGAGGTGTAGCAGAAGGGGGTGGGGCAGAAGAAGAAGGTGGAGGTATAGCAGAAGGGGGTGGGGCAGAAGGTGGAGGTGTAGCAGAAGGGGGTGGGGCAGAAGGTGGAGGTGTAGCAGAAGGGGGTGGGGCAGAAGGTGGAGGTGTAGCAGAAGGGGGTGGGGCAGAAGGTGGAGGTGTAGCAGAAGGGGGTGGGGCAGAAGGTGGAGGGGTAGCAGAAGGGGGTGGGGCAGAAGAGGAAGGTGGAGGTGGAGGTTGAGGTTGGGTCAGTTGGGCCACCTCACATATGGCGGTATTGGGGGTAATTTGCTCCATCACCCCCTTGTTGAGCAAGGTGATGAGCAGGGGTTCGCATAGGAGGCGTTGCTCCATGCTCATCACCTTGAACTTAGCCTCCACTAGGCCGGCAATGGCCTCTTCAGGGGATGTGGGCTCCTTGAGGGTGGCATGGGCCTCTTTAATAAGGGCCATTGCTGCGTCACTGGTGGTCCTGTCCCTCCTGCCTCTTTTGTGAAGCCTGATGGGAGGCACCTGGGATCTGGTGCTTCTCCTTTGCCCTGCCACCTCCTGTCTGCCACTGGGCCCTGCCACCTCCTGGCTGCCACTGGGCCCTGCCACCTCCTGGCTGGTACTGGGCCCTGCCACCTCCTGGCTGCCACTGGGCCCTGCCACCTCCTGGCTGGTACTGGGCCCTGCCACCTCCTGGCTGCCACTGGGCCCTTCCTCCTCCTGCCTGACAGTTTCCAGACCCTCCTCCTGGCTGATTTCATCCTGTGTATGAAAAAGAAACATAGTTTAATATGTTGGTTTAATCTTTGCCTCAAACTTTGTAATCCTGATGGAAGCAATTAGAATGTAAATGCATAAATCCTTGCTTTAAATTTACCACTACATCAGCTTGACTATTTACCACACAATTAAGTGCAGAATAATGTCTACAGATCATGATTTCACTTGTGGAATACAAAATAATGTATGTTTCTCATCCTGACATATTTGGGAAACATTAATTTTATCCCACTACATTTTCAGTTAATACTATACCTGGCTCCAGATGGACAAATCAGGATCATCCAGGATGGCTGCCTCCTCTTGCTCCAGAGAAGGCTCAGGTTGGCTGCAGGGAAGTCTGGGGGGAAGAGTGGAGAGTGATGGCCTTGTCTCAATGTGGTCATCCAGGAAGGACATCCTGCTGTAGTACCACAAAACCGGGACATAAACATCATCTGCTGCTGCTCCTGACCTCTGAGAAGCCAGCACCTTAGAGCGTTCAGTCCTGTAGGTACCTCTCAAGCTCCCAATTTTAGTGTCCACTTGTTTTGCTGTGGCTGTGGGCACCTTGGTATGCACAAATGGGAGCAGCTTCTCCAGCGCTGCTTTCCTCACCCCTTTTTTTTTATGGATGGGGTTTTTGGTCTCCCACAGAGCCGGCAGCTCCCTTACCCGGTCAATAAATTCCGCCAGGAACTCTTTGTCGCTAATAAAGACATTCATATTGTATCTGCAAGTAAAATAATTTATATTTAAATAATGTGAGGCAAACAGTCTAACCTCCTTCACATCCTAGTCACCATATATATCCTCCACCAATCTCAAGACAGTATAGGCCCACAATTTTTACAAGTCTCACAAAATCACATACCTTCGTTCGCACGTCCGTCACTTGAACTCCTCTCTCCGCACACCGAACGTACTATAGTCACATGTGTGTTTGCTATATACACACCACGCATGCGTCCAAATTCGAACACGTCGCTCCGCACACGTCGCCCGCCCATGACGTTCTAACTAACATCTTTTCCCCGCCCCTTCTCTTTCGGCGCGCAGACAGATATGGCGGAGTTACAGCAGGTGTCTGATAATTCCGCAACTAGCGAGGAGACAAGCCCGGAGACCGAGGACACGTCACGATCAAGGAGGAGATTCAAGGCATCGAATATGTCTTTGGCGGAGATGGCGGAGATGGTGGACATCTTGGTCAAGGCTGATTATGATGCCAAGCATGGGCCGTATAGCAAACCAAATAGAAGGAAGGCCAAAATCCTCACTAAAGTTGTGAAGAGTCTGAGGGCGAAGTTCGGGGTGAAACGCTCAAATGAGCAGCTCAGAAAGAGGTGGTCAGACCTCAAACTGAGGGAGCCAGACCAGTTGAGGAGCATAAAGAGGATGCTCGCTAAAAGTAAGTAAAATGACGACCTTTCTGCTATTAATCTTTTTAGATACTGACTTTTTTTTTTTTTTTTTCATATTGGACTCCCTTCCAAAATGTAATATTTTGAACTAGGTTGGGCACAGTAATCGTTCGTTACGTTACCGACACTTCGTTCGGCCACTATCCGCGGTTTTGGCTTATTTAAGACCCCCAAAAGTAATTAGACATCTGCCATTTTTGATCAAGTATTGTGGCTAATTTTTAAGTCTAGATGATGTGTTTGTAAGGAGAATGAAATGCAAACTTTAATCAGTGTAAAGGAGAGGACACTCAGCAGCTGCTTCCACATCTGTACTTTGGAGCACTATAGTGTGGGCCACCAGACCCGCCTTTTTTGGGTGTCCCACACAGGTGCATCAGAGTTTATTTGTGGTGCCTCCATGTCCAAAAAATTACATCCAAATGTGAATACTAAACATATTTGGGGTCATAAATAATGCATTTTTCTTTAAATTCCGCACAAACACACACTTGTACCCCACTTCCAAACAATTTAGCCTGTTTTAAGTTTAAAAATGAGATTTTTACAGTGTGATAAATAGACCTTTGGTTTTATTCTCATAGGGGAGAGAAGACTGGGAGGAGGACACTCCAGGGAGCACATGCACCCCACAACTTCCAAGCAACCCCAAACTCCCAAAGATCCACAACCGAAAGATGTGCAGGAAGTTGAGGTGGAGGAAGGAGAAGTGCAGGAAGGAGAGGTGGATGACGTTGTGGATCTGGTCACCACAACAGGTCAGTATCTGACACCACAGCTTAAGGTAAGCGAGGTAGGCCTGCAGAGTTTTATTAATTTTTTTTTATGGTTTTTAGGGGATGGAAATGTTGTGAAGGATAGCACACCGTTCTCTGCTGACAGTGCCCTCCGCCTCATCCAGCAAGTGATGGAATGTAGCACGGAACTGGACCTAATTAAACAAAGAATCCATGTGATGGAACAAACATTTAAAGACATTCTCGATGTTTTGGGGAGAATTCAATAAGCCATCCAAACACATTTGTTTTTACATGTTTGTTTTTATATTTTTACTAATTTTTTGAGTAACAAAGCAGCCAAAAATTGAATATGCACACAGTGTGTGAACATGTGCTATCTGCCATCAGGGGATATCCATGTACGTCTTTTGTGAGTGCAACCCCTTCCTCGTATCAAAAGTCGGTGAACTGAGGAAGGGGATGCACCCCCAAAACACGTCCATTGATCACCCCTGATGGCAGATAGCACATGTTGACAATAGGGATCAGGATTGTAAACTTCCTATTTGCAAAAAATTAAAAATGTGTGCATATTGAATTTTTGGCTGGGCAAGGGGTGGCAGGACCCCATATTAGGCACATAGAGACATAGTTTGTGTAACTGAATGTCTCAGATTGCTCAGAGGTATCCAATGTTGTCATTTTAGAAATGCAAGTGGTATTTTTGTATTTTCATAAGCCAAAATTTGCCGGGTTGTGGCCAGGCCAACCCCAAAGTAAAAAAAAAAAAAAAGTGCAGAGAGTAAAATATTTGACCACAAACAACGTGTAGCTTCTTTTTATAATACTCTCTAAGCTTATTTGGTTCTTTTGTAAGGTAACATAGTGAAATTGGTTGTTATTTACTAAAGTAAAATACACTTGCCACTACAAATGCACAAAGACAAACTAGGAGACAGGAAAGAACAAATAATTAAAGGTTTAAACAAGATTTTTATTGGGATACTTAGACATAGGCTGGCATAGGAATTGCCCCCCTACCCGTGAAATACTCCATGTATTTGTCCCGAACCACACGGGCATTTTGGGGGGGCAAGCCAAGACGGGCAGATTCCAGGCCCGGAAGGGGATTTGCAGGGGAAAGTCCAGCCTCTGGCAAAACTGAGGCCATATACGAATTAGATTTTTGGCTCAGAAAGTTGTGTAGCACACAGCAGCATAACACTACATAGTTTATTTTGTAGTCCGCCAAGTGGATGGAAGTCATAAAAAGGCGGAACCGGCTGGCCATTATGCCGAAGGCATTTTCAACGACTCTTCGGGCCCTGGCCAGCCGGTAATTGAACACACTCTTCTCTGGGGTCAGGGTCCTCTGTGGAAATGGCCTCATAAGATGCCGTCCGAGTCCGAAGGCTTCATCAGCCAAGAAAACAAAGGGGAGTCCTTCAATATTCCCTGCATCCGGTGGCAATGCAAGGTCGTCACTCTGGAGACGGAGGGCAAACTCCGTCTGGATGAAGGATCCCCCATCGGACATCCGGCCATTCTTCCCTACATCAACATAGAGGAATTCATACCGTGCTGACACCACCGCCATCAGCACAATGCTATGAAACCCCTTGTAGTTGTAGTAGTAGGACCCAGAACGGGGTGGCGGCACGATGCGGACGTGCTTCCCGTCTATGGCACCACCGCAGTTGGGGAAGTCCCACCGCGTGGCAAACTCCGATGCCACAGTCTGCCATTCCTGTGGCGTGGAAGGAAGCTGTGGAGTGAAACAAGATGAAATAATATTAGAAAAACAAAGGCATACATTACAAGCAAATTCTAAACCAAAAAATTAGAGACCAACATCAATCTAATTATACGTTTATTAAGGTGTGTAAAAAAAGTATAATGGAAGGCTCATTTATCATATTCATCACCACCTCTGATGGGCCATTACTAAATTATTTTGGGGGGGGGGAGATGTGTTTGGCCACAGGATAGCATTGCAGTGGGGGTGCGTCCAGAGTGGGCGCTGGAGCACTGTCCCCTCTCTCCTGTGCCCATCACTCAGAACAATACATAGGTTCATGCGTTGCATGAACCTATGTATTGTCTATGCCGCACACTATTCAGGTGGATGGCCTCTTGTAAAGCGACCGACATATGAATAATTGCGTCATTTAGGGGGTTAAAATTGCAGAGCAGAAACAGGTATTAAAAAAGTCTTGCAAATTACAACCTGAGGGATGTAATTGGCTTCCTCAAAGAAAAATCGGGGACGCAAGGAGGGGGCATTCCTTGTGTAAACACTGACAGGCTGCTCTGGCAATCATGTTCACCAAGTCTGTTTAATGGTAACATGATTGGCTGATGCAACATGAAGGGAAGGAGAAGTCATCAAGGACAGAAGAAGGATGGCGCTGACCACAAGAAGGTAAGTGCAGGGCTGGGGGGAAACTGGCTGCATTAGAGGGGACTAAATGGCTACATTGGAGGGGACAACTGGGGGCGTTTATTAGGCAACAGAGCAAAAAAGGAGGAAGTTTATTTCCGAAATTGGGGTTGGAACC
This sequence comes from Rana muscosa, assembly GCA_029206835.1. Classification (NCBI taxonomy): domain Eukaryota; kingdom Metazoa; phylum Chordata; class Amphibia; order Anura; family Ranidae; genus Rana; species Rana muscosa. The sequence continues at coordinate 179,269,913 of CM055124.1, forward strand.
CCCCAACATTTGGAGCAACAGGCGCCCCTGCTGGAAAAGTTAGTGAGGGGAAATATTTTGGGAGGATAAAAAAGGGGCAATCTAAAGCTTCCAACATGCATGGGGACAAAGGGGACATTCTCAGCATATTACAATCATGGTAATTAGGGAAGGATGAAAGAAATACAATACATTAGCATACATGTAATACATAAAATGTGATGTTAAGGGAGAAAACTTACCCTAATATAGTCCTCCTGCAGGACTTGTATAATAGCAGAACAGGTGTCTGGGATTATGAGGCCCAGAGCCTGGGGGGAGATGCCTGTGGTGAACTTCAAGTCCTGAAGACTTCTCCCTGTCGCCAGGTAACGCAACGTGGCGATGAGCCTCTGCTCAGCACTGATGGCTTCCCGCATAACGGTGTCCTTCCTGGTAATATAGGGGGACACCAAAGCCAACAGTTCCTGAAAAACGGGGTCAGACATCCTCAGAAAATTCCTGTAGTCCTCAGGATTATTCTCGACGATCTCCCGCAGCAGAGGCATGTGGCAGAATTGGTCCCGCTGGAGCAACCAATTCTTGGTCCATGAACTCCTCCTCACACCATTCATGGACTGGTCTTGGTCCAAAACAAGCAGACCAACACCAAGCGCACGCACAGCACGAACTCGACGACGAGAACGTCCAGGCGACATGGCTAGGAAACGGTCGTCTAATCAGAACGTACAGAACAGAACGCACTTTAGAACAGCAAGGCCTATGAATAACGAACTGAAATTCAGAAACGAACAGGCAATAACGCACTGTAAAACAGATACGACCTGCCTAGACGCCCTGAAAGTCAAGATACGAACCCACAAGCACAAACTGAACCGCAGAAAACGGTCTGAAAAGTACGAAGACTGAAAAGCGCAAATCGTCTCTTCCCAAACTTTTACTTCACACGCGGTAACACGAGATCAGCAAAAGCAGCCCAAGGGGTGGCGCCAAGAAAAAAGATCTTCCCCTTTATAGTGCCGTCGTACGTGCTGGACGTGAGCGCAGAGAACCACGAGGAAATTGGAAAATGACAGTGTGTACGCATAGAAAGCTTGACGAGAAAATCGACAAGCTTAACAAGAATCTCGTCGAAAAAAACGACGTGTTTTTTACGACGAGAAAATCGGTCGTGTGTACGAGGCCTCACTCTGAGGGCTTACAGTGTTGTGGCAACGCCACCACCACCACCACCACGAAAGGCCCAATTTTTCAGCCCCTGTTCAAAAGGGGCATGTAATTACAATTCTTGATCTAATAATTCACAGCAGGGCCCATTCCTGCACCCACCAAGAGTAACTCTGAGGGCTTACAGTGTTGTGGCAACACCACCACCACCACCACCACCACCACGAAAGGCCCAATTTTTCAGCCCCTGTTCAACAGGGGCATGCAATTACAATTCTTGATCTAATAATTCACAGCAGGGCCCATTCCTGCACCCACCAAGAGTAACTCTGAGGGCTTACAGTGTTGTGGCAACACCACCACCACCACCACCACCACCACGAAAGGCCCAATTTTTCAGCCCCTGTTCAACAGGGGCATGCAATTACAATTCTTGATCTAATAATTCACAGCAGGGCCCATTGCTGCACCCACCAAGAGTAACTCTGAGGGCTTACAGTGTTGTGGCAACACCACCACCACCACCACCACCACGAAAGGCCCAATTTTTCAGCCCCTGTTCAACAGGGGCATGCAATTACAATTCTTGATCTAATAATTCACAGCAGGGCCCATTCCTGCACCCACCAAGAGTAACTCTGAGGGCTTACAGTGTTGTGGCAACACCACCACCACCACCACGAAAGGCCCAATTTTTCAGCCCCTGTTCAACAGGGGCATGCAATTACAATTCTTGATCTAATAATTCACAGCAGGGCCCATTGCTGCACCCACCAAGAGTAACTGTCAGGGCTTACAGTGTTGTGGCACCAGCACCACCATCAAAGGCCCAATTTTTACTACCACTGTTCAACAATTATATGTAATTAAAATTCCTGATATAATAGTTGACAGCAGGGCGTTCCAGCACCAACCAAGAGTAACTGTGAGTGCTTACAGTGTTGTGCCAACACCAACAACTAAGGGGCCTATTTCTGCAGAGTATATACGGCAGGTCCCTACTTTCAAACATCCAACTTACAAACGACTCCTACTTGCAAACGCAAGAAGACAACAGGAAGTGAGAGGAAATCTACCACTAGGAAGGAAAATTCTCTCCTGTAAGAATAAATATGGGAGAAAGGTGTCTCCTCTGTACTGATGCTTTATCAGCAATCCTTGTTTCAAGAAAAACACCACATTTCAAAAACAGTTGTCATTGGGACGGAAAGTGAGGTGAAATGTTCTGAACAGGGGCACAGACAGCAAAACAAATGTTACAGGGGTGATAACCCTTACCTATGTTTTCCAAAAAGTTTAAAAATAGATTTTTGGGCTGGAGCTACACTTCAACAATGTACCTGTTCAAAATTACAAACAGATTCTACATAAGAACAAACCTACAGTCCCTGTCTTGTATGCACCACCTGTATACGGCTGTTCAGAGTATATAGGGCCTTTTTTATTTTATGTGCGGGGTTCCCCTTAATATCCATACAAGACCCAAAGGGGCTGGTAATGGGCTGGGGTAGGGGGGGGTCATGGGGTAGCTATGCCATTTTTCTTAAAGATTTTCATCCATATTACCGGGACCAGACATTACATTAAAGCCGCAAGCAGTTTTAAATGGCTTTTTTTTCCTTTAGAAGTGTCATTTTGTGCAGGGACAGTACTAAACACGGGAAACACGTGGCACTTCACAGGCATACTTTAGACACCCCCCAGGTACGATATTTAAAGGAATATTTGACTTTTTTTTTTCACTTTATGCATCATTAAAATGACTGCTCCCGAAAAACGACCGTTTTTAAAACTTCTTTTTGCATTGATACATGTCCCCTGGTGCACAACCCGGGTTCCCAAACCCTTTTTAGGACAATAACATGCATAATAGTTGTTATAATTAGCACTTTAGAATTCGAACGTTCGCATCCATTGTATTTAATAGGGTTCTAATGTTCGTACGAACTTTCGGTCCGTTCGCGGGTTCTGGTGCGAACTGAACCCGGGGGTGTTCGGCTCATCACTACTAGATATCTGCTAAGTGATTTATTTACTGTGGTCTCCTGCAGCATGGTATACAAATGTCTCTTTCTCTATGGACACATGCAGTTGGTGACATATTACCGAGTGGTTAAAAATCAAGAAATGAAAAGAGGTGTTTTGGTGTTTTTTTTTCCTATGGTGTGAAAGAAAAACAATATATCACTTTTTTTTTGTAGAATTGTAATCTTATATGCCTAATAGACTGTCAATTAGCAGATATCAGAAGTAAAAAGCTATGTAAAAAAAGTGAAAGTGCACTCTACAGTAAAAAAAATTGACAGCACTGCTGGTAACTAAATATAAAGATTAGGTCCTGTAAAACAGTGAGTTGGTGTTCCCCCTATGTAGTTGCTTGTCATGAACATGAGGGGTGGACTTCTCAACCTTACATAAGAATTATTTGATACTCTGGGCAGTAATCACCCCAAGCAGAGCATAGAGGAGTGCCACTTCAAAGTGGAGCAGTGGAGGTACTCTAGCTGCACACAGGAGAAACACAGAAACATAGGCAGACAAAAAACATACACATGAAAATACCAAAGTTTATTGGGTTTGAAAAGGCAGGGGTTAAATATTAAAAGGGGTTACCAAATATATAATAATTATGAATTTTGTTATTTTAGTTACAATAGGTTTTTATTGAGACACAAAGGGAACAGTACAAGCAAGTTGACTAGGTAATGGTAACAAATAAATAACTCTCAAGCCTCGTACACACGACCGAGTTTCTCGTCAAAAAACGACAAGAAAACTGCAGAGAGAGCTTTCTTGCTGAGAAAACCGTTCGTGTTTATGGTTTCTCGTTGAGAAAACTGCCGGGAATCTCGATGAGAAAAATAGAGAACCTGCACTCTATTTTCTCATCAGGATTCTCATTTTTCTCGTCGGGGTTCTTGTCGGCCTGTTTTGTGACGAGAAAACCGATCGTGTGTATGCTTTTCCGAGTCTTAAAAAATCACGCATGCTCAGAATCAAGTATAAGACGGGAGCGCTCCTTCTGGTAAAACTAGCGTTCGTAATGGAGATAGCACATTCGTCATGCTGTAACGAACTGAAAGCATGAAGACTGAAAAGCACGAATCGTCTTTTACTAACACGCGGTAACACGAGATCAGCAAAAGCAGCCCAAGGGGTGGCGCCATTGAAATCGAACTTGCCCTTTATACTGCCGTCGTACGTGCTGTACGTGACCGTGCAGAACAACGACGAGATTTGGAATTGACAGTGTGCATGCAAGGAAAGCTTGACAAGAAGCTTGTCAAGCTTGACAAGAATCTCATCGAGAAAATCGACGGGTTTTTTACGACGAGAAACTTGGTCCTGTGTACGAGGCTTAACAATGTGTCACAAATTTTTCAAAAGTAGTAAGGGTAGGAGAAGAAGGAGGGATGAAGGAAGGTAGTAAGGAAAAAAGTAAGTAAGGGGACAGTGTAATACCGTAAATACAGGAAGTGTCTACAGGAATTTCTTAAAAGAGGTATTAGTCAGTGTAACGGAACGTCTCACACTCCGCTTGAGTGCTTCCGTCATATACCGCTTCCTATCAGTCTGGATATAGATATCAGATATTCCAACTGCTCACAAGCACACAACGAGATGAGACTTGTTTGTCTGCTGAACATGGACTGGTTTATTAGAAAAAGAATACAGTCTTAAATACAGTAAAAGAGGAGGTGCATACATATCCTGCTCATATTACTCTGAAAATACACCTGTGACCAGACCTAATTAACATGAGCTAATTAACTAATCCCTTTAAGCAGCCAAGATGACTCAGAGACATGACCTTTAGGCTAGACTTGCCATCTTGTAGCTCAGAAGACACAATCAACATTATCACCAATCAACACAGAACTCCTTCACACAATTACAGGGTCAATTAGCACAAGCCACAATGAAAGACCCTTAGAAGTTATCCTAGACTCATTTACATTACAACAGGCAGACAGGTGGCTGGAATTGAACACATCAGCCTCTTTCAATTAACATGTTGAGTTCAGAATCAAACAAATCAAGAATAGTCTTTACATATATCCAGGGGGATATTGTATATAAATATCACTGTACCATTTTAAGTAGTTCAAGATATATTTTCTCAGTTACCCTATGCCCCTAATGGATACAGGGTGATTTAGACATAAGAGGCGCATGGGGAGCTGAAACAAGAGAATCACATACTTTCCAAGGGATTCTGGGTTCTGGGTTCCATCTCTCCCCTTTCAGCAGGAGACTAACACAGGAGGAGAGCCCAGATGGGTTGACTCCGAAGTTAGTCAGTAGTTCCAGTCCATCAATGCTGGTATCCACACAGTACCCTAATGAAATTTTCCCAAACAGAGCATTACTCACCCAGCCAACCTCTGCCTCTCTCAGAGAACATATCCGCCGCTGGGGAGAGGCCTGGACTGGCCCTTCTCCCTGGAGTCCTTTCAGCCGCTGGAGAGAAGACAGGGTGACTGGGCTCACTCCGTCATGCTGTTGGAACTCCCTTTCACTGGTATTGTCTCCCAGGTGCTCGAACCCTTGTTGGGGAGGGAAAATGGCTGCTTCTCCTCCCTGCATCTCTGAAATCCACTGGGAAAGAGAGACCATCACCTTCTCACATCGGGCCTCTGAACTGCCATGGGTGTAGAGCACAGGTCTGCAGTACTCTGTCCTGCTGCCAGCACTTGAGCAGGTGATGCATAATCTATAACATCCTCTGAACACTCCATAAAGTCCATACATTCTGTAATCTGTGGCTGGAGAGATGAGCCAACTGCCCCAGCTCCCTGGAACTCCACAGTTGTTGCCGGTGCTAGGCAGAGTTTGGTAGCACTCTGCCCTGTTGCCAGCACTTCTGCTGGGGACTCCACATCATCCACTCTGGCTAACCGTTGGTGAAGGAGGCTGGATTCCTCCACTCCCAAACCGTGTAGCTGCCATTGGGGAGGTGAGCTGGCTGCTTCCTTTTCCGTTCCCTCATCTGGCTGCTGGGACAACATGTCTGTGGTACTGTCTCCCAGGTGCACAGATCTTTGCTGGGGAGGAAAGACTGCATTCTCCATCCTGGCCAACTGTTGGGGGAGGGACGACGAACACCACCTCTCCCTTCTCCCCCTGTATTTGCTGCTGGGAAGTGATCACCACCTTCTCACCCTGAGCCTCCGGACCTGCCACAGGTGTGGGACAGAGGTCTTGAACCCTCTGTCCGGTGACCAGCGCTTCAGCTGGGGAAGTTCCTTGCAACTCCACAGATACTGCTGTTGGTGCTGGGCAGAGCACAGTGAAGTTTGGCCCTGATACCAGCTCTTCTGCTGGAGGCTCATCAGGTTGTTCTTCCTCAGTAGAAAAGTCTATCAAATCCCCTGTCTCTGCAACTGGTGTCTGGGGATAGAGGTTCACCATCTTCTGTCCGTGGAACCCAGAAGATGCTATCGGTGCTGGGCAGAGGTTAGCAGAACTTTGCCCTGCTGTCTGCACTTCCGCTTTGGGGATGGCAATCTCCAGATTTTCCACTGCCGATTCTCTGGCATGCTGCTGGACAGGCATATTCCTCCTTTCAAGATCATCCCATGCAGAAACAGGATCATTAGTGTCAGTCAGCACTTGCTGCATCCGCCATAAGACCTCCGTGTCCATAGCGGCAGGGGCAGGTTGGCAAAGCACACTGTTACTCTGCCACATTGCCGACTCTTCAGCCAGGATTTTAGAGTTGTCAATAGGTATTTCCTGTTAGTCCCAGGCAAAGGGAGCCCAGCCCTGGCACTGAGCAGAGTCTAGCAGCCGTCTGTAGGCGATCTCCAGCTCCCATTCCTGGACGGCCAAAAACTCGATATCTTCCAGTGCCCAGTGCACTTCCGAGACGTTCAGTAGCCCTTCTCTGAAATCAATGATTTTGTCCGACCGCCACTCCAAATCACTCCCGAAGTTAGAGTCCCCTGTCAGCTTCACATACAACAGTCCCAGGCCGCTGTAGCTTAAGCCTTCCGCTATCTAGGGACATGCTTGGAATACATGCCACTGAGGGCTCTGTAGCACTCATCCAGCCGTATCTCTGCCCAGACCAGCCTGCTTAATTCAGTTGTCTGTTCCTTGTGCGTTTTTTCTCCCAACAACAGCACCCGCAATTCATACTGCGACCAGTACCTTTCCTGGATGGAGGGGAGAACTTTTCCTTGGTGTCGCTGCTCACGGGCTCGTGCTTCCTTCCAGAGTTCGCAGCGGATAGAATCAAACCATCCCAGCAGGACCTGCTCTGATACTGGTCCTCTGTGCTGTATCTGCATCTCTCGCAACCTCCTTCCGAATTCCTCTTCCATGGCGGCTGGTATCTGTACCTCTCCTCTCCTCTTATGCTATCCGAACCTTGGATCCAGGTGGAGGTTGGATGTCCCAGACTGCAGGAAATATCCCACTGCTGCCACCAATGTAATGGAATGTCCCACACTCCGCTTGAGTGCTTCCGTCATATATCGCTTCCTAATAGGGATGAGCTTCGTGTTCGAGTCGAACCCATGTTCGACTCGAACATCGGCTGTTCGGCTGTTCGCCGAATTGCGAACATTATGGGCCATTCGCGCAAAATTCGAGTGGCGTGTCACGGCCCATAATTCACTGCGACATCGCAGTGCATTGCTGGCTGATGATTGGCCAAGCATGCACTATGACTCGCATGCTTGGCCAATAACAGCGCGGAAAAAACGGAGAGCCGCAATTGGCCAAAGCCAGGGTGGCTTTGGCCAATTATGGCTCAGGGGGTTTAGTACACGCCCGCACTATATAAGGCCGCTGGCTTGGCGGCCTTGTGTAGTGTGTTGGAGTTGTTATAAGAGAGAGATATCAGAGAGAGACAGTGTCATTTATATTGAATTAGATAGAGCAGGCAGGCGAGTTAGCTGCAGTTACAGTGTGTAGAGGATATATATGCATCCTAGGTGTTGTATATATATTTATACACTGTATTCAGTTTAGCTAGATCTGTTCCTGTTATTCTCTATACTGTGACAGGCAGACAGGTGATTGTGCTAGCTACAGTCAGTGTTTCACTTAGTGTACTGTGTGCTTTGCATAGCGTTCACCTAAAGCTTACCTGAATACAGTTAGTGACTATTATAGAGGTGTTCTCATAATAAAACCACAGGCAGAGAGCTGCAAGTATTTTCAGTGTACTTTGTCCTCTGCACAGTTTTCACCTAAAACTAACTGAAAAAAATTGCTGCTTTTCTCATACTAATACCACAGCAGGCAGTTGATTCTGATAGCTGTATTATCAGTATATATATATATATATACATCCCACCTTTGTGCAGCTACATCTCACTGCAGGCCATTAGTATGTCTGGAAGGCAAACAAGGAGAGGCAGACAGTCACAAGGCAATAAAAGTGGGCAAGCAGGCTCTGTGTCTAGAGGCAACAGTGCTGGTCGTGGACACAGTGCATCCTCATCAGCACATGGCCGTGGGACACGCTTGTCCTTCTTTTTGGCAGCTGGCCATGTTGAGCCGCAACATGCCCAAGACTTGGTAGAGTGGATGACCAAGCCGTCCTCCTCCTCCTCATCCTCTCTTACCCAGGCTCAGGGTACTTTGTCGGGCAAAGCAGCTGCCAAAGTGGCCTCTTCCCTTGGCTCAATGGCATCAGTTACTCCTTCCCTAGCCCCACCATGTCCTCCTGAGGAGTCCCCCGAACTGTTTGACCACAGTGTTGGGTACATGCTCCAGGAGGATGCCCAGCATTTTGAAGGCTCCGATGATGGAACCCAGCTGGAGGAAGGCAGTAACATGAGCCCAGAGAGATGGGGTAGTAACATGAGCCCAGAGAGAGGGGGTGCCCAACAAGGACAGCTATCTGGCAGTCATGTTCCCACAGCTGCAGCATACTGCCAGATTTGCTCCAGTGATGAGGAGGGAGGGGATTATGAGGTCACTGACTCCACGTGGGTGCCTGATAGGAGAGAGGAGGAGGAGGAGGCACATCTCCAACGAGGCAGGATGCCCTCCAGGGGCTAGCTTAAGGGCAGCACACTGACTGCATCACACCGCAGAGCTCCGCTTGTGCAGGGCGCTGCTGTCTCGGCGCGTTATTCCAAAAGTTCTTTGGTGTGGGATGTGTGCAGATCACACCTTTGCCATTTGCAACATATGTCTAAAGCGTACCTCGCGTGGCCAAAACATCAGCCGCTTGGGCACCACGTGCTTGACCAGACATATGTCGACCTGCCATGCAGTTCGTTGTCAAGCTTACCTAAAAGACCCACACCAAAGAACAAAGCGGACCTCTCCTTGCTCCTCATCAGCTGGGATTTCCAACCCCACTATACCTTCAGTCCTCTCTGAAACCTGCACTGAGAGGAATGAAGGTGTAGAATTAGGTGTGTCACAGCCAAATACTTGTGGGCAATCTGCTATTGGTACACCGACGTCCGATTGTACCAGGCAAATTTCCCTGCCCCAGCTGCTGCACCGCCGAAAGAAGTTCGCTTCCAGCCATCCACATGCCCAGGGGTCTTCTTCCAGCAAAAAAGCTGGAAGAAGATAGCGGAGGCCCGGCAGAAGGAAGAAAGAACCGAAGAGCGAGAGAAGAACCGTAGAGCGCGGAGATGACAACGGAGACGGAAAAGACCCCCGGAGTCGGAAGAAGACCCCCGGAGCTGTGTAATAAATTACTTTAAAAACCTGTGTGGTTTTTTTATTGACATTTTTTTCCACTAGGTGAATGGGTAGGGGTATGATGTACCCCATACTCATTCACATAGGGTGGGGGGGCCGGCATATGGGGGCCCCCTTATTAAAGGGGGCTCCCGGATTCCGATCAGCCCCCGCCCGCAGACCCTGACAACCAACGGCCAGGGTTGTCGGGAAGAGGCCCTTGTCCCCATCAGCATGGGGACAGGGTGCTTTGGGGTGGCGGGCCGCAGGTTGTCCCCCTGCCCCAAAGCACCAAACCCCCCCATGTTGAAGGCATGCGGCCTGGTACGGTTCAGGAGGGAGGGGGCTGCTCTCTCGTCCCCCCCTCTTTTCCTGCGGCCTGCCAGGTTGCATGCTCGGATAAGGGTCTGGTTTGGATTTTGAGGGGGACCCCCACGCCGTTTTTTTGGCTTAGGGGATTCCCCTTCAAATCCATACCAGACCGAAGGGCCTGGTATGCTCCTGGAGGGGGAACCCATGCCGTTTTTTTATTTAAAATTTGGCGTGGAGTTCCCCCTCAGGATTCATACCAAACACAGTGCCTGGTATTGGCGGGAATCCACGTCGGATCCCGTTCAATACAGTGCCGCATCTCCTTCTCGCTATTGCAGCGAGCGCGAGATGTCGCCACCCTGTCACGAGATGTCGGCACCCTGTCGCAGAGAATCTCCGCAACGGGATCGCGATGGATATACAATGTCGGCGACACCTACTGTAGGGTTCTAAAGTTTGCGCGAACTTTCGGTCTGTTCGCAGGTTCTGGTGCAAACCGAACCGGGGGGTGTTCTGATCATCCCTACTTCCTATCAGTCTGGATATAGATATCAGATATTCCAACTGCTCACAAGCACACAACAAGACAAGACTTGTTTGTCTGCTGAACATGGACTGGTTTATTAGAAAAATAATACAGTCTTATATACTTATATACAGTAAAAGAGGAGGTGCATACATATCCTGCTCATACTACTCTGAAAATACCCCTGTGACCAGACCTAATTAACATGAGCTAATTAACTAATCCGTTTAACCACTTCAGCCCCGGACCATTTGGCTGGCCAAAGACCAGGCCACTTTTTGCGATTCGGCACTGCGTCGCTTTAACTGACAATTGCGCGGTTGTGCGACGTGGCTCCCAAACTAAAATTTACGTCCTTTTTTTCCCACAAATAGCGCTTTCTTTTGGTGGTGTTTGATCACCTCTGCGGTTTTTATTTTTTGTACTATAAACAAAAATAGAGCGACAATTTTGAAAAAAATGCAATATTTTTTACTTTTTGCTATAATAAATATCCCCCAAAAATATATAAAAAAAACTTATTTTTTCCTCAGTTTAGGCCGATACGTATTATTCTACACATTTTTGGTAAAAAAAAATTGCAATAAGCGTTTATTGATTGGTTTGCGCAACTGTTATAGCGTCTACAAAATAGGGAATAGTTTTATGGCATTTTTATTAATAACTTTTTTTTTACTAGTAATGGCGGCGATCTGTGATTTTTATTGGACACTTTTGACACATTTTTGGGACCATTGGCATTTTTACAGCGATCAGTGCTATAAAAAAGCACTGATTACTGTAAAAATGTCACTGGCAGGGAAGGGGTTAACACTAGGGGGCGATCAAGGGGTTAATTATGTTCCCTAAAGTGTGTTCTAACTGAAGAGGGGATGGGACTGACTAAGGGAAATTACAGATCGCTGTTCATACTTTGTATGAACAACGATCAGTCATTTCTCCCCTGAAAGAACCGGGAGCTGTGTGTTTACACACACAGCTCCCGGTTCTTGCTCTGTCATGAGCGATCGCGGGTACCCGGTGGTCATCGCGCCCGCCGGGCACTCGCATCGGCACCGAGGGAGAGCAGGGGGCACGCGCGCCTCTGGCGGCGTGTCCGAGCCCCTAGTGGCCACAGATCGGAATCACGTTATATTACGTGATTTCACGCAGCCGAGCCAACCTGCCGCAGTGAAACTGCGGCGGGTGGTCTGCAAGTTGAGTTCAGAATCAAACAAATCAAGAATGGTCTTTACATATATCCTGGGGGATATTGTGGATAAATATTACTGTCCCATTTTAAGTAGTCCAAGTTTTCTCAGTCACCCTATGCCCCTAATGGACACAGGGTGATTTAGACATAAGAGGTGCATGGGGAGCTGAAACAAGAGTATTCCATACTTTCCAAGGGATTCTGGGTTCCACGGGCCCTCCCGTCACAGCCAGCATTCAGCAGAGCTCTATAGATATTGAAATGAGCCTAGGTTAGATAATTAGAGGAGTAAGGCGAACTACAGTGAGCAAATTGTTATACAATAAGAGTTTTATTGTGGTAGAGAACACCAGGGAGGACATTTATGGAGGAACTTATCTACTAAAAGGTGGACTTTTGCAAACATGTACTCATATGTGGCATGTTAATTTAAAGTGTGTATGGTTGTAGAGAGATCAGGCGCTGAGGGTTGTCTCCAGAGCCGAGCAACTGTCAGCCTAGCCACAATGAATATGTGCGTAAGCACCTCGCAGAACTCGAAAGGCCAGGAATCCATGCCTATACCCAATAATGCCTGTTTTGGGTCGGGTGTCAAAACTATGTTTATAACAGAAGATGCTATGGAAAACACATTGGACCAGAAGGTTTTGAGGACAGGGCAGTGCCACCATATGTGGGCCACGGACAGTGGCGGCTGGTGAAGATTTAGGATGGTGGGGGGGCGCAAGACCCTGCCCTTCCTTTTTGAACCCTCCCACTTCCCATGAGCCCCACCCCTTATAGAATCCACCCACTCCGTCCCCTGTATTCCACCCATAGTGTCAGGAGTATGCAACTCAGCATCACAGGACAGAGTATACAACCCTAGCATCACAGGACAGTGTATACAGCCATAGAATTACAGGACAGTGTATACAGCCCTAGCATCACAGGACAGTGTATACAGCCCTAGCATCACAGGACATTGTATACAGCCCTAGCCTCACAGGACAGTGTATACAGCCCTAGCCTCACAGGACAGTGTATACAGCCCTAGCCTCACAGGACAGTGTATACAGCCCTAGCCTCACAGGACAGTGTATACAGCCCTAGCCTCACAGGACAGTGTATACAGCCCTAGCCTCACAGGACAGTGTATACAGCCCTAGCCTCACAGGACAGTGTATACAGCCCTAGCCTCACAGATCAGGGTATACAGCTCAGCCTCACAGATCAGGGTATACAGCTCAGCCTCACAGATCAGGGTATACAGCTCAGCCTCACAGATCAGGGTATACAGGCATACATCATCTGTCCTCTATACAGCTAGCTATATACACCCATATTCCTTCCTGTATATAGAGACCTTCCTCCATCATCACTGACTGCAGATATACATCATCTGTCCTGTATACAGCTATGTATACAGTAACAGGACATGCTGGTAGGTTAATTGGATCCTGTCTAAATTGGCCCTAGTATGTGTATGAATGTGTGTTAGGGACCTTAGGTTGTAAGCTCTTTGAGGGTAGGGACTAATTTGACTGTACAATGTATATGTAAAGCGCTGCATAAATTGATGGCGCTATATAAGTACCTGAAATAAAATAAATAAATAATAATGATGTATATCTGCAGTCAGTGATGATGGAGGATGGTCTCTATATTCAGGAAGGAAGAAGGTGGGTGTATATAGCTGTATACATTACAGGACAGATGTACTCATAATTTGTGACTATTATGTAGCGTGACATAGTCAGTACATGGCATGGCAGAAATTCCCAAAATCATGTATTGCAAAGCAGCCAGCGAGACATGATGTGGCACACTCAATGACACTGTCTGACACCCTGATTCTCCAGTCATACACCCATCATCGTCATCCCCATATTATACACCCATCATCACTATCCTTATCCCCATTTTATACACCCTTCATCATCGTCATCATACTCCTCCTCATCATTGTATAATACACCCATCATCACTATCCTTATCCCCATATTATACACCTATCATCATCATCATCCTCATCCTTGTATAATAAACCCATCCTCATCCTTGTATAATACACCCATCATCATCATCCTCATCCTTGTATAATACACCCATCCTCATTCTTGTATAATACACCCATCATCATCATCCTCATCCTTATATAATACACCCATCATTGCTATCCTCATCCTTGTATAATACACCCATCATTGCTATCCTCATCCTTGTATAATACACCCATCCTCATCCTTGTATAATACACCCATCATTGCTATCCTCATCCTTGTATAATACACCCATCCTCATACTTGTATAATATACCCATCGTTGCTATCTTCATCCTTGTATAATACACCCATCATCATCCTCATCATCCTTGTAATACACCCATCATCATCCTCATAATCCTTGTAATACACACATCATCATCATCCTCATCCTTGTATAATACACCCATCATTGCTATCCTCATCCTTGTATAATACACCCATCATCATCCTCATCATCCTTGTAATACACCCATCATCATCCTCATCATACTTGTAATACACCCATCATCATCATCCTCATCCTTGTATAATACACCCATCATTGCTATCCTCATCCTTGTATAATACAACCATCATTGCTATCCTCATCCTTGTATAATACACCCATCCTCATCCTTGTATAATACACCATCATTGCTATCCTCATCCTTGTATAATACACCCATCCTCATCCTTTTATAATAAACCCATCATCGCTATCCTCATCCTTGTATAATACACCCATCATCATCCTCATCATTGTTGTAATACACCCATCATCATCCTCATCATCCTTGTAATACACCCGGGTTCAACAAACAGTTGAATTCTAAAATAGTAGATGCTTCTAATCTAGAAGCATGGAGCACCAGCCCTGGTATTATGAGATGATCCTTCTCCTTTAGCCTGGGTTCACACTGTTTGCGATGCGGGAACCAGTGCGATTCCAGCGCTGGTTCCTGCATTGCATCTTTTCTGCAGGCAGTTCACACTGCCCTCTGCGAACCGCTGAGGGTGTCATTACAATGTTAATGACACCCCCAGATCGGTTCACAGATCGCAGTGTAAACTGTGAACTCGCACAGAAATCGCATCACATAGGTGAGAACACCCATGCGATCCGATTTCAGTGTGGGGGGAAACAAGTCCCTCCCTGCACTTTTTTTCTTGCGAATCTAATGCGAGTTCAGCCATACAACTGTATGGCTGAACTCGCATCTCACAGACATCGCATGTGATTCGCACCGCAGTGCGGGTGCAAATCACATGCCATGTCTTAGATTGCAGTAGTCTGAACCTGGGCTCCAGTAGGTAATAAGAGAAGCCAACCAACATAACAAATGCAGGGAAGTAAATGGTTAACCTCTGTTCTCATCTGATAACAGAACATTCACTGCACATTCAGGCTCAGCCTTATTTACTGCTGGGACAGTATAACAGAGACAAGTTCAACAAACAGTGAGATAGCAGCACTCAGACAGCAACCTGTCACAGGGGAAGATCGGTATCTCTCTCTCTCCTGCAAAAAATTTGACTTTGCCTGAGTGTGCACTGTGCAGTGAGCTGTTATCACGAGTGAGTGAAACATTTACTTCCCTGCAGTTGTCCCTCTGTCCCTGCATATACAGAGCTGCTTCCCCTTCTCCCCCTCATAGGGGATTACCTCTGTCATTATGGAGCCGTGCCAGGTCTCAGTCTGTAATTGGTGTCCACTTCACACTCCACTGCCTGTCCCATCAAATGCATGGAGGAGTCCACTCGTCATACTTCCGGTTTTCTCTCTCTCGATGAGAGAGAGAAAACTGGAAGTGACATCATGATCCAACTCAGATGTCAATCAAACTGCCCGGCCATAGTAATAGATACTACGAGCGCCGGACAGAAGCTGTGGCGCTTCGGTAAGCGCCACAAGGTGGGATAAAAGTCCGCAAATGAAGCGCCGCGTCTGCAATCTCGCATTGACGTGGCGCTTCCCATAATGCACATGGCCGGTGCCACATAGTGCAGTGAGTAAAAGGACATTTTTTTTTCTTAAAGGGCCCTTTTTTTGGTGACTACAGGAGGAGGGGCGGCGCCCGGGCGCCCCCTATGGACGGGCCGCCACTGGTCACGGAGCATGTTTAAGTCACAGTTTCTCCAGCATAGAGAAGATTGATCCGGGAGGAAGTAAGAGAGTTTATTGGGCGTGCAGTACCATTTGTGGAGGATATTTTGTGACGATTCCCAATGGGAAATACAACGGGAATGTTTGAGTGTCAATCGTGTAGCAGAGAACCACTGTTGTGGAATAGGGATGAGCCGAACACCCCCAGGTTTCGGTTCGCAGCAGAACATGCGAAAAGGCAAAAAAATTGTTTGAACACGTGAACACCGTTAAAGTCTATGGGACACGAACATGAAAAAGCAAAAGTGCTCATTTTAAAGGTTGATATGCAAGTTATTGTCATAAAAAGTGTTTGGGGACCTGGGTCCTGCCCCAGGGGGTATCAATGCAAAAAAAAAGTTTTAAAATACTGCAGTTTTTTCGGAAGAGAGCGCCCCCCCTCCTGAACCGTACCAGGCCACATGCCCTCAACATGTGGAGGATGTTGATGGGGACAAGGGCCTCATCCCCACAACCCTTGCCCGGTGGTTGTGGGGGGTCTGCGGGCTGGGGGCTTATCGAAATCTGGAAGCCCCCTTTAACAAAGGGGAACTCCAGATCCCGGCCCCCCCTATGTGAATTGGTACCAGGGTACATTGTACCCCTACAATTTCACAAAAGAAAGTGTCAAAAATGTTAAAAACCACACAGACACAGTTGGAACAAGTCCTTTAATAAAAAGAAAAAAAAGAAAAAAACATTCCAGCGTTGTAATACTTTCTCGATGTCCAGCGATGATCCATTCTGACTCCAGCGATGCTCTCCAGCGATGAACGAAGCACGATCTTGCCAGCACCGTCTCTCCACTCCAGCGAAAAACAACACACGCTCCTCCCTGCACCGGAGCCCCCCGGCTAATGACGCGCAAGCAGTTTGACAGTTCTTTTATAACCGATGGTGGGTCTGGTATGGATTTTTGGAGGGAACCCCACGTAATTTTTTTAATAAGAAATAGCGAGGGTTAATATCCATACCAGAACTGAAGGGCCTGATATGGAATTTGGGGGGAACCCCACACTTTTTTTTTTGGTTCGGGGTTCCCCTTAACCTCCCTGGCGGTATGATTCTTTCTGGAATTATGTACCAAAAGCGGTACAATTATTTTGCATGAAAATTTGGTGTTATGTATTATAGGCCTGCGATTCTTAGTAATTACTTACTTAAACCTAAGCAAACCAGAGTCTAGTAGACATCCCGGGTATGATAAATATGAAACACAAAATTATAAATTATAATATAATAAATAACTATAAATAATTATAAAAAATAGTAATCTAATTATAATAAAAATTATTCAATAATGTAATCAAATCAAAAACACTGAAATTTGCTCAGTTGCAGAATTGTCGCTGTCATTAGATTTAGTGTTTGATGACGAATTTCCCCACAAATCGCTATCGCTCAATTCTGCGAGTGATTCTAATTTATTATCGCTGCTTTCTAGTTGGTCTAAAACCACTTTTGACATAAAGGGACACTTTTTGGTTGCTATGGACAATCTCCATTTTCCAGGCAGAAAGAACGATTTTTATTATATAAAAGTGCATGCAGGACACTGGGCAGACCACTAGGGACCAAGGGGGTGTGTAATTATTACATACAGTACTGTAATCTGTAAGATTACAGTATACTGTATGTATACTATGTGTTTCACTTTTTGAATTTGGCGCCCAGTTCCGCTCCCTTGCGACGCTGCGGCTCGCAGGGAACGGAACTAGGAAGTCAGATGGGGACGAAAGTGCCGACACTCGCCGGAGATCTCGCTGGCGATCACAGCAGAGGACATCATCGCTGGATCGCCAGGAGAAGGTAGGGAAACTCCGCTGCGAGCTCTGCAATGTCTACCCCGAGCGTGACTCGGGGTTACCGATCCTAGCATAAAAAAACAACCCCGAGTCACGCTCGGGATTACCGCTAGGGAGGTTAATAATTATACCAGACCCAAAGGGCCTGTAATGGACTGGGGGGGGGGAACCCCTGACGTTTTTTTCAATGACAATTCATTAATAGCCGTGAGTAGTTTTAAATGATTTTTTTTCCTTTAGAAATTACATTTTGTGCAGGGACAGTTCTAAACATGGGAAACATGCACTACTTTAAAGGCATACTATACACACCCCCCAGGTACTTTTACTGTTTCACTTTAAGCATTATTAAAATCACTGCTCCCGAAAAAACTGCAATTTTTAACACTTTTTTTGCATTGATACCCAGGTCCCCAAACACTTTTTATGACAATAACTTGCATATTAACCTTTAAGATTAACACTTTTGATTTGTCCCATAGACTTTTAAAGGGTGTTCCGCGGCTTTTCGAATTTGCCGCGAACACCCCAAATTGTTCGCTGTTCGAGTTGAACATAAAGCTCATCCCTAATAACCACATCGATAAAGATAAATCTAGGGTAAGAATGACAAGGCTATGAGAAACAGAACCCTCTTTGTGTCAGTATACTTAGAAACAACGACTTTAAGTAAGGACACGTTATCTCACTAATATAAATGCATTTCAATCAGACTGTAGGCAGAAATAGTTCAATTATACTCTAACTAACTTACATTTATTAATAAATAAATAAATTATAAGTTAATAAATAAATATATACTATATAATAAATATATATTAAACCAAATTTTGGATACAATGGCCGTGGCCCTTTTATTATAGGCAATTTATTTATTATATAACATTAAACCATTTTATTTATTTCACATAACACCATATACATGACATAACTCGGGCATAAAAAGCTTGTGTCTGGCACCCCCACCCGGACCACGGCCAATTCAATAATAGTTTGAAGATCCAAGTTAACTTCAGAAGACGTTCAACTACGAAACGTGCGTAAGGCGGAACCACGCACATCACGCTGTGTCCATCCGGGTACCTGAGACTGGTGTGCAGCTGAGGCGCATGCTGCGATCCTAGTCCTAATATTTGAGGAATCAATTCCCCCTTTTTGGTCACATGCACATGCATATATATTGTGGTATATGACCCTTATGCAATTTAGCTAATTCACAGATACATCTAGTATTATTTATATTATTGAATACTTTCTGGCACTATTTTTGTTTAATACATTATTATCGTACCTACATAGGAGCAATCCCAGCCTCTTCTTGTGTTATCAGGCCTCTATTGGCTTTGGGAGGTGTGGGTATGTGATTGGAAGGTTTATTATAATTTTTCACCCACTTATATTGTTATCTTCCCACCGCAGGGGACTTTGGTTCAATGATTGGAACCCAGTAACCTTTTGGGGTGACAAGCAACTAGTCCCGATATTTCCATCTTCTTTTTATTTTTGAATAAGATTAGCCTATCTTTATCTTCTGGGTCACACCTGAAGAGTGAGCAGCGCCACACCCCACAGCAATTTTTTCCAAGTTAAAAATGTCCAACGCAATGTCAGACAGGTGGATATGATCTATAGAAACCATGAAGCCCACCCTCTATGCCCAAATGGCAAAATGCAAAACCATGTACAGTAGGCATAAATTTTGCCACTTCCCTATTAATACATTTCTGTATTTTTCAGAATTTTTTAAAGGCAGAGAATTCCAGCCATAATAAACGTGGAATAATTTCCGAAAAAACCAACACTGAATGTATGCACAATAAAACTTTTATTTGAGCAATTATATCCAAAGTTTTCATGTGGCTGATATCATTGCCGGCCAAATGAAAAATTATGACCTGAGGTGTGGCTCAAGATTCATATAAAGACGACAAAGAATTTCTCAAACTAACCCATTGCATACCTCTGTCCCCGTGCCACCATAAACCAAAATCATTATTAGGAAGACCTAAATTAACTCTGTAAGATCTGGCAATAGCTCTTTGATGTGCCCAGATGACAAAGGAGTGGCCAATGACCCACACACTTTTTTTATAGGAATCTGCAATTAAACACAAGAGTTAGGTTTAACATACGAATTGAAACAGTCAGACTTCCATCCATCAATATTCTTAATGCCTCATTCTGAAAAACCTAACTGAGCTGCTTCTGTAGCAGCACCTATGCAGAAAAAATGAGATGTTAAACACAAGTGACCCAAATTAAGATATACTGTACCAGACAGTTATTGGAGACTGCTTTAAACTGATAAATGGTTAACCGAGTACCAGAAGCATGTATTAGAAGGTAAGAGTTAAACGAGGGACGAAACGCTAAAAATTGTGATAGAAGGGAACAAACGCACAATTGCAAATCACTATTCCTTCGTAGTGTAATCCAACGACCTTTGCCGAGCTGGTCCGTCTTACTCTTTCTAAGTAAAATGCGAATGCAATTATCCATTATAACAACATCCGAAAGTAACAATCCCAAATTACATTTAGCTGAAGTAGAAAGCAATTCAGAGATCCTGAATGCCCCGAAAAAACAAAGAACAAAAGCCAATCGAAAAAGCAACATTTCAAATGACGAAGAACATTCAGATGATGTTGCTAAGCAAATGAGTAACAAAAAAGTATAAGTTATTGGCAATCTGAAATCCAGGACAAAATGTCCTTTTACGATACCCTTTCAAAACTTGTTTTACCGTAAAGTACAGTGGAACCTCGGATTGCGAGTAACGCAGTTAATGAGCGTTTCGCAATACAAGCACAGTATTTTGAAAAACCCTGACTCGGTTTGTGAGTGTTGTCTCGCAAAACTAGCAGGATTCAGGCCAAAGCGGTGTGCAGTACCATGGTTGGCCTGAGGTGGTGGGTACCAGAGCCGAGCGGAGCTGAACGGACCCGATCGTAGCCGATGGGCGCCGTTTGGAAATGCTCAGAAAGACTCAGAAATACTACGTTCCCGAGCCTTTCTGAGGTTTGCCGAGGTCAGCCGAGCTGTCCTCGGGCCTTTCCGGCTGTTTCCGAGGCTCTCTGGTGCCCCCGCCTCTGGCCGCATGCAGTATTGCATGCCATTGAAGTCAATGCAGAACAAATTATTTTCGTTTCCATTGACTTCAATGGGGAAACTTGCTTTGATATGCGAGTACTTTGGATTACAAACATTCTCCTGGAACGGATTATGCTTGTAATCCGAGGTTCCAATGTAACTAAAACAAGAAGGTGTACCCCTAAGTTTGTTAAAAAATTATATTCCAGACAATGTTTTCACTATGTGCGAATAAGAATATCCTTTCGATAACAAATAATTAAAAAAACACAAAACCCTTCCGGTTCAGGCGCCACATGGAGTAGCTGCTCTTCACTTCAGCTCCCGCAGTGAGACTAAATCGGCTTAAAAAGCCTGCAAACCCATCTCAACCACCGGTAACATCCCCATCCACCACCCGGCCACGACATGGACCGCTTTGTGGAGAAAACCGGCCCGCGATTGTATGCGGCCTCAGTGGCACGAACGGCAGAGCCGCAAATCGAGGCCCCGGCTTCGGCCTACACGGAACTCTTCTCAGAAACAACACCGGCTATGGAGGTAAACGGCGGCCCGCCCCCCCCCTCCTCACAAGCGGACACTGCACAGCTGCCTACAGGGGATTACAATACTGACCTTATAGCGCAGGCTGTGGCAGCTCTTCTCTCCCCAATGATCACTGCCTCGGTAGAAAAGGCTGTCAACGCAGGAATACACAAACTCCAGGCCCAGCTCAGGGAACATACCTCCAGGTTAAATGAGGCAGAGAACCGTATAGAAAACATTGAGGAGGAATTATATCAGGCACAATCCACTGAACAAGCCCAAGACAAGACAAATAAATATATTCTGGAGAAGCTGGACGATTTAGAGGATAGGTCCAGAAGGAGCAATTTGCGCTTCGTTGGCATCCCAGAATCGCTACCGCCTACAGCTCTCATGGATTTTTGCGCGAGGCGCCTCCCTGAAGCGCTAGGCCTCCCAGGCCCTTGTACCGTGGAAAGGGCACACCGCATGGGAACCTTTACCTCTGACCGCAAATCGCCCCAACCTATAATCGCCAAATACCTCAACTATTCAGATAAACTTTCATCCTTCAAAAATTCAGGCAATACAGATCTCTTCAGGTCAACGGAATCCAGGTCCTGATTTTCGCAGACTACTCCATAGAAGTATCCAAGAAAAGGAAAGCTTTCCAACAAATCTGCTCGGAGTTACACCAGCAACAATTCCAATTTACCCTAGCTTTCCCAGCCACCCTCTGGCTCAAAGCCCCTAGAGGCAACCAGCTCTCCTTTCATGATCCATCCGAGGCGGAGGCCTTCTTAAGATCGCTACGCACGGGTCCTCACCTCAGCCCCTCCCCCAAAACAGCTCCTATCAACCATGCTTTAGACCAAAGGACCCCACGCAAAGACTCTCCAAAGCGATTCAGAACCTCTGGCCCAGACCAACATTGCTCCGCACCTCATTGAGAGTGCTCTTCCAGCACCACCCTGATCTTAGAGCACTTGCTCTTCCATCGGCCATGCCGATTCAACTCTAGCCGTCAGAACTCTCACATACTCTTTTATTTTTATACTTTTTTATCTCTTTTTTCTCAGTCATGTTCCCTCCTCCTCACCAAGTAATCCACTTTCTGGTAGGCCGAGTTATTTCTACAGTATTTGTCTAATGTTTTATATACTACTGAAATGTTATAACTGTTTTAGTGTTTGACCTTGTTTTACGATCTTCTCCCCTGGCATCACTGCATGGCTCAGTTCACTCTCCCCGTACATAACCCAAAAACTGCTAGCATGCACCACCCTCTGATTTGTGGGTTTAAATAGCTGCAGCTTACGGGCCTTGTAATGGGAGCTGGCCTACTCAGTGACTCCATTGCACGAAAAAAGTGACGTTTCTCAAATGTTTTTTAATTGTCTCTACCTTTTACCCCCCTCCCTTTTTATCCCCCCTCCCTCATGCACCATCACCCTATGGTTTATGAACACCAAATGACTGTACACCATCACTTTCAGACAGCCTAGGCCCTTCCCTATCCCTGAATATACATGTAGCTCATCACCGAAAGTCCTTGCACACTACTCATGCAACATCAGCCCAATATGAAAATAGTCTCCTGGAATGTGAAAGGGCTTCGCTCCCCTAACAAGCGAATGAAAATTCTCTGTCACCTTAAGAGACTAAAGACCGATATTGCCCTACTACAGGAAACCCACCTCTCCACCCCTGACTTCCACCATATGAAAAAACTATGGGTGGGCACGGTCATAGGTTCTGACTCAAATGGACGCAAAGCAAGAGTTCTGATACTCGTTCATAAAAACCTCCCCTGTATGATTCTGTCAGTTGATTTACACTCATGGGGATGCCTCTTATCAGCCCATGTTCAAATAGGGACCAGAGATTTGATCATCTCAAACGTATATGCACCCAACAACCCCATTAAACAGTTTTATAGTGATTTCTCGACCTGGCTCGTTCGCAACCCACATCTCCCACACATAATCGGCGGGGACTTCAACTCCACAATACACCAAATTGACGACAGACCCACTCCAAAACGCTCACGTTCCCTCTCGGAGCCCAATGCTCAGTCTTTCTTGGCCTCCACGATGGACTCCCTCCACCTCCACGATATCTGGCACCTCCGACACCCAGCTGATAGAGAATTCACATTCTACTCTAACCCCCATAATGTCTTTACCAGAATTGACTACCTCTTCTACTCTGACGACCTTGTACCACTTATATCCGATGCTGACATCCACGACATTGTTATTTCAGACCACGCACCTACTTCGGTAACTCTCGACAACCCTGATATACACCCGAGTCCCAAACTTTGGCGCTTCCCATCCTACCTCCAAAACAACTAGGACTTCTGACAATACATGGAACAGGCATGGTCTGAGTATGCCTCATCCAATGCTCTGCATTCTGACAACCCAAATCTGTTCTGGGAAGCAGGCAAAGCCTTCCTTCGAGGACGCGTCATTTCTTACGCAGCCTCTTTCAAACGTAACGCTCTCAAAAATTACAAAATGGCCAGTTCCCGACTACACCGAGCTCAACGATCCCTATATACGAACGATTACCCTGACAATAGGAAGGCATTGCTGTCAGCCAAGCAATCCTTTGACACCTGGGCTGAAACTCTGGAACTAACCAAAAAGGCGCACATAGACGCTATCCTTCACAATATCGGCAATAGGCAGGTAGACTTCTTTCAAGACTCTTTAAAGGCCCCAACCGCCCAACCCATATCACTTCCCACCGAGACACATCGGGTACCATTAACACCACTCAAAAAGTCATAAACAAAGCCATGCTACACTATTATTCCTCCCTATATGCGACAGACCCTATAGATACACCGACCACACTTGCCTTTCTTGAGAAAACGACCCTCACCCAAATCACTCCCTCTCAACTTGATACTCTTAACACACCCATATCCCTTACTGAAATCTCTAATGCTATCAGACACCTAGCCCCATCTAAAGCCCCAGGCCCAGACGGCTTCACGGGTGAATTCTACAAATCTCTTCGACCACTCCTGGAACCCACCCTCCACAAGGTCTACCATTACATATGGTCAGGTGGAGCCTACCTACCCACAGGCAACCAAGCCATCATAAAATTATTAGCCAAAAAAGGTAAAGACCCACAAGAACCCGGTTCATATAGACCTATCTCACTCCTAAACCTTGACGTTAAGATCCTTTCCAAAATTATTGCCACCAGATTAGCCGCCATCATACCCTCTCTGATACACCCTGCCCAATCAGGGTTCGTGAAGGGCAGGACTGCCACCATGAACATCAGAAAGGTGATGATGGCCCTGGAATACACCAAATGCAACCCAAAGGGAGACCACACTATCATAACCCTAGATGCAGAGAAGGCCTTCGACAACGTAAGTTTTGAATGGCTTTCCATGGTCGTGTCTAAAATGGGATTCTCCGGCCCTTTCGCTCACCTTATTAACTCTATGTACACCGCCCCGGCAGCTAGGCTGGTAGCGGCAGGCCTTTTTTCCAAACCAATAAATCTTCTCTAATAGAAGTAGCTATGCAAATAAAATGAGAAGGACAGGTAACACCCGCTATTGCCCTATACAATCGTTTAGAAAAAACACGGCCCATCGGAATCACTCTAGTCAAAAATAAGGATCAAATAGTCTTCAAATGCACTTTCCGTTTAGAAATCATGAAACCAAGTAACACATTAATTTTAATGATCTTTTCCATTGGCAATCTAAATTCCATTGCAACCGTATCAATTGTAATTCCCAAAAATTCCAAGCATGTCGTTGGAGCCACAGATTTTTCTGGTGCCAATGTCACGGCAAATTGATGACATACAAGTTTGAATATTGTAAACAAATAAAAACAATATTCCGAACCAGCCCTGCCAATGAATAAAAAATTGTCTAAATAGTGTAACATTTTAGCCTAGATAAGCTAAGGTGAGATGGGGATCACTTTTCTCACCTTGGCTCACAGTTCAAACGGTTTATAAGCTCTTAGTACTATAGGTCCAGAGCTTCAATTTATAAGTTATTTTCTCTATGACCGCATATTTGCTATTTTGACGCACTAAATGTTTCAGAAGTCTCAGGCAGACTCCAAGAAAAACAGAAATGGAAGGCGCGCACACCTAGTGCATTACCAGAGATAATTTAATAATAACAAATTTTAGTATAAAAGTTGGTACTCACAAAATGCAACTGACAAAAGGCCATAAACACAGTGCATGGACATGCACAGAACACAGGGTACAGCTAACGCATTTTGGGGGCGCGCCCCCTTCCTCAGAGCTAGGCTAGTGCCTAGCTCTGAGGAAGGGGGTGCGCCCCCGAAACGCGTTATACTAAAAATATATATTATTAAATTATCTCTGGTAATGCACTAGGTGTGCGTGCCTTCCATTTCTGTTTTTCTTGTAGTTCCATTCGGATTACCACATCTGAGGAAGGCAGCATCCACCTAGCTTTTGGATATCAAATATACCTTTTACACCACCATTTTATCTGATATCTGTTTCATCACACCTTTGAAGACCTATGACGCTGGAAGTGACTGTGTTTTTTGTATTTCTCAGGCACAGTCAAATCCCATAAGGGGTGCGGGAGGTGAAGGGGGTGGAGGCCGTTAGACAAATCTTTAAGGATGTTGAAGTAGAATAACAAAGTTTCGAACCAGGCAGGACTTCAACAATGCAGGTTTATTAACAGCTAGTAACATACAGGTTTATGTTCAAAGTATTACAAGATACAGGTCTAATTTATACAGTTTCTTACAATGCAAGCATATTAGATATAAGTATTCTTATCCTCTAAACCCAATTGAAACATTTGTGAACTGTTCTCACCTTGAACCAGAATGGGTCTTTTCTGCCAATTCTTGGAAACCTGTTACCTGATGGGGACCAGTCGGTCGACCAGCTCGACCGAGTTTGTGAGGGAAATTCACCTGAGACCACACTCTGGAACAAGTTAAGAAGTTTTCCCCATTTGACTCGTACGAGGAGACAAGTTACAACAAAAGGACAGATATTTGCCTACTGGTTCTAACCGCTTGCCACCCGTGCAATAGGGCTGCATAGACAAACAGCTAGCCTGATAGACGCCTATCTGAACAGATAATTGCCCATTGGTTCTGACCCCCATGACCCGTGCAATAGGGCAGCATACATGGAGGTCAGCCTTACGAGCTCTCATCTGACTTGTCTGACTAACAATTGTAAAACCTGCACTTGTATACCCTCACAAGCCTTATCTTAGCCATCTCTCCTAGATATGATTGGTTGCTAAGATCTACGTCAATGTAACACCTGTCCTACAACCAGACAAACTTAATTATTGCCAGAATTCCTATATGTTCATTAAAAATGATTTATACTGGTTTTGTCCCATTAAAGACACCTGTGTAGAGACAGTCTGGCACCCAGCTGTGTTCTGTGTTAGATCAAAGCCCCCTGTCCTGTCCTGATAAGACTTCACCAACAGATTTATGACTTGGGAGAATGAACTTTCAATAACCCCACCTTATCTGTTATGTCTTACTAATTCTATGTGTACATATTTATATATTTGGTTCCGTAAAAGGTACTGTATTATTCATATTATATATATATATATATATATATATATATATATATATATATATATATATATATATATATATATTAAGGCTGTGGAAATTAACTATTAATTCCTAGTGTAACGGGTGGGCCCATGGAACCCAGAAGTTCTTAGAAAGTATGAGCCAGAAAATAATGGACATTGAGAATATGTCTTGGATTGCTTTAAAATGGGTCTGTAATATTAATCCACAATATTTCCCAGGATATCTGTAAAGAACTATTTACTGTGTGTTTGATTCTGAATTCAACATGTTAGTTGAAAGATGTTAATGTCATCACCTCCAACCACCTGGATGCCTGTTGTAATGTTAATGAATTCAGACTAGCTTCTAAAGACCTTTTCATTGTTGTTTGTGGTGATGTGGATTGGAGCTTGGAAGACAGTCTGGATGCCTATTATGGGATGTTTAAGTGTCTTGCTGTGAGGAAAGGGGGGGGATCATTTCAGCAACCCCTCCTGCTAAGACTGTTTACTGAAGGCGAAGTTTGAACACACCTGACCTGTATCACCATTGTCATTGGACAGTTTAACCCGCCCTGTTTCCCAATGATGGGAGGGAAGTGTTTTGAAGAGAAGTGTGTTACCATGTGCTTGCAATAAAGATTAATTCCCGGTTTGAACCTCATACAGAGCGTTTGTCTCGTATCTGGGGGAGAATTATTCCTATGGGTCTCAGTCGCCTGACTGTGGAGTGTCGGTAGCTGATGTGTGTTCGGAAAGGGAATATCCTAAACGGCATTAACCCCTTTCATACTTGGGGTACCGTTACACCTCGATTAATCGATTAATTTTTTTGATCGATCAAAATTCTTTTGATCGGTACTCACCTCTCTGCCGGCTTTCGGGTCTTCAGGGAGTTCCGTCGGAGATCCGGTGATGCCACGGACACCGGCGGGGCTTGCCGTGTCCATCTGAAGGGCTCCTTTGCTGTGCCTTTATATCTGTATTCCGGCGGGACCTTACTATCTGCCACGCGCAAGGGCTGTTACACTTCCCTCTATCACTTCCCTCTATCAACCTGGGATTCTACAGCCATCCATCGGGAGTTGTGATAGTTCCCTTCACGGGACATCTACATGCTGACGGACTGATGTTAACCCCTCCTCATCTGGATTCAGCAGTGGTATCATTGTACACATTTTTATACCAGTATCATACTTAGCTACATGTTTTTATAACTGCTTTTGCTACCATTTGGTATTACTCGCACCATTTTTACAGTTTATGTAGCTACATCGATTTTATCTCCAGTGCAATATTTATTTTGTTACCTACTTGAAGACTATAAAAGTTTTAATGCTATTCCCATCGAGTGCTGCCATTGTGTGTTTTTTGTATCCTGCTAATCATTTTTCCAGTGGTTGGTAGCTGCACTAGGAATCAGTCTGCAAGGAGATCAGCTAAAAGTAGTTGGATCTGTATGTGCATTATAATTAATCAAAATTAGTCGATTAATCGATTAAAAAACAAATCGATTAATCGAACACGAAAATTTTAATCAGTAACAGCCCTAATATATATATATATATATATATATATATATACATACATGTACATATATATATATATATATATATATATATATATATACACACACACACATACATAGCTAATTACTTTATTCAATATTGTCTAATTATTAATATATCTTATACAATGTATTTTAAGTTTTAATCAGGCACAAATGGACACTATCAAACTTGATTAATGTTCTGTTCATAACTTTCTCGTGTTCCACATAATTATTTCAAACCACCTGTTGATAAGAAGTTTACTCCTTTCTTATCTCTATGATTTGTATGCTTTTAGCTGTTGTCAAAATGTTTCTTGTTTCATTAGTTGAACTTAAAATGAACTGTCTCAGTGCACTTTCACCTAGTTAGCTTATGACTCTGTCTTAAGAATATCAGCTAAGGTTCAGTACTTAAAAATAAAGACATTCTGTATTTTATAGAATAATAGAATAGTGTACATTAATAAAGATTGCTTTACTATTGAATAATATTGGATAAGACCACTACCATATAATAATAATAATAATAATAATAATAATAATAATAATAATATTATCAATAAAGCATATGCAAATCAATATGAATAATATGAAAGAATAATATGAAATAAATTGGCTAATAAGAGATTCTACAACATTTCCCCCCTGTTGAGGCATAAGCCTCAAAGCAATTACAATGCAGACTGCTCATCATGATCTTCAGAGACCCTATGTATCCGACACTTATCACATAAATAGTCCAAAAAATTTACAAAATATAGTCCAATCAAAAACACACTGCATCTTCTTCAGCTGCAAAGTCTTTTCCATATGTGGCACAGAAGACAAAGTTGTCAGTCTTAGTGGCATCGTGATCATCCTTGCCACAAACTTCTTGCAACAGTTACTCATCAACATCACATCAAGGATAGCAAGGAAGAGGAACAATCCGTTTAGCTAGTGAAAGAGAGCCAAGTATGTGGTTCCAGGGACCATTCAGCAGACTCAGTCCCATAAGGCTCTGTCTTTTCCTGCATAGGTCTTTTCAGCTCAGCCAAGTGCGTGATGTTTCTGGAGAGATATCCTTCTTCATCATCATTTGATGGTCCAGTATCATCACACAAGCTGCTTTGGAGGCTGTAAGATACAAGTTCAGTGCATACCTGTTCTGCAAAGATACAAGTCTCAGATTTTTCAGTTCCTCCTTTATTGCATGAAATCCTTTCTTTGTGGCAATTAACATTTATAACAAGTTGCATCATGTCCTCTGCAATCATCCGATATTTGTCTGGATATAAAATACACTTAAAAATTATAGTCGTAAAAAATAAAAAAATAGTCAGTGTCAGGATACAATAGGCCTCAGGCAAGCATTTCAGGGCAACCTACAAAGTAATGGCTCATACACTGTCATTTATTTAAAATTGTAACTAAATGTGTTCCTTTTACTTCTACAACATCCATTAAAATAGTATACATATATCTATAGAGTTTTACCACAATACAATACTCTTAGAATATTCCTCCACATTTATCAGTATAAATCCCTGAAGTACATGTATTCAGTACAAAGTATTTTATATAGAGTATTCTTTTACATTTCCCAACCTATACTATTTCCCATACAATAATTGTAAAAATTCTTATAATTTCCTAACCTTGACTCCACCTATCTATTACTGGTCATGTCATACCGTCAATATAGCCAGTCCAGATTTGTCATTGGTTTTAATTCTGCAGTCTTCCCACAAAGTTTGCTAAACCCAAAAGTGAGTGAACTGTAAAGTTCGGGTTCGTACCAAACTTTAGCGTTTTCCGAACCCGATCCCGAACCCGAACAATTGCGTGTAAATTCGGGTTCGGGTTCTGTGTTCGGGGATGCAATGGCGCATTTAGAAAAGCTTCAGGGGCCAGCCAATCACCTTTTGTTTAGCTGGTGTGCCCTTAGAAGCCATCATAGACATGCCTACTAATGGCATGGCTATGATTGGCCAGTGCAGCATGGGACCCAGCTCAGTGCAGCATGTGACCCAGCTTCTATATAAGCTAGAGGCACACAGCACGTCACTCTGCTAGACAGAATAGGGAGAGGTTCCTGGCTGCTGTTGCTTATTAGGGAGAAATTGAAATACATGAGTTAGTCCTGATTCTGCAATCTGAGAGAAAAGATAGAGAGAC
Organism: Rana muscosa; assembly: GCA_029206835.1. Classification (NCBI taxonomy): domain Eukaryota; kingdom Metazoa; phylum Chordata; class Amphibia; order Anura; family Ranidae; genus Rana; species Rana muscosa. The sequence goes on from CM055124.1 coordinate 179,300,591, forward strand.
AGTGTAGGGGAAGGTTCCTGATGGTGCTTTCAGGGAGAGAGATTAATATAGGAGTCCAGATTCAGAGATCTAATAACTCATTGATCTGCATAGGTTTACCTGTTTGTTTTGCAGTGCACAGTCTTTTTACACTGCAATGAGCCCAGTGTCAGAGAAAATCTAACTTTTATCTGCAATCTCAGTGCACCAGCACTGCATATGTTACGTTGAAAGATACACCATTTCCATACTCTTGCAAAAAGACCCATTTAGGGCAACAAAAAAAAGGCAATTTATTGTGCTCTTGCAAAAAGACCCATTTAGGGCAACAAAAAAAGGCATTTTATTTTGCTCATGCAAAAAGACCCATTTAGGGCAAAAAAAAAATTGCACTTTAATGTACTCTTGCAAAAAGACCCATTTAGGGCAAAAAATATATATTTTGCAGTGTTTTATGCATATCTGGAGGTGTGTGAAATAACCAATTTCTATATATTTTTCTTCTACTGTGCTATCCTAAAAAAACTAATTTTTTTTGAATAGCATTTTCTGCAGTTCTGTAGCTGTGCCATCCAGCGGTTACGTACTGTGGGTGTGTTGTGGTCTTGCAAAAAGCCCCATTTAGGGCCACAAAAAATATTTTGCAGTGTGTTATACATATCTGGAGGTGTGTGAAATAACCAATTTCTATAATTTTTTCTTCTACTGTGCTATCCTAAAAAAATATAAATAAATTTTTAATAGCATTTTCTGCAGTTCTGTAGCTGTGCGATCCAGCGGTTACGTACTGTGGGTGTGTTGTGGTCTTGAAAAAAGCCCCATTTAGGGCCACACAAATATTTAGCAGTGTGTTATACATATCTGGAGGTGTGTGAAATAACCAATTTCTATATATTTTTCTTCTACTGTGCTATCCTAAAAAAACAAAAAACATTTTTGTATAGCATTTTCTGCAGTTCTATAGCTGTGCGATCCAGCGGTTACGTACTGTGAGTGTGTTGTGGTCTTGCAAAAAGCCCCATTTAGGGCCACAAAAATATTTAGCAGTGTGTTATACATATCTGGAGGTGTGCGAAATAACCAATTTCTATAAATGTTTCTTCTACTGTGCTATCCTAAAAAAATAAATAAAAATAATAGCATTTTCTGCAGTTCTGTAGCTGTGCGATCCAGCGGTTACGTACTGTGGGTGTGTTGTGGTCTTGCAAAAAGCCCCATTTAGGGCCACAAAAATATTTAGCAGTGTGTTATACATATCTGGAGGTGTGTCAAATAACCACTTTCTATATATTTTTCTTCTACTGTGCTATCCTAAAAAAACAAAAACATTTTTGAATAGCATTTTCTGCAGTTCTGTAGCTGTGCGATCCAGCGGTTACGTACTGTGGGTGTGTTGTGGTCTTGCAAAAAGCCCCATTTAGGGCCACAAAAATTATTTTGCAGTGTGTTATGCATATCTGGAGGTGTGTGAAATAAACAATTTCTATATATTTTTCTTCTACTGTGTTTTTTTAAAAGCAACATTTTTTTTGAATAGCATTTTCTGCAGTTCTGTAGCTGTGCGATCCAGCGGTTATGTACTGTGAGTGTGTTGTGGTCTTGCAAAAAGCCCTATTTAGGCCACAAAAAATATTTTGCAGTGTGTTATACATATCTGGAGGTGTGTGAAATAAACAATTTCTATATATTTTTCTTCTACTGTGCTATCCTAAAAAAAACAACATTTTTTTTGAATAGCATTTTCTGCAGTTCTGTAGCTGTGCGATCCAGCGGTTACGTATTGTGGGTGTGTTGTGGTCTTGCAAAAAGCCCCATTTAGGGCCACAAAATTATTTTGCAGTGTGTTATGCATATCTGGAGGTGTGTGAAATAAACAATTTATATATATTTTTCTTCTACTGTGCTATTTTAAAAAGCAACATTTTTTTTGAATAGCATTTTCTGCAGTTCTGTAGCGGTGCGATCCAGCGGTTACGTATTGTGGGTGTGTTGTGGTCTTGCAAAAAGCCCCATTTAGGGCCACAAAAAATATTTTGCAGTGTGTTATACATATCTGGAGGTGTGTGAAATAACCAATTTCTATATATTTTTCTTCTACTGTGCTATCCTAAAAAAACAAAAACATTTTTGAATAGCATTTTCTGCAGCTCTGTAGCTGTGCAATCCAGCGGTTACGTACTGTGAGTGTGTTGTGGTTTTGCAAAAAGCCCCATTTAGGGCCACAAAAAATATTTTGCAGTGTGTTATACATATCTGGAGGTGTGTGAAATAACCAATTTCTATATATTTTTCTTCTACTGTGCTATCCTAAAAAAAAACAAATTTTTTTTAATAGCATTTTCTGCAGTTCTTTAGCTGTGCGATCCAGCGGTTACGTACTGTGGGTGTGTTGTGGTCTTGCAAAAAGCCCCATTTAGGGCCTCAAAAAATATTTTGCAGTGTGTTATACATATCTGGAGGTGTGTGAAATAACCAATTTCTATATATTTTTCTTCTACTGTGCCATCCTAAAAAAAAAAAAAAATTTTGGAATAGCATTTTCTGCAAATCTGTAGCTGTGCGATCCAGGGGTTACGTACTGTGGGTGTGTTGTGGTCTTGAAAAAAGACCCATTTAGGGCCACAAAAATATTTTTGGTGTGTTATACATATCTGGAGGTGTGTGAAATAACCAATTTCTATATATTTTTCTTCTACTGTGCTATCCAAAAAAACAACATTTTTTTAATAGCATTTTCTGCAGTTCTGTAGCTGTGCGATCCAGCGGTTACGTACTGTGGGTGTGTTGTGGTCTTGCAAAAAGCCCCATTTAGGGCCACAAAAATTATTTTGCAGTGTGTTATGCATATCTGGAGGTGTGTGAAATAACCAATTTCTATATATTTTTCTTCTACTGTGCTATCCTAAAAAAACAATTTTTTTTTTGAATAGCATTTTCTGCCGTTCTGTAGCTGTGCGATCCAGCGGTTACGTACTGTGGGTGGGTTGTGGTCTTGCAAAAAGCCCCATTTAGGGCCACAAAAAATATTTTGCAGTGTGTTATACATATCTGGAGGTGTGTAAAATAAACAATTTCTAAATATTTTTCTTCTACTGTGCTATCCTAAAAAAACAACATTTTTTTTTAATAGCATTTTCTGCAGTTCTGTAGCTGTGTGAAACAGCGGTTACGTACTGTGGGTGGGTTGTGGTCTTGCAAAAAGCCCCATTTAGGGCCACAAAAAATATTTTTGGTGTGTTATACATATCTGGAGGTGTGTGAAATAACCAATTTCTATATATTTTTCTTCTACTGTGCTATCCTAAAAAAAAAAACATTTTTTTAATAGCATTTTCTGCAGTTCTGTAGCTGTGCGATCCAGCGGTTACGTACTGTGGGTGGGTTGTGGTCTTGCAAAAAGCCCCATTTAGGGCCACAAAAAATATTTTGCAGTGTGTTATACATATCTGGAGGTGTGTGAAATAAACAATTTCTATATATTTTTCTTCTACTGTGCTATCCTAAAAAAACAACATTTTTTTTGAATAGCATTTTCTGCAGTTCTGTAGCTGTGTGAAACAGCGGTTACGTACTGTGGGTGGGTTGTGGTCTTGCAAAAAGCCCCATTTAGGGCCACAAAAAATATTTTGCAGTGTGTTATACATATCTGGAGGTGTGTAAAATAAACAATTTCTATATATTTTTCTTCTACTGTGCTATCCTAAAAAAACTAAATTTTTTTTTGAATAGCATTTTCTGCAGTTCTGTAGCTGTGTGAAACAGCGGTTATGTACTGTGGGTGTGTTCTGCTCTTCCAAAAACACCCATTTAGGGCAAGATCCTAAATTTGAAAAATATGAGGAGAAGGTCAAAGGGACGTGGTGGCCCCGGTCGTGGTGCTGCTGGTGGAGCTCCTGTTGCTGGGAGAGGATGTGGTCAATCTGTGCCAGCTACACGCACAGGTGCGAGTAGGCGACCGAGCCTGCGGCGGTATTTTGTTGTGCCTAATGAGGCTGTACGAATGTTGAGGCCAGGACAAGTACAGGCGATAGTAGATTGGGTTGCTGACAGTGCCTCTGGTTCCTTCACATTGTCTCCCACCCACTCTTCTGATGAAAGTTCAAAGTTGGCACCTGAAGCCCAGGTCCATCAGTCTTTCACCTCACCCCCTTGCAAATCAGCCAAGCAGTCTGAGCCCCAAATCATGCAGCAGTCTCTTCTGCTTTTCGATGACTCTGTTAGCAGGGTTTCCCAGGGCCATCCACCTAGCCCTGCCCCAGAAGTGGAAGAGATTGAGTGCACCGATGCCCAACCACTTATGTTTCATGATGAGTACATGGGAGGACCATCGCAGCACGTCTCGGATGATGACGAAACACAGGTGCCAACTGCTGCTGCTTTCGCAATTGTGCAGACAAACAAGGAGGGCAGGGGTGAAGACTGGGTGGAAGATGATGTGGAGGATGATGAGGTCCTTGACCCCACATGGAATCAATGTTATGCAGGTGTCCAGTGTAGTTCGGAGGAAGAGGCGGTGGTCGCACAGAGCCACCAGCACAGCAGAAGAGTGAGCAGGGTGCAAAAGCGGAGCGTCCATCCTCCAGAAAGTACGTCTGCTACTGCCCAACGCAGCAAGGGACCAAGCACACCAAAGCCAGGTCCAAGGAGTTCCCTAGCGTGGCAGTCCTTCACACAATGTGCTGATGACAAGACACGAGTGGTTTGCACGCTGTGCAATCAGAGCCTGAAGCGAGGCATAAACGTTCTCAACCTGAGCACAACCTGCATGACCAGGCACCTCAAAAACCAAGAAAGGTCTCTGGCTCTTCCTGCTTCCTCTTCTGCTGCAGTCTCGGCCTCTTCATCCACCGCTGTAGTTACAGTGGCACCTGCCACCCTGCAAACAGAGGATCTGCCAGCAACACTACCACCTGGGTCACCAACCATCTCCACAATGTCCCATGGAAGCGTTCAGCTCTCTATCTCCCAAACACTGGAGCGGAAGAGGAAGTACCCCCCTAGCCACCCGCGATCCCTGGCCCCGAATGCCAGCATTTCAAAATTCCTCGCCTTTGAAATGCTGCCATTCCGTCTGGTGGAGACGCAGAGTTTTAAAAGCCTGATGGCATTGGCTGTCCCACAGTACGTCGTGCCCAGCCGCCACTACTTTTCCAGGCAAGCCATCCCTTCCCTGCACAACCAAGTGGGGGACAAAATCAGGTGTGAACTGCGCAACGCCATCTGTGGCAAGGTCCACCTAACTACGGATGCGTGGACCAGTAAGCACGGTCAGGGACGTTATATCTCCCTAACAGCACACTGGGTAAATGCAGTGGCGGCTGGGCCTGAGGCAGATAGCAGTTTGGCGCATGTCCTTCCACCACCGAGGATTGCAGGGCGCTTCAGTTTGCCTCCTGTTGCTAACTCCTCCTACTCCGCTTCCTCATCCTCTACCGCCTCCTCATCTGGTCAGCGTAACACCTTCACCACCAACTTCAGCACAGCCAGGGGTAAACGACAGCAGGCAGTTTTAAAACTTTCCTGTTTGGGGAAAAACCCCACACCGCGCAGGAGTTGTGGAGGGACATGGAACAACAGACCGATAAGTGGTTGCTGTTAGTGAGCCTCAAGCCCGGCCTGGTGGTGTTTGATAATGGGCGAAATCTCATAGCAGCTCTGGGCCTAGCTGGTTTAACGCACATCCCTTGCCTGGCGCATGTGCTGAACTTGGTGGTCCAGAGGTTCCTTAAAAATTACCCCAATATGCCAGAGCTGCTGCAGAAAGTGCAGGCCGTCTGTGCGCACTTTCGGCGTTCTCACCCTGCTGCTGCTCGCCTGTCAGCGATGCAGCGTAACTTCGGCCTTCCCGCTCACCGCCTCATATGTGACATGCCCACAAGGTGGAACTCCACCTTGCACGTGCTGGCCAGACTGTGCGAGCAGCAGCAGGCGATAGTGGAGTTTCAGCTGCAGCAATCACGCGTGAGTCGCTCTGCGGAACAGCACCACTTCACCACCAATAACTGGGCCTCCACGCGAGACCCGTGTGCGCTGTTTCGAGTACTCCACCAACATGGCCAGTGCCAATGACGCCGTTCTCAGCGTTACTATCCCAGTTCTATGCCTCCTTGAAAAAACGCTTCGGGCGATGATGGAAGAGGATGTGGCACAGGAGGATGAGGAAGAGGAGGAGGAAGCGGGATAATTTCAAAGGCTTTCAGGGCAGTCTTTCACAAGTGGCTACGAGGGTGGGTTCCTGCACCATTAAACGCCAGGTACACAATTGTCCGGCAGCAAGGGCACAGTTCTGGAGGATGACGAGGTGGAGGAGGAGATGGAGGAGGAGGAGGAGGAGGAACCATGTTCACAGCAGGGTGGCACCCAGACCAGCTCATGGCCATCACTGGTGCGTGGCTGGGGGGATACAGAGGACACAGACGATACACCTCCCACAGAGGACAGCTTTTCTTTGCCTCTGGGTAGCCTGGCACACATGAGCGATTACATGCTGCAGTGTTTCCGCAACGACCACCGAGTTGCCCACATTTTAAATGGTGCTGATTACTGGGTGGCCACCCTGCTGGATCCCTGTTACAAGGACAATGTACCGTCCTTAATTCCCTCACTGGAGCGGGATCGTAAGATGCGCGAGTACAAGCGCACGCTGGTAGACGCGTTGCTGGTGGCATTCCCACCTGACAGCAGGCGTAAGGTGGAAGCACAAGGCGAAGGCAGAGGAGGAGGAAGAGGTCGCCAATGCAGCCGGGGCACTGCCAGCCCCTCAGAAGGCAGGGTTAGCATGGCCAAAATGTGGAAAAGCTTTGTCAGCACGCCACAACAATCAGCACCACCAGCTGAGATGGAACGTCTTAGCAGGAGGCAGCATTTCACCAAGATGGTTGAGCAGTATGTGTCCACAGGCCTACACGTACTGGATGACGGGTCTGCCCCTTCAACTTCTGGGTCTCCAAATTGGGCACATGGCCTGAGCTTGCTCTTTACGCCTTGGAGGTGCTGACCTGCCCTGCAGCCAGTGTATTATCTGAACGTGTATTTAGCGCGGCAGGGGGGCGTTATCACAGACAAGCGCAGCCGCCTGTCCAGAGCCAATGTGGACAAGCTCACGTTCATTAAAATTAACCAGGCATGGATCCCACAGGACTTGTCCGTACCTTGTGCAGAATAGACATGTATACCGGTGTTGTGACAAAAACTGTCCGGCCATCAGATTGTGTCCGGCCCGTACTGTGCAGGCGCAGCGCTTGCGCAGTACAGAGGACAAGGAGATTCACAAAATCTCCGAAGTTGAACGGCGCCTGCGCAATGAGTGCAGGTGCAGGTTCAAGCCCCACCATCCAGGTGGACGGTAGCACATAGTAACAGGGCGCCTCAGGGGCTCGCTTCGATCGCCACGCTTCGGGCATGGCCTCGCTTGGCTCGGCTTGAACCTCGGATGGTGTGGCTTTCACCTGGACTCACCACGCAGGCGCCGTTCGTCTTGGGAGATTTTCGAAATCCCCTTGTCCTACATACTGAGCAAGCGCAGTACAAGGCGGACACTATTCGACGGGGGACATAATTCGACACATCACCGGCCTTACCCAGCCATTGTTGTATTTTTGAACCAGTGTTGGCTACCTAGTCCTCCTCCACCGCCGCTTCCACCTACACAGCCACATCCACCGCCACTTCAACCTCCTACTCCATATGGACCTCGTCCTCCTAGGTCAAGATTATAATTTTTTTTTAATTTTTTATAGCGCACAGATCCTTTCCCCCTTACCTGCCTTTATGTTGTTGGCTCCTCGCAGGAGGGAGAAAGGCACACTGCACTACCAGCCAGTACCCTCCTATATAAAGAGGTTGAGCCCTGTCCACAGCCGGAGTCAAAACTCCTCCAGAGGATGATTCTCACCTCTACTGTAGGTAGAGGCAAGTCCTTGAATTCCCAGTAAAGTCAATGTCCACACCAGCTGAAACTCCAACTCTTATTCTCTCATGGCAAAATAAACTGTACTCGGATAGAAAACATTAGAGCAAAGAAACAGGACAGCTTAAGGTGTGGAGGAGGTCCAGGCACAAACGTAGCACATTCACTTGACTGCTTAGGTTTCTCAAACAGTTTTAGGCGCATGGTCTCTGCCACAGACATTGAGGTTGGTCTCTGCCACAGACCGGGTGTACAAGGCCCCTGCCACAGACCTGGAGAACTTTGGTCTCTGCCACAGACCAGGGTGTATAAGGCCCCTGCCACGGGCCGGGTGAATAAGGCCTCTGATACAGTCAAGATGACCTTGAGCTTCTCCTTCTACAAACCTAGCCCATATCAAGGGGAAGACAACTCTCCAGGGAGTCAACAGACCCTTCCTTCACCGTGACTCTCGCATCGGTCCATCAGAATGATCCTCCCTTCCCTGGAACAGGGTCCCCTACACGAGGTGGCACCCTAAGACTCCTCGACCCTTAGCGGACTCCAGATGAAGGCTCTGGACTCCAGGCTTTACTCCCGCCCCTAGGCCTCCATACCCAGGGCAGCAGGAACTCCAGGATAGTACCTCACCCCGGGCTAAAGGTGCCCGAGATGGAACAGGAAAATGTGTACCCAGGTCGAAGGCACCTGGGCGCGGACCCCACTGGACATCAGCCCCCAGGCCAAAGGTCTGCCCCTTTTATATCCTCTCCCGGCATGCACAGCAGGTTCCCCGCCCCGCTGTACTACTGCCAAGAGGGGACACAAAAGGCACAGCACTGTATCAGTGGTTCAACCCTAGCCTACCATGGCAGCGCCACCTGTAGGCCGCAGGGAACTGCACACCAATACTGTCCCCCGAAGACAAAATGGTCCATGAATCCTACAGAATTAGGGTGTTTGAGCCTATTTACCACTCAAACACTTCCCTTAAATTTAGCACCCCGCTACATTTTTATTTCAAAGTATTTTATTTTCCCACTAGCTTATCCATTAATTAGAAGAATTTTTTACAGAAAGGGCGTATTCTGGGGCATTCCCACCATATGTGTGGCATCGTGCCATTGAGTTTCTGAGGTTCTTAATGACTTCCTGTACCTCTTCTGCTGAGAAGGGGGCCTCCAGCATATTATTTAATTTTTTTAATGTTATTTTAAGTTATTTCCCTATTCACATTTGTTTGCAGAGCACTTGCCATGCTCTTAACAACATTTTGCTGCCATTTGCAGCCCTCTAGCCCTTTCCATTACTTTTTTAGAGCCTTTTTAGTCCTCAGAAGTTCGGGTCCCCATTGACTTCAATGGGGTTCGGGGTCAAGTTCGGGACAAGTTCGGTCCCGAACCCGAACTTTTTTCCGACGTTCGGCCGAACCCGTCGAACCCGAACATCCAGGTGTCCGCTCAACTCTACCCAAAACCATTTCACTTTTTGTCCATCCCCGCACATTCTACACTGTAGTTCAATTCCATAGCAGTCAGCATGGGTCTCTTCTGTCAGTCACTGCTATACTGTCTAAGTCAGTAGCCTAATTTTAATTACTATGGTTTATTTTCATTTTTACCTCCCCTATGTCTTAAAACATGAATTATAAAACATCATATTAAATCTGTACACACATATACATCTTGCTTTTTGTATAAATATCCCCCAACATATAAATGAGAGTTCTTGCAAATATCAAGATATAAATTGTATCTTATAAAGCCTCAATACCATACATTCTTAGTGAAATGTCATACCATATTTGCCGGTGTATAAGGCGACCGGATGTGTAAGACGACCCCCTAATTTTACAGTTTTTTAAGATTTTTTGCCTGTACTCACCGTATAAGATGACCCCCCTTCCGAGGCTTCCGACGCTTCATATTTCTTCCTTCTGGAGCCATATTCTTCTTCATTCTTGCTGGAGCTGGAGCCATTTTCTTCTTCCTTCTTGCTGGAGCTGGAGCCATATTCTTCTTCCTTCTTGCTGGAGCTGGAGCCAATCACGGCGAGCGATGTATTCTATTAATGAATACAAAGCCTGCTTGGATTGGCAGAGGCTGTAACATCATCAGCCCACGCCTCTCTGACTCTCAAAGCCAATCCGAGAGCAGGCTACTGTATTGCCAATTTTTGTAAGTGTAAAAGGTAGTCTTATACGCCAGCAAATACAGTACTTATTACATTACACCTCCCCACTTTTATTTTTTTTCCCAAAAATTATAAAACTAATAGTTTATAATGAGTGAACATTTTCTCAAAGTGGAATTCTACTCATAAAAATGTGATAAAATAATGTTTATGAACAAGAAAACTACATTCCACTTTAACCACGTCCCGCCCAGTCAATAGGAGATTGACGTCCGGGAAGTGGTTGTGTTATCCACACTGGACATCTATTGACGTCCTGCAGGATAACAGCCGCCGCGCGCCCGGGGGAGCGCGCATCGTGGCGATCGGTGGAGCGGTGTGTCAGTCTGACACACCGCTACACTGATCTCGGTAAAGAGCCTCCGGCAAAGTGGGCAAATTTGCGAAGTGGGCAAATATTCAAAGATGTCAGTATGCATAATACTGTACAATAAGATAGGGAAATGACAAAATAAACAACAAAAGCTACAAGGGGTAATAATCACCCTCCCTACAAGAGTGATACACTAAATATAAAATGCACCTTTCACTACTGCAGTCCATAATATAAAAGACAGAATACCTATTATAATCTACAATTTATAATCTTAATAAAATGGAGTACTATTCCCAGGATAGACATTTTCCTTTTGAAGAAAAAATTTATTAAAATTAACAAATGTGTAAGAATAAGAAAGTATTCTGAGATATTCTGCTAGTTTAACATGTGTCTGTCTAAAGGCACCAGACATAGCTCCCTAATCGGGCCTCTTAGAGATACAGAGAACTGAAATAAACTGTCACAGAAGTGATTTAATGTTGTTTTGTGCACATACGTGCAAACCGCTATTTCAAAAATGGTGGCTTAAACCTTCTACGCTCCTACACACATACTGAAAGAAATACATTATCTTGTCTAACATGCAAAACCTACACTGTAAAATCTTTTTAAGCATGACACTAAATTCATTAGCAGCAGTGAATTTATCTACAGATTCTATCTATGCTGGGACTTGAGGTTCCACAACAGATATTACTCGGAGATCAGCTACAACAATGAAATATATACACAAATTGTATCTAAGCATCCAATCAGGGGAGAGATCATTAAAGTCATCTGCACCATCAAAACGTCTAATATATACAGTCAGGTCCATAAATATTGGGACATTGACACAAATCTAATCTTTTTGGCTCTATACACCACCACAATGGATTTGAAATGAAACAAACAAGGTGTGCTTTAACTGCAGACTTTCAGCTTTTCTTTGAGGGTATTTACATCCAAATCAGGTGAACGGTGTAGGAATTACAACAGTTTGTACAGTATATGTGCCTCCCACTTTTTAAGGGACCAAAAGTAATGGGACAGATTAACAATCATAAATCAAACTTTCGCTTTTTAATTCTTGGTTGCAAATCCTTTGCAGTCAACTGCAGCCTGAAGTCTAAATCATAGACATCACCAAACGCTGGGTTTCATCCCTGGTGATGCTCTGCCAGGCCTCTACTGCAACTGTCTTCATTTCCTGCTTGTTCTTGGGGCATTTTCCCTTCAGTTTTGTCTTCAGCAAGTGAAATGCATGCTCAATCGGATTCAGGTCAGGTGATTGACTTGGCCATTGCATAACATTCCACTTCTTTCCCTTAACAAACTCTTTGGTTGCTTTCGTAGTATGCTTCGGGTCATTGTCCATCTGCACTGCGAAGCGCCGTCCAATGAGTTTTGAAGCATTTGGCTGAATATGAGCAGATAATATTGCCCGAAACACTTCAGAATTCATCCTGCTGCTTTTGTCAGCAGTCACATGCATCATCAATAAATACAAGAGAACCAGTTCCATTTGCAGCCATACATGCCCAAGCCATGACACTACCACCACCATGCTTCACTGATGAGGTGGTATGCTTTGGATCATGAGCAGTTCCTTTCCTTCTCCATACTCTTCTCTTCCCATCACTCTGGTACAAGTTCATCTTGGTCTCATCTGTCCATAGGATGTTGTTCCAAAACTGTGAAGGCTTTTTTAGATGTTGTTTGGCAAACTCTAATCTGGCCTTCCTGTTTTTGAGGCTCACCAATGGTTTACATCTTGTGGTGAACCCTCTGTATTCACTCTGGTGAAGTCTTCTCTTGATTGTTGACTTTGACACACATACACCTACCTCCTGGAGAGTGTTCTTGATCTGGCCGACTGTTGTGAAGGGTGTTTTCTTCACCAGGGAAATAATTCTTTGGTCATCCACCACAGTTGTTTTCCATGGTCTTCCGGGTCTTTTGATGTTGCTGAGCTCACCGGTGTGTTCTTTCTTTTTAAGGATGTTCCAAACAGTTGATTTGGCCACACCTAATGTTTTTGCTATCTCTCTGATGGGTATTGTTTTGTTTTTTCAGTTTAATGATGGCTTGCTTCACTGATAGTGACAGCTCTTTGGATCTCATATTGAGAGTTGACAGCAACAGATTCCAAATGCAAATAGCACACTTGAAATGAACTCTGGACCTTTTATCTGCTCCTTGTAAATGGGATAATGAGGGAATAACACACACCTGGCCAAGGAACAGCTGAGCAGCCAATTGTCCCATTACTTTTGGTCCCCTAAAAAGTGGGAGGCACATATACAAACTGTTGTAATTCCTACACCCTTCACCTGATTTGGATGTAAATACCCTCAAATTAAAGCTGAAAGTCTGCAGTTAAAGCACATCTTGTTTGTTTCATTTGAAATCCATTGTGGTGGTGTATAGAGCCAAAAATATTAGAATTGTGTCAATGTCCCAATATTTATGGACCTGGCTGTATATATTTTTTATAAACTTCACTATTATTTATGTCACATTGAATGATCTGCCTATTGCAGTATTTCAGCAAGAAAAGGGGTCTAATGACTATAAAACAAAACAAACCCTCTTTTCAGTTTAAGATCCTATGATTACCTATATACATTTTCCTTCCAAAAGCAGTATGCTAGATACAAAAAATATGGGTGAACTTTGTGTCGCAAATTACCTAAAACAAACAACTTTTTTTTTTCCTACAGTTTAAATAACTTCTAACACCTCAACTATTCGTGAAGCTATCTAGCTGAGGTGACTCTTTCTCTGTGTACTGTAGCTTGAATACCTCATCAGGGAGGAGACAGGTGGCCATGCTGTCTCCCTCTCGATCCCAATACAGAGTTTTCAAGGTGATTCTGACCCCTTTAAACTTAGTTTCTTTTCAGAATTTATATTGGGTCCTGCAGAATGTTTTAAAATACAGTGTACAGTGAGAATGATGCTGGACCTTGTAGTTCCTCACTTTAACCTTTTCTTCCACCTTGTTCAGGAGGGATTGTTGCATACTTATTACAATTCACTCATATAACTAGCACACAGGGTCCTTTCACACAAACATCTTTACAACCACTACAGACTTATTCTAACCTTATCTGAGAGATGATCAGTCTCCCTTTATTAATCACACATACAATATTCCCTAGAAATCAACTCACATTTGTGAACATTCATTAACAAAATGTCATTATCTTCTGTTTTCTATATAGCAATACACAGGCATTCCACCTAGCAAAGTATTCATACATATGAACACAAATTCCTGACCATATACACATATATACATACATATTCACAGAATGATTAAAACTGACAGGTTAGTTAGTAATTACTTATGGACAGCAGTGCTCAGAGAAAAGCCAATAGGCACTGTATGCGCATACGTCTCCTTACCAAAACGCTTGTCTCAAGACATGAAAAACCGCCAAGCCCTGCTTGCCACGGTGATCAGGAATGTCTCAACCTGATATTAGCCCAGTTAGTACACAGACCATTATAACAGATACATATAAACATATATACACAAATAAAATACATACCGTTTAACTTTGTTAACAAATGGAGCTCCAAAACCTTTACCTTATTTACCTGTCAGGACTTACCTTACCTGACATTTCTAAACTCATTAGTATCATTCTCCTGTTCTCTATCTAAAAACATTGTCTTTTTATGTTTTTGAGAGCCATCTTTTGCTTGTGGTAGTCCTAATTTCTTTTGTTTCACACACTTCTGGCCCATTTTACGTACGTACGGAGTAATTTAAGGTCTTCTCACACAGACCTTATACACAATGTTTTCGTTAACTCGCAGACTGGCACACATTCCTTAAGAGTTTACTGTACTTTTCCAACCCTCCTAGTTCTGTGCTCTACTAAAAAAACATTGGTACCTGTATACACAATGTTTTGTTAACTCGCAGACTGGCACAAATTCTTTAAGAGGTTAATGTACTTCCTCAACCCTACTAGTCCTGTGCTCTACTAGAAAGACATTGGTACCTTTTTTTACTAGTAACTATGTTTCAGTACTCATCCCCAAAAAATTTGACTTAGGCTTTTCAGGGGTCTGAAAACCCCAAAGCACCCTCCATATTGATTGCCAATCCAGGAAATGCATGTAAACGCAGGTTCTTTCAGGGGTCCTCAAATCCCCAAAACCTCATCCGGACTAAATTTTGCAGTCCAGGGAAACAACATGCATGTAAACATAGGTTCTCCAGGGGTCCTAAATCCCCAAAACCTCATCCAGACTAAATTTTGCAGTCCAGGTAAACAACATGCATGTAAGCGTAGGTCCTCCAGGGGTCTTAAGTCCCCAAATCCTCTTCCTGACTAAATTTTGCAGTCCAGGGAACCAACATGCATGTAAAACCTAGGTTCACACAGAGAGTAAAGAACCCTCTACAGGGGTACCCCTTTTAATTTAGTTTCTTAAAAGAAAAAAAGAAAAAAAATTCCACCCAGGGTATCTCATCCTGTACAATGCTCCTTAAGGCACCTACAGTTGAGAAAACCCAACCTGCTATCACAAAGATCTGCCTGGTGGACAGCGATATCCCAACAACAACCACCTGCCCCTTCTAGCGCTAGCAAAACATGGCACAACACAATGCAGCAGGAGGCAATGGATGAAAAGATGGTCCCCATCAGGTAACAGTCCCCATGAGCTATGAGTAAGCACTAATATTTATAGTGCGAAATGCATCAGCTGGTCCTCTGCTTTGCTGTGACCTGTAGTGCCATTGTTCAAGTTTTACAAATAAAAGCTACCGAAAGGTTTTTGAAGTGCGGCAGTCCATCTTTTCATCCATTGCCCCCTGCTCGCCTTGTGCATCGCCAGCACCCACGGCTTCCTGATCATCAAGTGATTAACGGGACTCATTCACCTGGAGCGGTAATTTCCTTCCCTTCACAACACAATGCAGAACTGATAATAGGTGTCTTCTAACCTGATATAAATTGCGCAATATTGTGTTGAGCTCAGCGCCTCACCGACATGGAGTTAGGCAAGATCGGAGTTGAGGTCATGCTGTTCCCGTACGGGCCACCAACTGAAGAAGAATAACAAAGTTTCGAACCAGGCAGGACTTCAACAATGCAGGTTTATTTACAGCTAGTAACATACAGGTTTATGTTCAAAGTATTATAAGATACAGGTCTAATTTATACAGTTTCTTACAATGCAAGCATATTAGATATAGGTATTTTTATCCTCTAAACCAAATTGAAACATTTGTGAACTGTTCTCACCTTGAACCAGAATGGGTCTTTTCTGAGAATTCTTTAGAAACCCGTTACCTGATGGGGACCAGTGGGTCGACCAGCTCGACCGAGTTTGTGAGTGAAATTCACCTGAGACCACACTCTGGAACAAGTTAAGAAGTTTTCCCCATTTGACTCGTACGAGGAGACAAGTTACAACAAAAGGACAGATATTTGCCTACTGGTTCTAACCACTTGCCACCCGTGCAATAGGGCTGCATAGACAAACAGCTAGCCTGATAGACGCCTATCTGAACAGATAATTGCCCATTGGTTCTGAGCCCCGTGACCCATGCAATAGGGCAGCATACATGGATGTCAGCCTTATGAGCTCTCATCTGACTTGTCTGACTAACAATTGTAAAACCTGCACTTATAAACGTAAAAACGGTGGCTTAGTAAAAGGACCAGTTATTCTGCCCTCCTCCAATTTTTTTTGAATAATTTTATCCCGAACGATATCAAGGTATTTCAAAACATAAGGTAAATTTTCAACAACATTACAACCAGAACCTGAAAATCTCGGCAACATGATACCCTCTAAAAAAACGAGAAGAGAATTTTGCTGCTTTTGGTAGATGCACAGCCACAGCAACATTTTTTCCAGTTTCACTTGTGTTGCCGCTTTTGAGAAAGCTATCCCTGGAATAAACGCCCGTATTGGAATGCAATTTCTTGAATCATCTAGAAGCTGAATGAGTACCAAAGCAATGAGCACACTAGTACTTATATTTACAATTACTGTACCATTTGCATTACCCTTCGTTGAAACTAAAACATATACCACGTCTAAACGACCCTGAAGCAGATGTAGGTGCTGGTGTAGCTTGTTTCACTAACTGTTTTTGTGGCAGAAGCAAATTCAGACACAAACCAACATCTTTTGCTCCACATTTAAGCGATCAATGTACAGATAATTTCTGTCAAAAAGATTCATCATAGAAAAACCATGACAATCCATTCAAATTCCAACATGCTTCCAATATAATTTCTAAGTGTTGGAATAAACCACAACACTTTTCTGGTTGCTTTTCACCTAACGCACTGGAATAAATGCAGAAGGCCTGCGACTAGAGTTGAGCGGACACCTGGATGTTCGGGTTCGATGGGTTCGGCCGAACTTCGGAAAAAAGTTCGGGTTCGGGGCCGAACTTTAACCCGAACCCGAACCCGAACGCCATTGAAGTCAATGGGGACCCGGACTTCTGAGGACTAAAAAGGCTCTAAAAAAGTAATGGAAAGGGCTAGAGGGCTGCAAATGGCAGCAAAATGTTGTTAAGAGCATGGAAAGTGCTCTGCAAACAAATGTGGATAGGGAAATAACTTAAAATAACATTAAAAAAAATATATATATGCTGGAGGCCCCCTTTTCAGCAGAAGAGGTACGGGAAGTCATTAAGAACCTCAGAAACTCATATGGTGGGAATGCCCCAGAATACGCCCTTTCTGGAATAAATTATTCAATTTAATGGATAAGCTAGTGGGAAAATAAAATACTTTGAAATAAAAATGTAGCGGGGTGCTAAATTTAAGGGAAGTGTTTGAGTGGTAAATAGGCTCAAACACCCTAATTCTGTAGGATTCATGGACCATTTTGTCCTCGGGGGACAGTATTGGTGTGCAGTTCCCCGCGGCCTACAGGTGGCGCTGCCATGGTAGGCTAGGGTAGAACCACCGATACAGTGCTGTGCCTTTTGTGTTCCCTCTTGGCAGTAGTACAGCGGGGCGGGGAACCTGCTGTGCATGCTGGGAGAGCATATAAAAGGGGCAGACCTTTGGCCTGGGGGCTGATGTCCAGTGGGGTCCACGCCCAGGTGCCTTCGGCCTGGGTGCATGTGTTCCTGTTCCATCTCGGGTACCTTTAGCCCGGGGTGAGGTACTATCCTGGAGTTCCTGCTGCCCTGGTTATGGAGGCCTAGGTGCGGGAGTAAAGCCTGGAGTCCAGAGCCTTCGTCTGGAGTCCGCTAAGGGTCGAGGAGTCTTAGGGTGCCGCCTCGTGTAGGGGACCATGTTCCAGGGAAGGGAGGATCATTCTGATGGACCGATGCGGGAGTCACGGTGAAGGAAGGGTCTGTTGACTCCCTGGAGAAATGTCTTCCCCTTGATATGGGCTAGGTTCATAGAAGGAGAAGCTCAAGGTCATCTTGACTGTATCAGAGGCCTTATTCACCCGGCCCGTGGCAGGGGCCTTATACACCCTGGTCTGTGGCAGAGACCAAAGTTCTCCAGGTCCGTGGCAGGGGCCTTGTACACCCGGTCTGTGGCAGAGACCAACCTCAAGGTCTGTGGCAGAGACCGTGCACCTAAAACTGTTTGAGAAACCTAAGCAGTGAAGTGAATGTGCTACGTTTGTGCCTGGACCTCCTCCACACCTTAAGCTGTCCTGTTTCTTTGCTCTAACCTTTTCTATCCAAGTAGAGTTTATTTTGCCATGAGAGAATAAGAGTTGTAATTTCAGCTGGTGTGGACATTGACTTTACTGGGAATTAAAGGACTTGCCTCTACCTACAGTATAGGTGAGAATCATCCTCTGGAGGAGTTTTGACTCCCATCAAGTACACCGCTCAACCTCTTTATATAGGAGGGTACGGGCTGGTAGTGCGGTGTGCCTTTCTCCCTCCTGCGAGGAGCCAACAACATAAAGGCAGGTAAGGGGGAAAGGATCTGTGCGCTACAAAAAAATAAAATAAAAATTATAATCTTGACCTAGGAGGACGAGGTCCATATGGAGTAGGAGGTTGAGGTGGCGGTGGATGTGGCTGTGTAGGTGGAAGCGGCGGTGGAGGAGGACGAGGTAGCCAACACTGGTTCAAAAATACAACAATGGCTGGGTAAGGCCGGTGATGTGTCGAATTCTGTCCCCCGTCAAATAGTGCCCACCCTGTACTGCGCTTGCTCAGTATGTAGGACAAGGGGATTTCGAAAATCTCCCAAGACGAACGGCGCCTGCGTGGTGAGTTCAGGTGAAGGCCACACCATCCGTGGTTCAAGCCGAGCCAAGTGAGGCCGTGCCCGAAGCGTGGCGATCGAACCGAGCCCGTGAGGGGCCCTGTTACTATGTGCTACCGTATGTCCACTTGGATGGTGGGGCTTGAACCTGCACTCACTGCGCAGGCGCCGTTCATCTTCAGAGATTTTGTGAATCTCCTTGTCCTCTGTACTGCGGAAGCGCTGCGCCTTCGCAGTATGGGCCGGACACAATCCGATGGCCGGACAGTTTTTGTCACAACACCGGTATACATGTCTATTCTGCAGAAGGTACGGACAAGTCCTCTGGGATCCATGCCTGGTTTATTTTAATGAACGTGAGCTTGTCCACATTGGCTCTGGACAGGAGGCTGCGCTTGTCTGTGATAACGCCCCCTGCCGTGCTAAATACACGTTCAGATAATACACTGGCTGCAGGGCAGGCCAGCACCTCCAAGGCATAAAGGGCAAGCTCAGAAGAGTGGGTGGGAGACAATGTGAAGGAACCCGAGGCACTGTCAGCAACCCAATCTACTATCGCCTGTACTTGTCCTGGCCTAAACATTCGTACAGCCTCATTAGGCGCGACAAAATACCGCCACAGGCTCGGTCGCCTACTCGCACCTGAGGAAGGTGTTTCACTTGTGCGTGTATCTGGCACAGATCCACCACGTCCTCTCCCTGCAACAGGAGCTCCACCAGCAGCACCACGACCGGGGCCACCACGTCCCTTTGACCTTCTCCTCATATTTTCCAAATTTAGGATCTTGCCCTAAATGGGTGTTTTTGGAAGAGCAGAACACACCCACAGTACGTAACCGCTGAATCGCACAGCTACAGAACTGCAGAAGATGCTATTAAAAAAAAATGTTGTTTTTTTAGTATAGCACAGTAGAAGAAAACTGTATAGAAATTGTTTATTTCACACACCTCCACATATGTATAACACACTGCAAAATATTTCTTGTGGCCCTAAATGGCGTTTTTTGGAAGACCACAACACACCCACAGTACGTAACCGCTGAATCGCACAGCTACAGAACTGCAGAAAATGCTAATCAAAAAAAATGTTGTTTTTTTAGTATAGCACAGTAGAAGACAAATATATAGAAATGGTTTATTTCACACGCCTCCACATATGTATAACACACTGCAAAATATTTTTTGTGGCCCTAAATGGCGTTTTTTGGAAGACCACAACACACCCACAGTATGTAACCGCTGAATCGCACAGCTACAGAACTGCAGAAAATGCTATTCAAAAATGTTTTAGTTTTTTTAGTATAGCACAGTAGAAGACAAATATATAGAAATGGTTTATTTCACACGCCTCCACATATGTATAACACACTACAAAATATTTTTTGTGGCCCTAAATGGCGTTTTTTGGAAGACCATAACACACCCACAGTACGTAACCGCTGAATCGCACAGCTACAGAACTGCAGAAAATGCTATTAAAAAAAATTAGGTTTTTTTTAGTATAGCACAGTAGAAGACAAATATATAGAAATGGTTTATTTCACACGCCTCCACATATGTATAACACACTGCAAAATATTTTTTGTGGCCCTAAATGGCGTTTTTTGGAAGACCACAACACACCCACAGTACGTAACCGCTGAATCGCACAGCTACAGAACTGCAGAAAATGCTATTCAACAAAAATGTTGTTTTTTTAGTATAGCACAGTAGAAGACAAATATATAGAAATGGTTTATTTCACACGCCTCCACATATGTATAACACACTGCAAAATATTTTTTGTGGCCCTAAATGGCGTTTTTTGGAAGACCACAACACACCCACAGTACGTAACCGCTGAATCGCACAGCTACAGAACTGCAGAAAATGCTATTCAACAAAAATGTTGTTTTTTTAGTATAGCACAGTAGAAGACAAATATATAGAAATGGTTTATTTCACACGCCTCCACATATGTATAACACACTGCAAAATATTTTTTGTGGCCCTAAATGGGTCTTTTTGCTAGCGTACATTAAAGTGCAAATTTTTTTATTTATCTTTTGCCCTAAACGGGTCTTTTTTTGCACGAGCAAAATAAAATGCAAATTTTTTTTTTTTTTGCTCTTAATGGGTCTTTTGGAAAAGAGCACAATAAAGTGCCTTTTTTTTGTTGCCCTAAATGGATCTTTTTCCAAGAGCAGAATACACCCACAGTATGGAAACGGTGTATCTCTCAACGTAATAAATGCAGTGCTGGTGCACTGAGCTTGCAGATAAAAGGTAGATTTTCTCTGACACTGGGCTCATGGCAGTGTAAAAAGACTGCACTGCAACACAAACAGGTAAACCTATGCAGATCGCTGAGTTATATCTCTGAATCTGGACTCCTATTCCTATATAATATATCTCTCTCCCTGAAAGCACCAACAGGAACCTGGCCCTACACTACACTGTCTCTATCTTTTCCCTCAGATTCCAGAATCAGGACTAACTCATGTATTTTTCAATCTCTCCCTAAAAGCAGCAGCAGCAGCAGACAAGATCCTCTCCCTATCTATTCTGAAGCAGAGTGACGTGTGTGCTGTGTGCCTCTAGCTTATATAGAAGCTGGGTCACATGTTGCACTGACCAATCACAGCCATGCCATTAGTAGGCATGGCTCTGATGGCTTCTAAGGGCACACCAGCTAATCAAAAGGTGATTGGCTGGCCCCTGAAGCATTTCTAACTGCGCCATTAGATTGCCGAACCCGAACCCGGACTTTCGCGCAAAGTCCGGGTTCGGGTTCGGGAAAAAGCTAAAGTTCGGTACGGACCCGAACTTTACAGTTTGGGTTCGCTCAACCCTACCTGCGACCAATTATTAAAGGAACGTGGCACATATTTATGCTTATTATCTTCCCCTTTGTCACCCCTTTTGTCAAATCTATTATCCTGGAGGATGGCAACAATGACATGATGTCTACATAATTCCCTTTCCAGATCTTTTCTTTAATTGATATACGAAGGTGAAAACCTAATTGAGAGAGTTAGCATGTCAAAACTTCTCTAAAACAATCATCTGGCATCGCATTATTGCTGCTATTAGACAATACTGGTATAGATGTAGCAACAGTATTAATATCCATCTGACGCTGCACATTTCCTGCAGCCAACTGCAGCAATATTGTCTGAAACTGGCGCTGAAACGGTAGCTGGAGGAGATTGTAATTTTTCAACAATTGTAGCCAAAGTCTGAGACAAATCACTTAACAATAACATATCATAATACTCCCCCACAACATTGGGTGTAGTATTCATATTTAGCTCCACAGGACCAGGGATTATTGGTGGGGTCACTGGGAAAAAAGTAGCATTAACAGCGCCGTCATTAGTCCCAATATCATTTCCATGCAAAATTGGAAGAGAAAAAGCATTAGAAATTGAATAAACACCTTTACATACAACAGAAAGAACACTTTATTTTTTCGAATTAAGGTTGGTACTGGAAGGGTTAATATTAACTTTACCGTCCATCTACTGAGCTCCTGGAGTACTTAAGCCTCTGGATGACATTTTTAGTCTTTTTGAAGCCTTCATAGCATGTTGCGGTGGCAGGGATTCAAACCTGCAAGGCTTCTTCTTCTGTCATACTTGCTGCGTCACAGCCTGGATTGAGTGTGCGCCCGCCGTATCTCAAGGAGCCGAGTATTCAGAAATTCTCTCCGGCCCTAATAGAAGATTGACAGCCGAAAGAGGAAGAGGAGGAACCGGACATACAGTGGACGCCGAGCCGACATCCCAAGACATATCTCCCGCTACAGGCACATCTTCCGGGTCCCCGCTGAGAGATGAAGCTGTCGGGTTAGCATGAAGAGGAGGTAAAATAACAGAAGTAGAAGGAAAATGCAGCTGTGAATATAAACAGTGCTGCATCCATTCTTCTCCGTCAGCCTCCCGGCCTGTTCAATCAGTTTATGGAGTGATGACGGATGATGACGGATGATGGATCAAATTATGTTGCCCTATTAACATATTCCCTATTTTGCTACGTTTCCATAGGTGTAGGACTGGGGACAATTAAGTACCGGTACATGTTGCACTATTCAACAAAAAAGTACAAACTATGCAATGAAATTAGCATTGGGAACCCAGCTAGATGACCCTGTTAGGCAGAAAACACCAAAGTGGTAATTTGAAACTTTTTACTAAAAGCAGGAATTTGTTACTGCCAGTGGACAACAGAATTTGCGATCGCTCTGCTGCCCTCGACTGTGGCCTATGTTGGAAATAGAGAAATCCAGCCCTGGTGATAAAAGATCTCCACCCACTCTGGATTAACAGTGTAAGACATTTATCTCCAAGTGAAGTGCTTGAGAAGTTAAAGAATGGTCATTCCAATGTATTCCCAGCAGTACACACTCATGTGTTCATATAGGGTGAACATTATACAACTATATAGATCAGACCAAAATGAGGGACACATGAGGAAAGAGGGGCAAAGGGACTTTGTTCCAAATCAGGGATAGTCCCTCAAAATCAGGGACAGTTGGGAGCTCTTTGTAACTGTATGTTAGCAGTGGATTTCATGTTTGACACAGAAAGGAGGTGGCCGAAGAAATGTTGGCATATGGTACGTACTGTCAAGGAAATATCCAGGGTTCTAGAAGACGGTTAATATTTGCAGCTTAACAACAATGTAGTGAAAAGTACAATAACATATTCAATTAATCTTAATTCATCTTCCAGTGATCATGTTGAAAATATGATTGATTACTATAGGTTACCAATTTCTCCCTGCAAGAGTAACAGTGCTG
This sequence comes from Rana muscosa, assembly GCA_029206835.1. NCBI lineage: Eukaryota > Metazoa > Chordata > Amphibia > Anura > Ranidae > Rana > Rana muscosa. Next base: position 179,323,957 of record CM055124.1, read on the forward strand.
ATTTGCACCCGCATTTTCATTATTTGTTATTCTTACACAACAACTAAGCCCCTGTCCACCTATTCAAACTCTGTGGCCTATTTTGGAAATATCACTGCTTTTTTTCACAAAACCATTACAATTCAAAATTTTCTGATCCATGTCAGAGGAAATATTTTTACTTCCATTTTCTAAACACTCCACTTATGGTGGAGGCTGCTTGCTACAGCCATTGAATATATCACCCACTGTGCCTGTATGTAATTAACCAATTAAGCCCCAGACCATTTTGTTGCTAAAGGACCAGGCCCCTTTATGCGATTCAGCACTGCGTCGCTTTAAATGACAATTGTGCTGTCGTGCGACGTAGCTCCCAATCAAAATTTACGTCCTTTTTTTCCCACAAATAGAGCTTTCTTTTGGTGGTGTTTGATCACGTCTGCGGTTTTTATTTTTTGCGCTATTAACAAAAATAGAGCGACAATTTTGAAAAAAATTACATCTTTTTTACTTTTTGCTATAATAAATATCCCCCAAAAATGTATAAAAAATATTGTTTTTCCTCAGTTTAGGCCGATACGTATTCTTCTAGATATTTTTGGTAAAAAAAATTGCAATAAGCGTTTATTGATTGGTTTGCGCAAAAGTTATAGCGTCTACAAAATAGGGGGTTGTTTTATGGCATTTTTATTAATAATTTATTTTTTTACTAGTAATGGTGGCGATCAGCAATTTTTATCATGACTGCGACATTATGGCGGACACATCGGACACTTTTGACACATTTTTTGGACCATTGTCATTTTTACAGCGATCAGTGCTATAAATATGCACTGATTACTGTGAAAATTACACTGGCAGTGAAGGGTTTAACCTCTAGGTGGCGCTGTAGTGGTTAAGTGTGACCTAATGAGTGACTATTACTGTAGGGGGGTGTGGCTTGGCGTGTGACGTCACTGATCGTCGTTCCCTATGACAGGGAACAGACGATCACTGACATGCCACTAGGAAGAACGGGGAAAGGTTTGTTTACACTTACCTCTCCTCGTTCTTCAGCTCTGTGACCCGATCGCGGGACACCGGCGGCGATCGGGTCCGCGGGTCCCGCGGGCGCGGTCACGGAGCTTCAGACTGGGTCACGAGCGCGCCGCCGGTGGCGCGGGCGCGACCCATGGCTGGGTTCTTTAAGGGGACGTACCTGTACGCCCTTGTGCCTGTCCGTGACATTTTGTCAACGTATACCGTCGTGTGGCGGTCCTTATGTGGTTAAAGACTTTCGCTCTAATATCAGAGCTGAAAAATCTCAGTTCTGACATTAGACTGTGATGTATTTCTTTATACTTGAAATATTTGGATTGAATAGAAAATTGATTACAGAGTTAATGCTTAGCCTAAGGGAGCATGGAAACATCAAATAGCATGCATTGTTGAAGATTTTCTTGGTCTCCATAGTGACTGGACACTACAGGAGGAAAATGATGGCGGTATAAAAAGGAGAGTTCATGCCAGATACAGTTTTTAAACACAGATAGCAATACATTATATAATTTTACAGAAATACATGTTTTATCTAAATAAAGGGCAGCTTGGCAACATCTAAAGAGAAATAGCACTTTGCTTGGGATGGCAAACAGGCTATATGAGGCATTGTTAAGGGGAGAAATACTTACCACTAGTTCAGTAAAAACTGAAATGCAGTTTTAAGGTAACAAAAAATAATAATTTTGTAAATGAGGTCTAAATAAAAAAAGCTTTAAAATATCTGTAATGTTGTAGAGATGGGTTTGAAAGTAAAAATGTACTTTGTTGTCAATTTGAAATATTCTAGCCCAAAATGTTCTACCCATCGGACCTGGTGTATCAGCAAAATGAAATGTTATTATAAAAAAAAATTGAACTTTTAAAAAGGGGATTCTAGCTGAGACAGCTTTAATTCATCTGATATTTTGCCCAATTTCCCTACTTGGAAATTTATCTAAACATGAGGAGAATGAAAATTATGAAAATATTAGAGCGGGTTTCTAAAGGGACATTTTACCAGGATTACATAATGGTAGTGTCCAGGTAACAACACAGCTACAAGCGGTGATAGAAATGCTGTTGGTTATGGACAATCTAGTTCTTGTTCAGTAACTGCCTGTAGTGTTGGTTAGAGGTGACCTATTATAATTGTAATTACTTGCCCCTGTTAAACAAGGGCAGAAAAATTGGGCCTTAGGCACTGGTGGTGGTGCCACAACACTGCAGCCCCTCACAGATACTCTAGTTGAGCGCAGGAATGAGCCCTGCTGCGAAATATTACAGCAAAAATTGTAATTACAAGACCCTGTTAAACAGGGGCAGAAAAATTGGGCCTTAGCCACTGGTGGAGGTGCCCAGAAACAAAAATGTTCTTAGAAGCTATCAACATGAACATTGAGGAGGAATAGGATAGTCACTCAGCATAACAGGATAGTCACACAGCATCAGCATAGGCAGTCTTAAAGGGATCTCACATTCATAGTAAAATTAATCGGTTACATCAGCATCAGGTGCTTGGTAGAAGGTGATCCAAGACTGATTCATTTTTATGAAGGTGAGCCGATCAACTGAGTCTGTGGACAGACACACTCTGTGATCGGTTACAAAGCCTCCAGCAGCACTGAATGTGCGTTCAGATAGAAAGCTGGATGCAGGACAGGCCAGTAGCTCAATTGCATACTGTGCAAGCTCTGGCCAGTGATCCATCCTCAAGACCCAGTAACCCAGTGGATTTTTGGTTGGAAAGGTCTCCAAGTCTGATCTTGCTCCTAGGTATTCCTGCACCATGTAAATCAGATGCTGGCAATGGTTGCTGGAACCGATCAGACCTTGGGGCTGCGGACTAAAAAATTGTCTGAACGCATCGGTCAGACGGCCACCTTCTCCACCGCTCCTTCTGTGACTGACCGAAGCCTCAGCAACACATTGTCCAGGACCAGGAAATTGTAACCTCCCAGGCTCTGGAAACGCATTGCACAAACCTTTCTGCAAGGCCTCTCGAAGATGTTTCATCCTCTGCTTCCTCTGCGAAGTCTGCATAAGTTCCACAACCTTACCCTTGTAACGTGGATCAAGAAGGGTTGCCAGCCAGTACTGATCCCTCTCCTTGATACCATGAATCCGAGGGTCCTTTTGCAGGCTTTGCAGGATCATGGAGGCCATGCAGCGTAGGTTTGCTGAGGCATTCGGTCCGGAGTCCTCTGGGTCACTAAGGACGACATGATCCGCAGCCACCTCCTCCCAGCCACATACAAGTCATTGGTTTCTGGGGACTGAAAACGATCCCTTGAAGACTGCTGATGCCGAGTGCTAGGCTCCACCTCCATGCTGACACAATCCTCATTCTCCTCCTCCTCCTCCTCTTCCTGTGTGATCGGTGGGCCCGCAGGAATACTGTCTGGATAAAGAGGGCCTTGAGAGGTAAGGAAGTCCTCCTCTTCCTCCCTCTGTTCTGCCTCAAGTGCCCTGTTCATTGTTCCACGCAGCGTGTGCTCCAACAGGAAGACAAGAGGGACAGTATCACTGATGCATGCACTGTCACTGCTCACCAACCTCGTGGCCTCCTCAAATGGTGACAGGACAGTGCATGCATCCTTGATCAGTAGCCACTGGCGTGGTGAAAAAAAAGCCAAGCTCCCCTGACCCTGTCCTGGTGCCATACTCTCACAGGTACTCATTGATGGCCCTCTGCTGCATGTGCAGCCGCTGCAACATTGCCAACGTTGAGTTCCACCTGGTGGGCATGTCACAGATGATGCGGTTCTTGGGCAGGTTGCATTCCTTTTGAAGGTCAGCCAGCCGAGCACTGGCATTATATGACCGGCGGAAATGCCCAAAGACTTTCCTGGCCTGCCTCAGGAGATCCTGTAAGCCCGGGTACCTGCACAAGAACAGCTGCACCACCAAATTAAGGATGTGAGCTGAACAGGGAACATGGGTCAAGTGTCCCTGTCGGAGGGCAGAGAGGAGGTTGGTGCCATTGTCACAAGCCACCATTCCTGGGTGAAGCCGGCGTGGCGTCAACCACCTCTGAGCCTGCCCCTGCAGAGCTGACAGAATCTCTGCCCCAGTGTGGCTCCTGTCCCCTAAGCAGACCAACGCAAGCACCGCATGGCATCTTTTTGCCTGAGTGCTTGCGTAGCCCCTAGAACGCCTATGGAGCACCACTGGTTCCGAGGACAAATCTGCACAGGAAGAGGCCATAGAGGAAGAAGAAGAGGAGGGGGTGGAGGAGAGAGGTGTGGCAGAATCACCACTACCAGCATTTTGGAGGCGTAGTGGCAGAACAAGCTCCAACATTACTGCACCCTGTCCTGCATCCTTCCCAGCTGCCAGCAGAGTTACCCAGTGTGCCGTGAAAGAAAGGCATCGTCAATGTCCATGCCTGCTGGACCATGAGTCAGCGGTAATATGCACCTTACCGCTGACCGCCCCGTCCAAGGAGGCCAAGACATTGCCTTCCACATGCCGGTAGAGAGCTGGAATGGCCTTCCGAGAAAAAAAATGGCATTTGGGAACCTGCCACTGAGGTACCACACACTCCACAAGTTCTCGAAAGGGGGCAGAGTCTACCAGCTGAAAAGGCAGCAGTTGGAGTGCTAGCAATTTAGCCAAACTAGCATTCAGCCGCTGAGCATGTGGATGGCTGGGACCGAATTTCTTTCGACAGTTTAGCAACTTGGGGTAGGGAAATTTGCCTGCTACAATCGAAATAAGGTGTACCGGTGGCTTGGCACGCAACGGGTATGGACGCTTACTGAGTGAGCTCTGAGACACACACGGCCTGCACCTGCTTAAACATCCGACTCAGCGATCTCAGATGCCGGGCAAGCGGCTATATAACACCCCACACCCGCGTACGAGGAGAGGATCCACTGCTGCCTCCTCGGGCAATATAGCTGACCTCTTTAATCCTAAATCCGGAAGCCGCGGTAGCGGGGAGAAATCCAAGATGGCGCCGTTACACCATGAGGAGGAATACAGTGAGGACTCCCAGTCTGCCCCGGAGGACTCAGGTAAGGGGAAAGACAGAGCTGACCATCCCCTTACATTTGCGGACATGTCGGTGATAGCGGCGGACATTAAATCCACGTTTTCCACCGCCATTACGGACCTAAAATCTAATCTGCTGGCCCTTAATGAAAAGATGGTGGTGACAGAGGCAGCGGGCAGGAATAGGGATAAAGCCATCCGCAGACTAGAGACTGCTAGTATGTCGCATAACAGCCACTTTATTGAAGTGAATCGACGTCTGGAAGATTTGGATAACAGGGGGAGGAGGAATAATATACGTGTGAGGGGTATCCCTGAGTCGGTCGAGCCCATCCAGATCATCCCGGCCCTGAGGAGGCTGTTTAATACCCTGCTTGAGAGACAGGAGGATATGGAGATAGAATTCGTCAGGGCTCACAGAGCACTCAGACCGAAGGGACCCGACAATGCACCTCCACGGGACATTATATGCTGCCTTCAGAGCTTCCCTCTCAAGGAAGACATTATGCGCAGAGCAAGGGGAAACGATCAGATTGTTTTCAATGGAGCTATCATTATGCTCTTTCAGGATCTCTCCCAAATTACTTTGAAGAATCGCAGAGCCTTGCGCCCCTTGCTGGACAAACTAAGGGAAAGGGAGCTGCGATACACCTGGAGATTTCCCTTTGCGCTGACAGTGACACACAATGGACGCCAGCATGTACTGCGTGAACCTGATGATCTTCCAGACTTCTGTGATGCCCTAGACCTTGAGCGTGTTCTTGTCCCGGATTGGTACGCAGAATTCCAAGACCCACCGAGAGATGGATCACCTCCGAATTCCCCTTTCTCCACTCCTGATAAACGACCCTCCAAGAAGCAAAAGCCATACCGCGCAGGAGGTTCAAAAGTGGGAACACCACGATCCGCCAGAGATGACCGCAGAGGATCAGCTGCAGATTGACATGGATCTAAATAGACCGGCTAAGTTGCTGACTTAACTGTTGCATTAATTTTTTTTTTTTTTTTTTTTTTTTTTTTTACCTGTTGGGTCCGATCAGTTTCGGTCTGGCTATGCGATAGGTTTGACAGGATCTTTGGGGCCATATCGCTCCAACTCTGATGTGAACCGGGGTTATCCATGTTCGCTGCTACACAACCCCCCCCTTCCCCCCCCTTCCACACCCCTTCCCCCTACTCCCCCAATCCCCTACCTTTTCTCTCCCCCCCCTACTTTCATGTACTCCCCTCCACCTTTCCCATTCCACCTCCCTATCCTCTCTCATCCCCCCCCACCTTCTTGTCTTGCCTCCCCCCTCCCTTCCCACTCCCCCCTTCCTTTCCCCCCCCCTCCCTTTCTCCCCCCCGCCCTAATGATCTAAAGGAGGCTTCTATGACCCTAGATGAGAGATCCACTCTCCTCAGCTCTCCTCCACATCCTTCCACTTTTTTTTTTTTTTTTGTGGTTGATTAGCTTTTCAAAATGTGCCTCTTAGCTCTCAACAGCATTGGACAGTGGAAGCATTGGGGAACGTGAACGGAAGTGGGCTACAAATCCCACCATGAGAATGGACTCTAAATGAGAGACATGCTATCATGAGATGTTAATATGAGAGGCTGGGAACATGCGCTGGTTGGAGGATGTTCCTCCCGTTCCTCCTAAACAGGGATCTGGAAGGGAGGGGGGATACCTTCCTGTAGAAGAAAAGGTCATGTCTATCATAGTAATTGTACATCAGGGGCCTACTTAGTTAATATGAGTTAGGATGTTTATCTGTTCAGATTACATAAGCTTCCGAGTGCAGGCTGTGTGTGTGTTGTGTTGCACTTCACTACTAATTACATTTGGAAGAGGCTAGTGACTATCTGTTTATCGGTTGTTAGTCGCCTCCCTCTACCCCCACAGATTAGTGCATCTGTCCCTGTTCATTGGGGGTGGATGCACGGAACTACTCCTTAACCAGGATACATAGTTGTACCTGGTGAGGGATTTCTATTGTTGTCTCCGATATCTTTTCCTCTTTATCTTTACCTATCCTTTTCTCTTTATAATCTCGAGTGCCCTCCTGTGGTTGTAAACGATTTGATTCTCACGTCCTTTGCACAGTTTTGTTTTATAGGTGCCCTCTGGATCATCTCGCTCTGGGTCCTTATCATGGCTTATTCAGACCTCGGCCGGGGTCCCTCCGTGATCTCCCATAATGTCAGGGGTTTGAACGTACCTGAAAGACGCTCAACGTTGTTGAGAGAATTAAAAAAAGGTAGGCCGCACTTTGTGTTCCTACAGGAAACCCACTTTAAGACACACCATGTGCCTAAGCTGACAGACACCTTCTTTACAGAGGCCCATCATGCAACCTGTGATGATTCCAGAGCTAGGGGGGTGTCCACTTTAATCAGCAAAGAAGCTCCTTTTGCTCTGCAGGAGAAACTTTTAGATCCTAAAGGCAGATTTGTTTTTCTGAAAGGCATCTACCATAATACCCCACTGACAGTGGCCAACGTCTACTTTCCCAATAGAGCCCACATATCTTTCTGCCAACGTATGACGCAGGAATTAATGGGTTTCACGTCAGGTTGCCTGATCCTTGGGGGGGACTTCAACGTACCCCTAAACCCCATAGCTGATACGTCTAATGGGAAGACTTGCCTGTCATATAGGATACTGAAAAAACTTAAATCCATGTTCCACTCCCTGCAAGTGATAGATACATGGCGGTTCAAACATCCTGAGGACCGAGACTATACTTTCTTCTCACCTCCACATAATAGGCACTCCCACATTGACTATCTATTTATCTCGCAACGAGACCTGACGTTTGTTACTGAGGCTCACATAGGCATACAATCCTTCTCGGACCACGCCCCGATCTCCCTATCCCTGAAGGTTGCCCCTCCTAGATCTTACACTGGATCATGGAGACTGAATGCGTCACTCCTGACTGATCCCCTGCTGTTGCCCACCTTGACCTCCTTCCTGACCGATTTCTTTCATCGTAACACGACCCCAGATGTAGACCCTATGGCAATTTGGGAGGCACATAAATGTACATTGAGGGGAGAACTTATCAGAATGGGTGCCCATCGCAAGAGGGAAAGGAACAAAAATATTAAAAACCTTTCGGAACGAATAAGATACCTAGAAAACCTACATAAACAATCCCTCAGCGTTCAAACGGCAACCGAACTTATAGAAAAAAGGAAGGCCCTTCAACAGCTCTTTGAGGATAAATCAAGGAGGCTTTTGTTTTTTAAGAAAAGGATTTATTATGAATCCGGCAATAAGACTGGTAAACTACTAGCCAGGGCCCTGAAGGAACAGTCGGCAAAAAAATTTATTCATGGCGTCAGGGGGGCGGATGGCAAAATGGAGGTCTCGGTAGAGGCAATTTCTAAACATTTCCATGAATTTTACACGAAACTCTATAACCTTCCACCCCGTCACAAGTTGGCGGATATGGGAGGTGAGAGGTCACAGATCATACGGGACTACCTTAACAGAAGCGGCTTGCCTGCCCTGCTGGACTCAGACGCTTCGCTTCTGGAGGAACCGTTGACTAGTGCAGAAATTAAATTGGCCATTAAACAACTTAAATCTGGGAAGAGTCCAGGCCCCGATGGGTATACCTCTATCTATTATAAGACATTTGCCCACATTCTGGCAGACCCCCTCAGAGCTGCATTGGATTCCATGTCAGTACCCAGGAAGGTCACCCCAGACTTTCTGTCTGCTCATATTACAGTAATACACAAAGCGGGAAAAGACCCCGCTGATTGCGCCAGTTATCGCCCCATCTCCCTATTGAACCTGGACGCCAAGATCTATGCTAAGATACTGGCGTCCAGATTGAGTCCCTTGTTGTCGGCCCTGATCGGACCAGACCAGGTAGGTTTTATGCCGGGTCGTGAAGCTAAGGATAATGTCATAAAGGCCTTGTTACTGACTCAGGCGGCTAGTGTGGGGAACTTGGAAGGCCTTCTCCTCTCCACGGATGCGGAGCAGGCCTTCGACAGGGTGGCATGGGACTACATGATGGCTGTCTGCGCTAAGGTGGGATTGGGGCCGCACATGTTGGCCAGGATATCCGCACTATACCAGTCACCCACAGCGAACCTTAAGATTAATGGTACGCTATCGGAAAAGGTCCTGATAGCCAATGGCACGAGACAGGGATGTCCACTGTCCCCCCTCCTGTTCATCCTGTCCCTAGAGCCCTTCATTAGGATTGTCAAGGCGAACACAGACATTCGGGGCTTCATGGTTTCAAACAAGGAATACAAAGTTGCTGCTTATGCAGATGACTTACTCTTTTTCCTGACTAACCCAATTATCTCATTACCCAACCTGATGAGGGAATTTGACCTTTATGGTTATATGTCTAACCTAAAGATAAACTACACCAAGTCGGAAGCCCTGAATGTCTCTTTGCCGGAGACACTTCTTGACCAGGTCAAGGTGACCACTTCATTTAGATGGGAGCCTAAGGCCTTAACGTACCTGGGAGTTTGGCTCACACCGAGACTTTCAGATATATTCGCTTGCAACTTTCCCAGATTCCTCGCGACTGCCAGGGAGGACCTGGCCAGATGGCGTTCAGGCTATTTTTCCTGGTTTGGTCGAGCAGCCATAATCAAAATGACACTTCTACCTAGATTGCTCTATCTACTACATGCTCTTCCCATTAAAATCCCTGCATCCTTTTTCACTACGCTCAAATCAATCCTACTTAAGTTCCTTTGGAACGAACAAAAACCCAGGATTAGATATTCCCTCTTGATGAAGCCCAAGGAACTAGGAGGTATGGGGATACCAGACTTTAAAGCCTATTATCAAGCTACCCACCTGACCAGAATAGTGGACTGGCACTGCCATGGCACAGCGAAAGACTGGGTCTTTCTAGAGGAAGCTATGAGCCCAATCCCCCTGAGGTTTGCCCCCTGGATTCCGTGGGGGAGTCACCCATCCAGTCTTAGACGGCAACACATAACTGGGTGTACGCTAGAAATCTTCCACAAACTCTCAAGGTCCACAAATATCTCTTCCCAACCAGGCCCTCTGACGCCATTGAGGGACAACCCGGACTTTACACCCGGTATGCGTAATCGTAGCCTTCAATCTGGGAATCACCCGGGCCCGCTTCTGGTGAGAGACTGTTTCTCTGATGGGAGGGTAATGGAATGGTCTACTCTCAGGAACCAAATTAACGATTTACACTTGCCCTTTTGGACCTACTTCCAAATACGCAGTTATCTGGGGAGACAGACTGATAGGAACAACCTTCACAGACCCCTCACGGCTCTGGAATCTATTTGTTTGGAGGGCACGCGTTGTCTTAAAACCACCTCCTTGGCTTATGGGTGGCTGCAGGGCTCTGGGGGTCGGGAATCGGATGGACTCAGAGTGAGGTGGTCGGAGGGGCTACAGATGGAGATCACCACTAAACAATGGAGACAGGCATGTATCCTGGCACATAAATGCTCTATAAGCACTAAAACTCAGGAAACGGCCTACAAACTCATGACACATTGGTACAATACCCCGGCCAAGATACACGGATGGAACCCCTCGATACCTGACACTTGCTGGCGATGCCAGGGAGATGGGGGCACTCTACTCCACATTTGGTGGCAGTGCCCACTAATTATTGGATTTTGGGACAAAGTGGTCTCTCTGATTAAGCACATCACTGACACCAGAATCACCCTGAATGCTGCTGCCTGCCTGCTCCACATCACTGATGTCTCGATGGGGACCTATAAGGGATCCTTGACGAGACATCTACTGAATGCGGCCAAGTCCCTTATCCCGCTACACTGGAGGTCCCAGAGGGTTCCGTCCGTGGCGGATTGGCTGAACAGGGTCTCAGAAATGCATAAAATGGAAGAGACCCTGACTCAAACGAATGACATAGTGGACAAATTCCACAAAACATGGCAACCTTGGATACTTTTTAAGTACTCAGCTGCCTATACAGACATAGTACCTTAGAGATCATCCTTCGATATAATGGGAGGCTAGGGCGCGAGCAGCCACGGATTGGGCACCTTCTATTGCTGCTTTCTCTTCTCTTTTCTCTTTTCTTTAGAACTTCACTCTAATTTTCCAGATATCTAGACTGTTCTTTTTCTTTGTCATTATCTATATTCTACTTATTCTTCACAGTTCTATTTACAGTTGCAAGTCGCCACTATGTATTTAGTAATTTCACGTAGCGGGTCACCCTTAGGGGGATGACAGTAAAGAATTGATGTAATCAATGTGTACTACCACAGGGCAGAAAAGAACTTCCAGCGGAATAGACTGCACCGTTTATATATTTTTTTTTTTTTGTGCGGTTGGAAGCTGATGGCCCGATTTAAACGTTCTAGTTTGCTAAAATACCTGTTATGTGATACTTTGTATGAGTTACTATGTTACTTACATCTGCAGTTGCACCTGCATATGATGGCTCACACTTGTCAACTTTATGCTGTGTTTCAATAAACGTGAAATGTTAAAAAAAAAAGAAATAAGGTGTACCGCTAGCAGATTGCCCGCAAGTGCTTGGGACACCTAATTCTACACCTTCATTCCTCTCAGTGCAGGTCTCTGAGAGGACTGAAGGTATAGTGGGGTTGGAGATCCCAGCTGATGAGAAGCAAGGAGAGGTCCGCCTTGTTCTTTGATGTGGGTCTTTTAAGTACTGTTGCCAACAGACTGCGTGGGAGCTCGACATATGTCTGGTCAAGCATGTGGTGCTTCAGACATATGTTGCAAACAGCAACGGTGCGATCTGCTGCACACGTCTCAAAATAGCCCACACCAAAGAACTTTTGAAAAAACGTGCAGAGTCAGCAGTGCCCTGCACATACGGAGCTCTGCGGTGTGATGCAGTCGGGTGGCTGCCCTTAAGCTGGCCCCTGGAGGGCATCCTGCCTCGTTGGAGATGTGCCTCCTCCTCCTCCTCCTCTCTTCTATTAGTCAACCACGTAGAGTCAAGTGACCTCATCATCCCCTTCCTCCTCGCCACTGGAGCAAACCTGGCAGTATGCTGCAGCTGGGGTAACATGATTACCAGTTTCTTGTCCTTCTTGGGCACCCTCTCTCTCTGGGCTCACGTTACTGCCTTCCTCAACCTGGGAACCATCTTCGGAGCCTTCAAAATGCTGCTCATCCTCCTGCAGCATGTACCCGACACTGTGGTCGAACAGTTCGGGTTACTCCTCAGGACATGATGGTGGGGCTAGGGAAGGAGTGACTGATGACATTGAGCCGATGGAATAGGCCGCTTTGGCAGCTGCATTGCCAGGCAAAGTATTCTGAGCCTGGGTGACAGAGGATGAGGAGGATGAGGACGGCTTTGTGATCCACTCTACCAACTCTTCTGCATGTTGTGGCTCAACACGGCCAGCTGTCAAAAAAAGAACAAGCATGCTCCACGGCCACGTGCTGAGGATGCATCATGTCCACGACAAGCACTGTTGGCTGTAGACTAGGGATGAGCTTCGAGTTCGAGTCAAACTCATGTTCGACTCGAACATTGCCTGTTCGCCCGTTCGTCGAACAGCGAACAATTTGGGGTGTTCGCGGCAAATTCGAAAAGCCATGGAAAACCCTATAAAAGTCTATGAGAGAAATCAAAAGTGCTAATTTTAAAGGCTTATATGCAAGTTATTGTCATAAAAAGTGTTTGGGGACCCGGGACCTGCCCCAGGGGACATGTATCAATGCAAAAAAAAAGTTTTAAAAACTGCCATTTTTTCGGGAGCAGTGATTTTAATAATGCTTAAAGTCAAACAATAAAAGTGAAATATTCCTTTAAATTTCATACCTGGGGGGTGTGTATAGTATGCCTGTATCGCTTGTTTCCTGTGCTTAGAACTGTCCCTGCACAAAGTGTCATTTCTGAAGGAAGAAAAGGCATTTAAAAGCACTCGCGGCTAAAATGAGTTGTCAGCTCCCGGCAATACAGAGAAAAGTAATTGATAAAAAATGTAAAAAAAAATGTGTGGGGGTCCCCCCAAATTCAATTACTAGGCCCTTCGGGTCTGGTATGGATATTAAGGGGAACCCTGCATAATTTTTTTTTTTAAATGGCGTGGAGTTCCCCCCAAAAATCCATACCAGACCCTTTATCCGAGCACGCAACCTGGCAGGCCGCAGGAAAAGAGGGGGGACGAGAGAGTGCCCCTCCTCCTGAACCTTACCAGGCCACATGCCCTCAACATGGGGAGGATGCTTTGGGGGTCTGTGACCCCTCAAAGCACCATGTCCCCGTGTTGATGGGGACAAGGGCCTCATCCCCACAACCCTTGCCCGGTGGTTGTGGGGGTCTGTGGGCGGGGGGCTTATCGGAATCTGGAAGACCCCTTTAACAAAGGGGACCCCCAGATCCCGTCCCCCCCATGTGAATTGGTAAGGGGTACATTGTACCCCTACCATTTCACAAAGAAAGTGTAAAAAATTGTAAAAAAACACACAGACACCGTTGGGAAAAGTCATTTATAAAAAAATAAATAAAGATTCCAGCGGTGGTAATCCACTCTAGGTATCCTGCGATGGGTGATCTCCTCTCCGGGGTCCAGCGATGGATGATCTCTTCTCTCCAGAGTCCAGCGATGGATGATCTCTTCTCTCCAGATCCAGGCTCCAACGATGATGTCCAGCGCAGCGAGGAATAGCAAGCATCCTGTCTCCACTGAAGACACCCCGGGAATTCCGGCAGCCTGACAGGTCTCTTATGTAGCTGAGGACAGGGCCACCCGTCACGTGACCCCGTCCCCCTCTGACGCAAGGGGAAACCCGGACTTCCCAAGTGATGTGCAGGTGACCCCTGCCCCCCTATGATGTAACACAGGTTTCCGTTGCATCAGAGGGGGGCAGGCTCACCTGTCACGTCACTGGGGAAGCCCGGGTTTCCCCTTGTGTCAGAGGGGGATGGGGTCACGTGACGGGTGGCCCCATCCTCAGCTACATAAGAGACCTGTCAGGCTGCCGGGATTCCCAGGGTGTCTCCGGTGGAGACAGGATGCTTTCTGTTCCTCGCTGCGCTGGACATTTTCGTTGGAGCCTGGACCTGAAGAGATCATCCATCGCTGGACCCCGGAGAGGAGAGATCATCCATCGCTGGACCCCGGAGAGGAGACCCGCTCGCATTGCTGAACACAGCTCCATTTTATTTACTAACATTTACAAATGTTTAATGCTATACACCAGAATCCATGGCACGTACTGTATGTTGTGGTACGCTGAAGAATGGCTGCATTGCAACCTACTGTAATTAGGATGCCTATCCAAATGAATGCTACCACAACACAATGCATATAGCCTAAAGGTTTTTTTTGTTTCATATAAAGAATGTTTTTTTATTTCTTTGCTTTAGGTGTAACATTGTAAAATCCCCTTTCCTTTCCTGTTCCAGGACCTAGAGGCACAACAGGAAGTTAGAAAAAAAACTTCCAAAGTGAGGGGAATTTGCTTCTTATGCCACGTACACACGACCGTTATTCATGTCATGGAAAAAAACGACGTTTGTCTCAGCGTGATTTTTCGTGTTTCCTCTCAAGCCTGCCTTGCATACACACCTTAAGGAAAAAAAAATGCTTGAGCAAAGCACCGTGACGTACAACACGTACGACAACACGTATGACGGCACTATAAAGGGGAAGTTCCGTTCAAATGGCGCCACCCTTTGGGCAGCTTTTGCTAATTTCGTGTTACCGCGTGTTAGTAAAAGTTTGGTGAGAGACGATTCGCGCTTTTCAGTCTTCGTGCTTTTAAGATCGTTTTCTGGAGTTCAGTTTGTGCTTGTGGGTTCGTATCTGTCTTTCAGTGCTTGTAGTCTGTTCGTATCTGTTTATTCAGTGTGTTCTTGTCCGCTCGTTATTGTTTTTCAGGTCGTTCTTCATAGGCCTTTGCTGTTCTTCAGTGCGTTCTTTTAGTTCGTTCTGACCAGCCGACCGTTTTCTAGACATGTTGCGGCTACGTACTCGTCGTAGAGTTTGTGCTGAGGTTGGTGTTGGGGTTCTTGCTTTATCCCAACTCCAGTCCATGAACAGGGTGAGGAGGAGTTCATGGACCAAGAATTGGTTGCTCCAGCGGGACCAATTCTGTCACATGCCTTTGTTGCGGGAGATCCAAGAGAATAATCCTGAGGACTACAGGAATCCTCTCCTGATGCCGTACCCCGTTTTTCAGCATCTGTTGGCTTTGGTGTCCCCCTATATCACCAGGCAGGACACCGTTATGCGGGAAGCCATCACTGCTGAGCAGAGGCTAGTCGCCACGTTGCGCTACCTGGCGACTGGGAGAAGCCTGCAGGACCTCAAGTTCTCAACAGGCATCTCCCCCCAGGCTCTGGGGATCATTATACCAGACACCTGTTCTGCCATCATTCAAGTTTTGCAGGAGGACTATATTAACCACCTGCCTACTGGGCACTTTCACCCCCTTCCTGCCCAAGTCATTTTTCAGCTTTCAGCGCTGTCACATTTTGAATGACAATTGCGCGGTCGTGCGATGCTATACCCAAATGAAATTTGCGTCCTTTTTTTCCCACAAATAGAGCTTTCTTTTGGTGGTATTTGATCACCTCTGCGGTTTTTATTTTTTGCGCTATAAACAAAAGAAGAGCATCAAGTTTGAAAAAAAACACAATATTTTTTACTTTTTGCTATAATAAATATCCATTTTTTAATTTTATTTTTATTTTCCTCAGTTTAGGCTGGTATGTATTCTTCTACATATTTTTGGTAAAAAAAAATCGCAATAAGCATATATTGATTGGTTTGCGCAAAAGTTATAGCAGATACAAAATAGGGGATAGATTTATAGCATTTTTTTTTTTTTTTTACTAGTAATGGCGGCGATCAGGGATTTTTATCGTGACTTATATTTCGGCGGACACATCGGACACTTTTGACACATTTTTGGGACCATTCACATTTAAACAGTAATCAGTGCTATAAAAATGCATTGATTACTGTATAAACATGACTGGCAGGGAAGGGGTTAACACTAGGGGGCGAGGAAGGGGTTAAATGTATTCCCTGGAAGTGATTCTTACTGTGGAGGGAGGGGACTGACTGGGGGGAGGTGATTGATGGTTGTCCCTATGTACAAGGGACACACCATCGGTCTCCTCTCCCTGACAGGACATGGATCTGTGTGTTTACACACACAGATCCACGGTCCTGCTCGGTTACTGGGCAATCGCGGGTGCCCGGTGACCATCGCGGCCGCCGGCCACGCGCTTCGGGTCCCCAGTAACGCGGCGGGCGCACGCACGCCCCCTAGTGGTTTTTAAAGGCGCAACGTCATATGACGTCCAGTCAGAACAATAGAGCCTTCCGCCCGCCGTCATTTGACGGTGGGTGGTGGACAGGTGATTAAGGTAAGTTTTCTCCTTTAACATCACATTCTATGTATTTAATGCTTACTAATGTATTTTCTTTCTTTCATCAATCCCTAATTACCATGATTGTATTATGCTGTGAATGTCTACTTTGTCCCCATGCATGCTGTAGCTTTTAATGCTCTTTTTTGGCCTACATGCATATTTCCCCTAACTAACCTCTCCAGCATGCTATCCAGGGCCCAAACACACCTAGCCTAGTCACTTCCCAATGTATTTTGTCTGCTCCATTGTAGTGCTTTACCCTAAACGCCCCCTAAAAATTTGTGCTAATTGTTATTTTGTCTTAAAATTCAGACAGAGTGCTACAGCCTTGATTTGTGAGGTCCTCAACTCATCTACAACCCCCCCCCCATAAAATTAGTTAAATGGCCCATCAGAGGGGGTGAGGAATCTGTTAAGTGACAGTGATAATCTGATAATTGAAAAGAGATTTTTTTTTGCTTAAAATCCTCCTTAAAAAAAGTTTATACTGATTTTGGCCAAGAATGATTTTGTATAATCTGCTTGCAATGTTTATGTATGAAAGTATTAATTTATTTTTTATTATTTAACTCCAAAGTTCCCTTTTACGCCACAGGAATGGCAGAATGTGGCATCTCAGTTTGCCCAGTGGTGGAACTTTCCCAACTGTGGAGGGGCCATCGACGGCAAGCATGTCTGGGTTGTGCCACCACCCCATTCGGGATCCTATTATTTCAATTACAAAGGGTTCCACAGTATAGTCATGATGGCGGTGGTGTCAGCCAACTACGAATTTCTATACGTGGACCTGGGGAAAAATGTCTGATGGCGGAGTATTTGCACAGACTGAGTTCACCCAACGGCTCCTATCTGATGACCTGGCATTGCCACCTGCGGCAGAGAATGTGGAGGGACTCCCATTCATTTTTGTCGCGGATAAGGCGTTTGCGCTGGGTCCCCATATTATGAGACCATTTCCTCAAAGGAGCCTCACCCCAGGAGGGTGTTTAATTACAGGCTGGCCAGAGCCAGAAGGGTGGTGGAAAATGCCTTTGGCATCATGGCATCATGGCCAGCCGCTTCCGCCTGTTCATGACCTCCATCCACCTGGCGGAGTACAAATGGAACCATGTGGTTATGACATGTTGTGTTCTTCACAATTTCTTAAAGTGGTTGTAAACCCACTTTTTTTTTTTCTTTTTGCCAACCTGTAAGAGAAAGGCATAATGAGCTATTATGACTAGCATAATAGCTCATTATGTACCACTTACCTTAGATCGGGGCCCCCGAGGCAATCCGCGTCCCTCTGTCCAGCCGCAGACATCACTGCGGCGATAGCCAGAATGTTACTTCCGGGTATCGCCGCACCAGCCAATCACAGCGCCGCTCCGGTAGCCGATTTTGTGAATGGGATTAACCCCATGAATGCGCCGTTGTCTACGGCGCGCATGCGCTGTAGACAGCGGCGCCTGTCTTTTTAGTAAATATCTCCTAAACCGTGTAGGTTTAGGAGATATTTCTTGCACCTACAGGTAAGCCTTAATCTAGGCTTACCTGTAGGTGCAAGTTGAAAAAGTGGGTTTACAACCACTTTAAGGGTACATTCCCAGAATATCTGAGTTCTGATGGGCCTGAGGCCACAATACAGGACCCAAATCCTTTGTTGGCCCTGGAAGCTGGCCGTCCAGGCTTAGCCCCCCAAAGCGGCCGTGATGTGCAGCAATAATATCTTGAATATTTTCTGGGTGAGGAGGGCATTGATATGCCTGATGAACCTTAAAATGTTATTTGAATAAAGAAATATTTTCAGCAGAAAACATATTTTTTATTTTTTTTGCTTGTGTTTCATTTATCTTTCTCCTAGGTTCTCCTAGTGCACTTGTAGTGCCATGTGTATTTTCCTTGTGTAATTGGTGTAAACACCAAAAATACTTTTTCTTACTTTGGCCAACATTGATATAAGAAGCCACACATTGTTGAGTACAAAAGCTTTTTACTATTTGCACATTTTAAATGTGCGTTTTTTTTTATAAAGTACAAAATTATATTTTTTCTTTTAAAAAATATTCTTTTTGCTAAAATGCATGAACAGGCATGGTTAAAAACATTTTCAAAACTGTAACTTCTAAAGTTCAACATGTACAATTATTAAAATTGTAACAAAAACAGTATAAACAAAAGGAAATTCAAACGTTTTTTTATTTAAAAACTTAAACCCGCCCAAGCACATCCATGATGTTTTGGAGCCTTTGCTCCACCCGCTTGGTATTTTGCCTGTGGGGACCCAATGGGGACCCAGACTTCTGAGGACTAAAAAGGCTCTAAAAAAGTAATGGAAAGGGCTAGAGGGCTGCAAATGGCAGCAAAATGTTGTTAAGAGCATGGCAAGTGCTCTGCAAACAAATGTGGATAGGGAAATAACTTAAAATAACATAAAAAAAAAAATATGCTGGAGGACCCCTTTTCAGCAGAAGAGGTACGGGAAGTCATTAAGAACCTCAGAAACTCAACGGCACGATGCCACACATATGGTGGGAATACCCCAGAATACGCCCTTTCTGGAATAAATTATTCAATTTAATGGATAAGCTAGTGGGAAAATAAAATACTTTGAAATAAAAATGTAGTGGGGTGCTAAATTTAAGGGAAGTGTTTGAGTGGTAAATAGGCTCAAACACCCTAATTCTGTAGGATTCATGGACCATTTTGTCCTCGGGGGACAGTATTGGTGTGCAGTTCCCTGCGGTCTACAGGTGGTGCTGCCATGGTAGGCTAGGGTTGAACCGCGATACAGTGCTGTGCATTTTGTGTCCCCTCTTGGCAGTAGTACAGCGGGGCGGTGAACCTTCTGTGCATGCCAGGAGAGCATATAAAAGGGGCAGACCTTTGACCTGGGGGCTGATGTCCAGTGGGGTCCGCGCCCAGGTGCCTTCGGCCTGGGTGCATGTGTTCCTGTTCCATCTCGGGCACCTTTAGCCCGGAGTGAGGTACTATCCTGGAGTTGCTGCTGCCCTGGGTATGGAAGCCTAGGGGCGGGAGTAAAGCCTGGAGTCCAGAGCCTTCGTCTGGAGTCCGCTAAGGGTCGAGGAGTCTTAGGGTGCCGCCTCGTGTAGGGGACCCTGTTCCAGGGAAGGGAGGATCATTCTGATGGACCGATGCGGGAGTCACGGTGAAGGAAGGGTCTGTTGACTCCCTGGAGAGATGTCTTCCCCTTGATATGGGCTAGGTACGTAGAAGGAGAAGCTCAAGGTCATCTTGAGTGTATCAGAGGCCTTATTCACCCGGCCTGTGGCAGGGGCCTTATACACCCTGGTCTGTGGCAGAGACCAAAGTTCTCCAGGTCCGTGGCAGGGGCCTTGTACACCCGGTCTGTGGCAGAGACCAACCTCAAGGTCTGTGGCAGAGACCGTGCACCTAAAACTGTTTGAGAAACCTAAGCAGTGAAGTGAATGTGCTATGTTTCTGCCTGGACCTCCTCCACACCTTAAGCTGTCCTGTTTCTTTGCTCTAACCTTTTCTATCCGTGTAGAGTTTATTTTGCCATGAGAGAATAAGAGTTGTAGTTTCAGCTGGTGTGGACATTGACTTTACTGGGAATTAAAGGACTTGCCTCTACCTACAGTAGAGGTGAGAATCATCCTCTGGAGGAGTTTTGACTCCGGCTGTGGACACGGCCCGTCAAGTACACCGCTCAACCTCTTTATATAGGAGGGTACAGGCTGGTAGTGCAGTGTGCCTTTCTCCCTCCTGCGAGGAGCCAACAACATAAAGGCAGGTAAGGGGGAAAGGATCTGTGGGCTACAAAAAAATAAAATAAAAATGATAATCTTGACCTAGGAGGACGAGGTCCATATGGAGTAGGAGGTTGAAGTGGCGGTGGATGTGGCTGTGTAGGTGGAAGCGGCGGTGGAGGAGGACGAGGTAGCCAACACTGGTTCAAAAATACAACAATGGCTGGGTAAGGCCGGTGATGTGTCGAATGTTGTTTTTTTAGCATAGCACAGTAGAAGACAAATATATAGAAATGGTTTATTTCACACGCCTCCAGATATGTATTTCACACTGCAAAATATTTTTTGTGGCCCTAAATGGCGTTTTTTGGAAGACCACAACACACCCACAGTACGTAACCGCTGAATCGCACAGCTACAGAACTGCAGAAAATGCTATTCAAAAAAAATGTTTTTTTTTAGTATAGCACGGTACAAAAAAAATATATAGAAATTGTTTATTTCACACACCTCCAGATATGTATTTCACACTGCAAAATATTTTTTGTGGCCCTAAATGGCGTTTTTTGGAAGACCACAACACACCCACAGTACGTAACCGCTGAATCACACAGCTACAGAACTGCAGAAAATGCTATTCAAAATTTTTTTTTTTTTTTTAGTATAGCACAGTACAAGAAAAATATATAGAAATTGTTTATTTCACACACCTCCAGATATGTATTTCACACTGCAAAATATTTTTTGTGGCCCTAAATGGTGTTTTTTCGAAGACCACAATACACCCACAGTACGTAACCGCTGAATCGCACAGCTACAGAACTGCAGAAAATGCTATTAAAAAAAATGTTGTTTTTTTAGTATAGCACAGTAGAAGAAAACTCTTTAGAAATTGTTTATTTCACACACCTCCACATATGTATAACACACTGCAAAATATTTTTTGTGGCCCTAAATGGCGTTTTTTGGAAGACCACAATACACCCACAGTACGTAACCGCTGAATCGCACAGCTACAGAACTGCAGAAAATGCTATTCAAAAAAAAATTAGTTTTTTTAGTATAGCACAGTAGAAGAAAACTATTTAGAAATTGTTTATTTCACACACCTCCACATATGTATAACACACTGCAAAATATTTTTGTGGCCCTAAATGGCGTTTTTTGGAAGACCACAATACACCCACAGTACGTAACTGCTGAATCGCACAGCTACAGAACTGCAGAAAATGCTATTAAAAAAAATGTTGTTTTTTTAGTATAGCACAGTAGAAGAAAACTATTTAGAAATTGTTTATTTCACACACCTCCACATATGTATAACACACTGCAAAATATTTTTTGTGGCCCTAAATGGCGTTTTTTGGAAGACCACAATACACCCACAGTACGTAACCGCTGAATCGCACAGCTACAGAACTGCAGAAAATGCTATTCAAAAAAAATTTTGTTTTTTTAGTATAGCACAGTAGAAGAAAACTATTTAGAAATTGTTTATTTCACACACCTCCACATATGTATAACACACTGCAAAATATTTTTTGTGGCCCTAAATGGCGTTTTTTGGAAGACCACAATACACCCACAGTACGTAACCGCTGAATCGCACAGCTACAGAACTGCAGAAAATGCTATTCAAAAAAAATTTTGTTTTTTTAGTATAGCACAGTAGAAGAAAACTATTTAGAAATTGTTTATTTCACACACCTCCACATATGTATAACACACTGCAAAATATTTTTTGTGGCCCTAAATGGCGTTTTTTGGAAGACCACAATACACCCACAGTACGTAACCGCTGAATCGCACAGCTACAGAACTGCAGAAAATGCTATTAAAAAAAAATGTTTTTTTTTAGTATAGCACAGTAGAAGAAAACTATATATAAATTGTTTATTTCACACACCTCCACATATGTATAACACACTGCAAAATATTTTTTGTGGCCCTAAATGGCTCTTTTTGCAAGCGTACATTAAAGTGCAAATTTTTTTATTTTTTTTGCCCTAAACGGGTCTTTTTTGCCCAATGGGTCTTTTGGAAAAGAGCACAATAAAGTGCCTTTTTTTTTTCTGTCCTAAATGGATCTTTTTCCAAGAGCAGAATACACCCACAGTATGGAAACGGTGTATCTCTCAACGTAATATATGCAGTGCTGGTGCACTGAGCTTGCAGATAAAAGGTAAATTTTCTCTGACACTGGGCTCATAGCAGTGTAAAAAGACTGCACTGCAACAAAAACAGGTAAACCTATGCAGATCGCTGAGTTATATCTCTGAATCTGGACTCCTATTCCTATATAATATATCTCTCTCCCTAAAAGCAAAAAACAGAAACCTGGCCCTACACTACACTGTCTCTATCTTTTCCCTCAGATTCCAGAATCAGGACTAACTCATGTATTTTTCTATCTCTCCCTAAAAGCAGCAGCAGCAGACTAGATCCTCTCCCTATATATTCTGAAGCAGAGTGACGTGTGTGCTGTGTGCCTCTAGCTTATATAGAAGCTGGGTCACATGTTGCACTGACCAATCACAGCCATACCATTAGTAGGCATGGCTATGATGGCCTCTAAGGGCACACCAGCTAATCAAAAGGTGATTGGCTGGCCCCTGAAGCATTTCTAAATGCGTAATTAGATTGCGGAACCCGGACTTTTGCGCAAGGTCCGGGTTCGGGTTCTGGAAAAAGCTAAAGTTCGGTACGGACCCGAACTTTACAGTTCGGGTTCGCTCAACACTAGTAGCAAGTCTCCCTTCATTTTTTCAAGGTCACGACAGCAGACCATTAGGTATTGTATCAGGATCTGGGCACTGTGACTTGTAAAACTTTTTTTTCTCCACAGGCAGAACAGCACCTATAATTTAAAAACACACCATGTATTATAAATATGCAGGCCTACATCTATTAACTGAATCTGTGCTGTATGACACTGACCTGTTGTGGTGCCAGTTTCCACTTCCTCCACTTCTCCTTCCTCTACATCATGTGGTTGTGGGTCTCTTGTTGGAGGTGTGGGGTTCCTAGGCTCATGTCTAGAACCTGTTTGAAGCCCTATTGAGATTGAAAGAAAAGGTATACTTTAGTTAAATAAAATTTGAGGCCTGAAAGAGGAATATGAAACATTCTTTGGAAGTGTGGTACAATTGTCTGTTTTAGCAGAGTTCCAAGCTGAACACATGATTGTATCCCTTACCAAAACAGGAACATATATATATTTTTAACAAGTTTCACACATGGATCACATGTGTGTGACACCCTAAAAAGGTTGTTCTGTTGGCCCACACTTGTGCTACTGAGTCCAGATGTTTAACCAGCTGCTGAGCATCCTCTCCTTACATTACACTGCATCCAGTTATATTATTTAAATATAGTTACCAACACATCTAGTCAACCATGTCCAAAAAATCATCTTACCAAAATAGGCATGGTAACATTTAGTTAACCCTGTATCAGCCAAAAACATTGTATTATTAGTGAGCGAAAAGAGGTTTACTACGACCGATTACTGTGCCCACGATCATGAAAGTTGCTATCTTTAACTGTACAACATTAAAGAAAAGCACATGCAGCAACATCTGTGAAAGGTACTTAAAATAAAACGCCCCAAATAAAAGTACCACTCTGCGCTTAGAATAAAAAATACTACTAAAATCCACAAGAATAAAAGTGAAAACCTACAAATGAGTAGCTGCTGCTAAAAATAATATGTACATATATAGAAACAGTCAAATAAATCAAATGGAGAGTCCCAAAGATATTAAATAAACTGTAGCAGCGCTTGCAATCAAATATTTATCTGAAAGTCCTCTATCTTAGTGCCTAGATAGGAAATACAGTATGAAGCAGATGTGGTTGGTGGTGATTGATGAACCAATCTGTGGGATAGTGCTCCTTTCACCAAACAGTGTGTTCACCTCGTGGGGAGATCTTGAACCCCTATAGGGGATGCACTCACCAGATAGTGGACATTAATGGGCCTTAAGTCAATTACAGCAACCGTTGTTAAGTCTGCTCTCATCCACCGATCATATCAGGTCTCCAATGGCATGTTTGAAAAAAGTAAAGGCCACATAGAGTAGTACTGCTTTAAAACGGTTTATTTAGAAATCCCCATTAAAAGCATAAGTACCCCCTTAACCACTTGACAACTGGGCACATAACCCCCTTCCTGCCCAGGCGAAATTTCAGGTTTCAGCGCCGTCACGCTTTGAATGACAATTGCGCAGTCGTGCGACATGGCTCCCAAACAAAATTGACGTCCTTTTTTCAACACAAATAGAGCTTTCTTTTGGTGGTCTTTGATCATTTCTGCGGTTTTTATTTTTTGCGCTATATACAAAAATAGAGCGTCAATTTTGAAAAAAACACAATATTTTTTAATTTTTGCTATAATTAATATCCCATTTTTTTAAAAAAAAAACCTAGTTTTTCCCCGACGCGCTCCCGCGGTGGCGCGCATCGCGGAAGTAAATAAGAGGACGTCCATAGACGTCCTATCAGCAATTGACGACCGCTTTGCGGACGTCTTTTGCTTATAGCCCGGGCGCGAAGTGGTTAAGAATGAATGCGTACCAAAATTACAATCAAAACAAGCATTGGATTTTGCACGTGCACTAAGGGATTTAGTACCGCGGTTTACCAGTATCCTGGCAGCTTCCTGGTCCTACGTCCCGTGGAGCGCACGCGTCACTTCCGGTAGTTGCTGAGGAGTCACGTCCTGACACGTTTCGTCACTTCCGGACTTCGTCTGAGGGCGTGACTCCTCATAGCAACTCCGGCCATATATAGTCAACACTTCCGCCCATTGCGAGACGTCAGACGCCGCTGCGTGCGTTCCAGCCTTACGACAGAGGTTTAGCATTGGCGCTGAGTGGAACGCAATGCGGAAGTGCGATGAAAACAGTAGCAAGCGCGGGTCATAGTCCGTCCCTCCACACCGATTGGGTGATAGAGACACGTGCAGACATCAGCACTGGGTAACCACATATACTGACATCCTTATTTAGGTGTGTATCCACAAAAAAAATAAGTGACAAATCAAATGGTAAAACAATTGGTTAATACAAAAAGAGAGAGTTGCAAAGAGCTGATCACTAAATATGGAAAAACGCAATGAATATACATATTGCCATACACTAAACGACCTACCCATTAAAGGTATTAGTAATCAGCCGATCTGTGTCTCAGTGCTGATGGCGATTCAATAAGCTGCAGTGAATGTCTGGATACAGCTGAGACACAGTGTAGTATGCTACATAGTGGATATTGAATAACTTAACAGCAAACACTGCCATGATAAATAGCCTTTACCACTATTGGGCCAGAGGGGTATATAAATAATAAATGGTAAAAAGCACTGCCCTATAATGTGCATATGGATCTCCTGTCCCTTTTCATAAGTAACGGTTAAAAAGAAGGAGGAGATATTAGGAGACCCACATAGGTAGGCTGGGGACTGCAATCAGGTAGGCTGGGTGCTAAAGATCGCCATGTAATTTACAAACTACTCATAAAATGAGAACGATCTTAATCAATAAAAACCTATAACAGGTGAATAAACTGATATGGATAAAAATGAATAAAAATGAATAAACCATGAATAAGACATGAATAAAACCTGGATAAAAACTTGGGGACTTGCTGTAAAACAAATATGGTACAGATAAAATCAAAACAATATACAGAAAAATAGGTGTAATTCAACCCTAAAAACAGTCACTCCCCTGTATATAATGATATGTATGTGTCTATATATATATATATATATATATATATATATATATATATATGTGCCCGCTCGCTCTGATGTGGTAAACAGGTGAGATCATGTGTCACTTATATAACAGTTGATGTCCAACTCTATGTTCAAACCTTTGGGAGCAAGAACCTCCGTCAGGAAAATCCAGCGGGTTTCTCTTTTGGAGAGCTCCCTGATCCTATGAGAGCCTCTCCAATGAGCTTCTAGGTGCTCTATGCCCCAAAACTCCAGACCTGACGCATCCTGGTTGTGTTTCAACTTGAAGTGCAGAGACACATTATGGTCTTTGAAACCGATTTTTATATTATGGATGTGTTCAGCAATTCTTATTCTTAATAGTCTTTTGGTGCGCCCTATATAGAGAAGGCCGCATGGACATCTTAAGGCATACACTACAAAATCACTATTGCATGTGATGAATTGTTTGATTTCATGTGTCTGGTTATTGGAGGGGGAAGTGAACGCATCTAAACCTCTTAAGGGGTTGGTCACTTCCCTACAAGCCTTACACCTTCTGCATGAGAAGAAACCGTTCCGATCCCAAAAAGACTGTGGTTTTACTGGTAGGTCTAAGATCTTTTTGACCACCCTATCTCCATGATTGGGGGCCTTTCTGTATATGAATTGTGGTTTTGGAGGAAGTACCGTGCATAACTTTTTGTCCATCAATAAGATGTGCCAGTGTTCATTGAAGATGGCTTCAACCTCCCTGTATAGGGTGTTAAATTGTGTGATGAACCCCCACTCTTTATTGTTGCCAACTGGAACAATCACATTTTGTTTCTCCTGTAAGCATATTTCTCTTGGTATGGACCCCACTTCTTCAACAATTTTCTCGAGTATTGCTGTATTGTAGCCTTTTTCTTCGAATCTATTGGTCAGAGTTTTTGCTTGAATCAGGAAATTTTCAACCTCAAAACAATTCCGTTTGACCCTCATGATCTGGCCCTTAGGAATATTTTTGAGCCATTGAGGGTGGTGGCCGCTAGTTATCGGTAGATAACTGTTTCTGTCAGTTGGTTTGAAGAAAACGTTAGTTTCCAATCGCAAATTTTTTCGATAAACCGTTACGTCCAGAAAATTGATCTGTTCATGGTGCCATTCTGAAGTTAACTTGATGTTGTTAGTGTTGGTATTTAAAATGTTTAAAAAACTCTGTAGTGTTTCTACCGAACCAACCCAAATTAAAAACAGATCATCAATAAAACGTTTATAAAAAATCAATTCCACCCTTCTATCCTTAAAAATCACCTTATCCTCCCACTCAGCCATAAAAAGATTGGCGATACTGGGTGCAAATTTAGCTCCCATTGCCACACCTTTTTGTTGTGAATAACATTTCTTGCAGTACCAGAAAAAATTGTGGGATAAACAAAAATTCATAGCATGTCCAATGAAGACTTTCTGGTTGTGTGGCAGGTCATTCCTTTGGCTTAAAGCCCAATTCAAGGCCATGCTGTATGATGGAATATAGTGAAGATACGTTTGCTGTGACTAACAACACTTGTTGTCCTTCTTCCAGAGTGACATTCTGCAGATGATTAAGGAAGTCCTTGGTGTCTCTTATATATGACCGTGTGTTTACAACGCTCTTTTGCAGAAATTTATCGAGGTATTGGCCTAATCTTGACGAAATAGAGTCAATGCTATTGACAATAGGCCTTGCTGGTGGGTTAACGGGGTCTTTGTGTATTTTGGGCAATGTGTATATAGTGGGTATTTTACTGCTGGTGGGGACCAGATAATTTCTTTCCTTGGTTGTTAGTACCCCTAAAGTAGTGCCCAAGTTTACTAGAATTTTGAGTTGATTTTTGTATGGCTGTGTGGGATCCTGGTCTAATAGTTTGTAGGTAAATTCATCCAAAAGAATATTTAAAATCTGCTCATGATAAAAGTCCTTGGAGAGAATCACTACCCCTCCGCCTTTATCTGCTGGTCTTATTATAATGTCCTTTCGCTTTTCCAGTGAATCAATCCCTTCTTGAATGTGTCTAAGGTTGAAGTTCTTTTTGGGCTTGAGTTGGTGCATGTCTCGTAATACCAAACTCTTAAATGCCTCTATCTGGTGATTTGGGTTGTTTAAGGGGTTAAATAGAGATTTGTTCTTTAACCCACTATTAATCATACCCAGAGAGTTAGTGTGGACAATCCCATTAGATGTCTGTAGACCCACAAAGTACTTTTTAATATTCAGTTTCCTGATGTACTTGTGGATATCTATGAAGACATCAAATTTGTTGATGGGTTTTTTAATGCCACATTTCAGACCAAGATTCAAGATATTTAATTCTTTATTTGTTGGTTCCGTTGTAGTTAGGTTGAATATACCACCAATCACTGGTTTCTTCTTCTTTTCTTGGACCCTCCTTCCTGCCCTGCATCCTCAGGGTCCATGTATCTTGGGTAATGGTTCTGGGGTTGATCCTTCTGCCATTGGGTGTAGGGCTGAGGATCCCTCCATCCTTGGTCTCTGTATTGACCTGTGGGGTGCAGGGGGGTCTCCCCCTGTGTGGTGGAAATCCCCTTCCCCTCCTTTGCCCCCCTCCTCCTCTCCCTAAAAAAGGACGAGGAGTAGGGGCATTTTCATAATTCTCATGGTCCGCCCGTAGAGGTTGGAATCTGTTGTGGGTTGGAATCTGATAAGTCCCATGTTGGTTATTGTTTGTTTGTTGCTGGCTGTTGGCTATTTGTTGATATTGCAAATGGCTACCTCTACCTCTCCCCCCCCATGGTTTGCCTCTACCTCTTTGTGTGGGGGTAGAGCAGTAAGCTGGCGAGTCTATTTCTATCTCATCATTACTGAGATCTTCTCTTATTCCTCCCTGAGGTGGTATGGTGGTGGGGATTGGTAATGCTGGTGTGAGATGTGGTTTCTCAATCATGTTGATGTTACCTGGCAGAGTTTGTTGCCATAAATAAATGTTGTTCGCTTTAAAGTCCCCTAAGTCCCTATGGTATTTTTTAATTTTCTTCCTTTGGGTATCTTTATCCACTTTTTCTAATCTTTTATTAGTTCTGCTATTAAAATCAGTGATGGATTGGGTGTCCTTGATGGGATCCAATTGCTGTTGGAGCTCATTGATCTTAGATTCTAGAATGGTCATCATCCGTTTTTTTTCTCTGGAGTATAAGTTCCTGCAGTTTAAAACCTACCCCATTAAAAAAGTCCAACCATTCTTGAATGGAGCTGGGATCATCAATGCCATCTTGTGGTATGATCTCCCACCTTAAGCTCCTAATAATAATCTTCTCTTTAATATAATGTTCTAGGGTGCAAATGTCCCACCAGGCTCTCACCTGTTGTTCCAGGACATTCCCTAGTGCCGACATGATGCCATTATAATTAACCTTAATCACAGTGGGCTCATTGGCTGTAAATAGTGTATTAATGTCAATGTTCCTATTACTTAAGAATCTAAGTGCATCCATAGCTGCTGAGAAAATATAAGAAATGTATCTGTGAAAGGTACTTAAAATAAAACGCCCCAAATAAAAGTACCACTCTGCGCTTAGGATAAAAAATACTACTAAAATTCACAAGAATAAAAGTGACAACCTACAAATGAGTAGCTGCTGCTAAAAATAATATGTACATATATAGAAACAGTCAAATAAATCAAATGGAGAGTCCCAAAGATATTAAATAAACTGTAGCAGCGCTTGCAATCAAATATTTATCTGAAAGTCCTCTATCTTAGTGCCTAGATAGGAAATACAGTATGAAGCAGATGCGGTTGGTGGTGATTGATGAACCAATCTGTGGGATAGTGCTCCTTTCACCAAACAGTGTGTTCACCTCGTGGGGAGATCTTGAACCCCTATAGGGGATGCACTCACCAGATAGTGGACATTAATGGGCCTTAAGTCAATTACAGCAACCGTCTGCTCTCATCCACCAATCATATCAGGTCTCCAATGGCATGTTTGAAAAAAGAAAAAGGCCACATAGAGTAGTACTGCTTTAAAACGGTTTATTTAGAAATCCCCATTAAAAGCATAAGTACCCCCTTAAGAATGAATGCGTACCAAAATTACAATCAAAACAAGCATTGGATATTGTGCGTGCACTAAGGGATTTAAACCGTTTTAAAGCAGTACTACTCTATATGGCCTTTACTTTTTTCAAACATGCCATTGGAGACCTGATATGATCGGTGGATGAGAGCAGACTTAACAACGGTTGCTGTAATTGACTTAAGGCCCATTAATGTCCACTATCTGGTGAGTGCATCCCCTATAGGGGTTCAAGATCTCCCCACGAGGTGAACACACTGTTTGGTGAAAGGAGCACTATCCCACAGATTGGTTCATCAATCACCACCAACCATCAACAAATTTGATGTCTTCATAGATATCCACAAGTACATCAGGAAACTGAATATTAAACAGTACTTTGTGGGTCTACAGACATCTAATGGGATTGTCCACACTAACTCTCTGGGTATGATTAATAGTGGGTTAAAGAACAAATCTCTATTTAACCCCTTAAATAACCCAAATCACCAGATAGAGGTATTTAAGAGTTTGGTATTACGAGACATGCACCAACTCAAGCCCAAAAAGAACTTCAACCTTAGACACATTCAAGAAGGGATTGATTCACTGGAAAAGCGAAAGGACATTATAATAAGACCAGCAGATAAAGGCGGAGGGGTAGTGATTCTCTCCAAGGACTTTTATCATGAGCAGATTTTAAATATTCTTTTGGATGAATCTACCTACAAACTATTAGACCAGGATCCCACACAGCCATACAAAAATCAACTCAAAATTCTAGTAAACTTGGGCACTACTTTAGGGGTACTAACAACCAAGGAAAGAAATTATCTGGTCCCCACCAGCAGTAAAATACCCACTATATACACATTGCCCAAAATACACAAAGACCCTGTTAACCCACCAGCAAGGCCTATTGTCAATAGCATTGACTCTATTTCGTCAAGATTAGGCCAATACCTCGATAAATTTCTGCAAAAGAGCGTTGTAAACACACAGTCATATATAAGAGACACTAAGGACTTTCTTAATCATCTGCAGAATGTCACTCTGGAAGAAGGACAAGTGTTGTTAGTCACAGCAGACGTATCTTCACTATATTCCATCATACAGCATGATGACGCTCTCCTGGCCTTGAATTGGGCTTTAAGCCAAAGGAATGACCTGCCACACAACCAGAAAGTCTTCATTGGACATGCTATGAATTTTTGTTTATCCCACAATTTTTTCTGGTACTGCAAGAAATTTTATTCACAACAAAAAGGTGTGGCAATGGGAGCTAAATTTGCACCCAGTATCGCCAATCTTTTTATGGCTGAGTGGGAGGATAAGGTGATTTTTAAGGATAGAAGGGTGGAATTGATTTTTTATAATCGTTTTATTGATGATCTGTTTTTAATTTGGGTTGGTTCGGTAGAAACACTACAGAGTTTTTTAAACATTTTAAATACCAACACTAACAACATCAAGTTAACTTCAGAATGGCACCATGAACAGATCAATTTTCTGGACGTAACGGTTTATCGAAAAAATTTGCAATTGGAAACTAAAGTTTTCTTCAAACCAACTGACAGAAACAGTTATCTACCGATAACTAGCGGCCACCACCCTCAATGGCTCAAAAATATTCCTAAGGGCCAGATCATGAGGGTCAAACGGAATTGTTTTGAGGTTGAAAATTTCCTGATTCAAGCAAAAACTCTGACCAATAGATTCGAAGAAAAAGGCTACAATACAGCAATACTCGAGAAAATCGTTGAAGAAGTGGGGTCCATACCAAGAGAAATATGCTTACAGGAGAAACAAAATGTGATTGTTCCAGTTGGCAACAATAAAGAGTGGGGGTTCATCACACAATTTAACACCCAATACAGGGAGGTTGAAGCCATCTTCAATGAACACTGTCACATCTTATTGATGGACAAAAAGTTATGAACAGTACTTCCTCCAAAACCAAAAATTCATATACAGAAAGGCCCCCAATCATGGAGATAGGGTGGTCAAAAAGATCTTAGACCTACCAGTAAAACCACAGTCTTTTTGGGATCAGAACGGTTTCTTCTCATGCAGAAGGTGTAAGGCTTGTAGGGAAGTGACCAACCCCTTAAGAGGTTTAGATGCGTTCACTTCCCCCTCCAATAACCAGACACATGAAATCAAACAATTCATCACATGCAATAGTCATTTTGTAGTGTATGCCTTAAGATGTCCATGTGGCCTTCTCTATATAGGGCGCACCAAAAGACTATTAAGAATAAGAATTGCTGAACACATCCATAATATAAAAATCGATTTCAAAGACCATAATGTGTCTCTGCACTTCAAGTTGAAACACAACCAGGATGCGTCAGGTCTGGAGTTTTGGGGCATAGAGCACCTAGAAGCTCATTGGAGAGGCTCTCATAGGATCAGGGAGCTCTCCAAAAGAGAAACCCGCTGGATTTTCCTGACGGAGGTTCTTGCTCCCAAAGGTTTGAACATAGAGTTGGACATCAACTGTTAAATAAGTGACACATGATCTCACCTGTTTACCACATCAGAGCGAGCGGGCACTTATATATATATATATATATATATATATATATATATAACACATACATATTAGGCTTGTGCAATTCGTTTCGTAACGAATCGAAATTCGTCCGAATTTAGCAACTTTGGAACATTCGGAAGCATTAGAATTTCCGAACAAAGCAATTACGAATAAAACCGAATCTGAAATAAATTATACCGCAAAATAGCGAATGCCCGAATGTCTTCGGCATAATTCGTTATGAAAAAAGTTACGAATGTACGAATCCATTCGAAGCACAATAACACTCACTCTGCTCTCTGCTTCTCCCTCACCATGCTGAACTCCCTCTTAAAATGGTGTACAGGGGTGGAGGCTATAGCCGCATGAAAAAACGAAAGTAAAATACAAGATTTCGAATCCATTCGAAGCACAATAACACTCTGCTCTGCTCTCTGCTTCTCCCTCACCGTGCTGAACCCTCTCAAAATGGTGTACAGGGGCGGAGCCTATAGCCGCATGTAAAAAACGAAAGTAAAATACGAGATTTCGAATCGTTACAAATAACCGCTATGTATTTAGAAAAGTACAAATCCATTCGAAGCACATTAGGCATAATAGGCAGCGTCGTTGTGAGAGAGACACGGAAAATTACGAATCAACGAACCCAAAAAAAGTTACGAAAGTAGGAGTTGTGTCCAGAATCAACGAAAAACAACGTACTCTACCGAAAGTACGAATTATAAAGCAACAAAAAATTCAACGAAAAATGTCGCTTGCGAAAATACGAATTAGTCCGAACACGAAAAATCCCGTCTAGCAAAATTACGAATGATTACGAATCAACAGGACCGGAAAGAAACGAACCGAAACGGAACAAATTTTTCCGTTGTGCACAAGAAGCGAACCGAAACGGAACGAATTTTGCCGTTGTGCACAAGTCTAATACATATCATTATATACAGGGGAGTGACTGTTTTTGGGGTTGAATTACACCTATTTTTCTGTATATTGTTTTGATTTTACCTGTACCATATTTGTTTTACAGCAAGTCCCCAAGTTTTTATCCAGGTTTTATTCATGTCTTATTCATGGTTTATTCATTTTTATCCATATCAATTTAGTCACCTGTTATAGGTTTTTATTGATTAAGATCGTTCTCATTTTATGAGTAGTTTGTAAATTACATGGCGATCTTTAGCACCCAGCCTACCTGATTGTAGTCCCCAGCCTACCTATGTGGGTCTCCTAATATCTCCTCCTTCTTTTTCACCGTTACTTATGAAAAGGGACAGGAGATCCATATGAACATTATAGGGCAGTGCTTTTTACCATTTATTATTTATATACCCCTCTGGCCCAATAGTGGTAAAGGCTATTTATCAAGGCAGTGTTTGCTGTTAGGTTATTCAATATCCACTATGTAGCATACTACACTGTGTCTCAGCTGTATCCAGACATTCACTGCAGCTTATTGAATCGCCATCAGCACTGAGACACAGATCGGCTGATTACTAATACCTTTAATGGGTAGGTCGTTTAGTGTATGGCAATATGTATATTCATTGCGTTTTTCCATATTTAGTGATCAGCTCTTTGCAACTCTCTCTTTTTGTATTAACCGATTGTTTTACCATTTGATTTGTCACTTATTTTTTTTGTGGATACACACCTAAATAAGGATGCCAGTATATGTGGTTACCCAGCGCTGATGTCTGCACGTGTCTCTATCACCCAATCGGTGTGGAGGGACGGACTATGACCCGCGCTTGCTACTGTATTCATCGCACTTCCGCATTGCGTTCCACTCAGCGCCAATGGTGAGCCTCTGTCGTAAGGCTGGAATGCACGCAGCGGCGTCTGACGTCTCGCAATGGGCGGAAGTGTTGACTATATATGGCCGGAGTTGCTATGAGGAGTCACGCCCTCAGACGAAGTCCGGAAGTGATGAAACGTGTCAGGACGTGACTCCTCAGCAACTACCGGAAGTGACGCGTGCGCTCCACGGGACGTAGGACCAGGAAGCCGCCAGGATACTGGTAAACCGCGGAACTAAATCCCTTAGTGCACGCGCAAAATCCAATGCTTGTTTTGATTGTAATTTTGGTACGCATTCATTCTTAAGAGGGTACTTATGCTTTTAATGGGGATTTCTAAATAAACCGTTTTAAAGCAGTACTACTCTATGTGGCATTTACTTTTTTCAAACATGCCATTGGAGACCTGATATGATCGGTGGATGAGAGCAGACTTAACAACGGTTGCTGTAATTGACTTAAGGCCCATTAATGTCCACTATCTGGTGAGTGCATCCCCTATAGGGGTTCAAGATCTCCCCACGAGGTGAACACACTGTTTGGTGAAAGGAGCACTATCCCACAGATTGGTTCATTAATCACCACCAACCGCATCTGCTTCATACTGTATTTCCTATCTAGGCACTAAGATAGAGGACTTTCAGATAAATATTTGATTGCAAGCGCTGCTACAGATTATTTAATATCTTTGGGACATGCAGCAACATGCAAGTAATAATATTCAGAAGTTAAAACACATGAAAATTACTTACTTTTTCCGATAACTTTCTTTATTCTTTTGTATTTGTTGGGCTCCCGCAACTTGAGGTCAGACCACCGTTTTCGGAGCTGTTCCTTAGTTCTGCACACCCCGAATTTATGGTGAAGAGTTTTAACCACTTTTCCCATAATTTTGTCCTTGACAAGATTAGGTTTTTTATACTGCCCATGCTTGCATCTCCACCATTTCCTCGAATGTCATGTTGGATGCCTTATATCTCCGGGATCGGGTCTTTGGTTCCTCCTGAATTTCATCCTGTGTTGAGGTAATCTTAGCCACCTGTGTCTCCGTCATGTTGTGTAGCACTACGACGAGCGAGAAGGGGCAGGGAAAGAACTAGAATGAACGTCAGGGGCGGGGAAAACTTGCAGAGTTTCACGCATGCGCAGTGTATATAAAGCTAATACGCATGTGTCGTAACTACGTTCATTGTGCGGAAGAAGGAGTAAGCAACGAACGTGATAACGAAGGTACGTAACATTTTTTCGAATTTTGAATCATCAGTGGATGAGATTGTGGCCTATATATGGTGATAAAGATTATTAGAAGAGTCTTGACTGACACTAGTATTTTTGTCTTGTTTTTGACTTGTAGAAATCATGCAGGCTTTCAAAACTCCAGAATTCATGGGGGAGTTCCTGGACAGGTGGAAGGAACTTCCTGTTCTCTGGGAAACCAAAAAATAAAAAAATAAAAATAAAGTAGCCAGGAAGGCAGCACTGAAGAGCCTGCTTTAATTTGTCAAGACACAGATCCCCACAGCAACCATCAAAGATGTGAACAGCAAAATTGCGACCATTAGGGGCACATATAGGACTCAGCACAATATGGTCCTGAAATCCCAGAGGTCAGGAGCTGCAGCAGAGGAAGTATATAAACCCAGTCTGTGGTACTATAGCAAATTAAGCTTTCTTGATGACCATCTGGAAGTCAGGGATTCTCTTTCAACCCTTACCCCCAGACGTCTCTCCAGCCTTCCCTGCAGCCAACCCTCCAGCCTTCCCTGCAACCCAACTCTGCCTTCTTCGGAGGAACAACCTGAGGTCCTGGAGGAGCCGGATTTGGACATATGGAGCCCGGTATAGTATTGAGCTAAAGATTTATTGTACTAAAAGTAATGATGTAAAATAGATGTTACTATTGCTAACTATTTAATGTTTGAACAAAACGTGTTTTACATATCAATAGACAGTAGTAGCCAAAAATTATGGGGACAAGAATGAAAAATGCAGGGGTCAGAATGATTGTTTTTTCTATTTATTAGCATTCAATTTGCAACTGTCATGAGGTGAAAAATGTGTGTGATTGATGAAGCTAAAAATATAACTATGTCCCTTTCTTATACACAGCCAGAGCTGAGCCAGGAGGAGGGTGACGTTGTGGACCAGGGGGAGGCAGGGCCCAGTGGCACACAGGAGGAGGCGGGGCACAGTGTCACACAGGAGGAGGCCAGGGCCAGCACAAGAACCCAGATGCCTCCCCTCCAAATTCAAAGAAGAATGCCCAGGAGGGTTAGGCAGGTGGAGGAGGAAACACGTGCCTTTATTAGAGAGGCTACTGCAGCCCTCAGAAGAGGGATATGCCGCAGTACTGGCACACAAATTAGCCAGAATGGACATTAGGCAATGGCTCTTTAGTGAAAACCTAATGTTGAAGGTCATCAACGGGTTGATGGGCGAGCTAACCCAATACACAGACCTTGCAGAGGTCGCCCCTCCTCCTCCTCCTCCTGCCACAAGCTCTCCTCCTGAGACACAACCTCCGAAGAAGCGCATAACGAAGGCTGTAGAGAAGGCTGCAGAGAAGGCTGCAGAGACGGCTGGAGAGAAGGCTACAAGGAAGAGAAAGAAGTAATGGCCTTGCTTCTGGATGGTCTGACAGAAGGAACAGACTGTTCTAGTACCACAGACTGGGGACATATATCTCACTCACCTGCTGCTGTTCCTGACCTCTGGGAGTCCAGGACAAGATTGTGCTCCTAATCTATATTGTGCTTTTTTTAATCCCTATTTTGCTGTTCTATTCTTTGATGTTTGCTGTGGGGTCCAAAGGATGCACAAATTCAAGCAGGGTCTCCAGTGCTGCCTTCCCCTTTAATTTGTTATGTGCCAGAATAAATGTTTTTTTGATTTACAGTAAATACTTGACCATGTGTTTTTATTAAAAAAGGAGAGTTTGCTAGTGAGTAGGCAGGGACGTTTAAAAAATACATTTTAAAATTAACAAGGGACACCAACCCCCTTGAGGGGAAATAATACTAATTTATAATGTTGTTGTGGTAGCTTGACACAAAAAATAAATAAAATAATTATAATAAATAAAATAAATCAGTCTAAAATATTATAAAATTAATAACCAAAAATGAAGATCTTCATTATAATATTAATAATTAATTACAAATTTATTATGGAGATCTGGCTCTCAAAAAAAAAAAAAGATTATTCATGAGATCCCAAAAAATAACAAATAAAGAAGTTTGTCATAACTCTGTGTGAATATCAGCAGCATAAGAAGTTCATTATAAAGAAGAAAAGAATGCGCTGCATTAAACGATGCAATAATTTACAGCGTTACGAATGTGCTATCTCCATTACAAACGCTAGTTTTACCAGAACGAGCGCTCCTGTCTCATACTCGATTCTGAGCATGCGCGTTTTTTTTTCCCCTCGGAAAAGCATACACGCGCCCGTTTTTCGCGACGAGAAAAAGCACGACATGAAAAACGACGAGAAAAAATAGAACAGGTTCTAATATTTTTGAGGCCATTTTTCACGTCGTAAAATGCTCTGGAGCATACACATGATAGTTTTTAATGACCAATTAAAAAAATTGCATTTTTCTCGTCATGAAAAACAGCATGTGTACGAGGCATTTGACAATTGTTTGTGGAACAGGTGCCCCCATTAGAAGGATTCACCTCTAGTTTTGGGAACAACTCTTGGATTTCTACTCTAATTCTTGGTGACAGGGGACACCAGTACACATGAAGGGATGAAGCTCCTCAGTGAGTACACTTACAGCAAATAAATTTGAATTTATTAGAGGGTCAGCCTCTACCCCACTATAATTAAAACAAAAAAGTTAAAAAGATTTTGCTTATAGATACAGTTTAATGCCTGGTAAAACAAGCGTTTTGTATGTGTTACTGGAACACACAGATGAATGGGGCCTTACTGAATCAACCCCTTTCACTTCTACCTAGACAAAACAGGGAAAAACAAACATTGTGCAGCACTACAAAGCAAAAAGCAGAACCTGAGTATGTAATGAAAAAATATCAATGCTGCTGTGAACATATTTAGTTGCAAATTGAATAAGTAGAATTTTTTTAAACACTAAAACTTGAAAATGCATTTTATAGCAAGCTGATATATTTTACATTTAAAAAACAATATATAAGATAAACTATTACATATGTAGTCTCCAAACCGAATACTTGGCAAAATCTATCAATTCTTGCTCAACTCTCTTTTGTTTTAATCAAATCTCCTTTGTTTCTGCAATATAGCCGTATCTCTGTTGTCTTTAGAATGCTGGTCTGACCATTGATCATTCCAGTTAGCCATTCTTCATTTATGAAATTATCTGCCAATCATGATTCTTTTTGGAACATTGTTTATTTGCTCAAAAATTACTGAGGACTTATTTTACTGAAGCTGGTCCTCAATTTACATTATAAATGATATTACCATTGACATGTTATTTTGATTTTTATGTTTCTTCACTTATATTTTCAATAATTTTACAGTATTTCTTATTTCTTCAAATATATATACTTTATCTAACAATGAATGAATTGCATTTATCTTTTCTTCATTTTCATTTTTATTTGATTTCCGGTAGGATTTGTCAGTGCGATTGTTTTTTTTTTGTAAAACAGAAAATTACATTTGCTTTTTTTAGAATGCTGATAGATTCCCTGCATTTTCCTGTGTTGTTTAGAGCAGGAGTAATTTAGTAAATGGATGGAAAAATGGATCGAAAACAAAAGAGATGACTGTATTAGAGTAATCAACATTATAGATCATGAACTACCAGGCTGACTGAACCCCTCTTCCCTTGTAAAAGGTTATGCAAACAATGGCAGTTGATTTTATATAGATGTTATATTGACAGTGTGGCAGTACAGTGAATTGATATTATAGAGGATTGTACTGTACTAGGGATATTAGTTTGTACAACAGGCTCCAATAAAGCAAGAAGGATGTAAAAGCAAAGATATAAATGCTGAAACAATGAAATAATATATGGAGATAATTATTCTCCATTCTTTTTAAATGATCAATTAAATAGCCAGCAGGTTTCAAAATGAAAAAGGGGCTTTTGCGGTAATTTTAATCTTCTCCTCTGAACTTCCCCCCCTTCAGACCCTCCAATCTGTGATCCAGAAATGTGCTCATAGAATAATTGAACACAATGGTCTCTTTAAAGCCAGATTGTCTGCTTTATTTCCCTTTAGTATGACATGCATACAATCCATTTCACCATATCTGTGGTAATTTTACCATGTGTTTGTATGGATCCCTTAGTCTGATTCCCACAATTGAATCTACCTGATACATTTCCATGTTCATTACTGTACTATGTTATATTTTTTAACCATTTTTACTTTATAGATTATGTCTATGCATCAACCCCAGGGTGAGACAGAACTCACGAAACGTGTTAGGTCACCATAAATGTTATGACACATTTTACCATGGACTATTTGATTACTGTATGTAACCATGTAATGTATTTGTACATTTGGGCCAACTGTTTGACATTGGGACACCTTTTGCCAGTTCTATTGCTGGCATATACTTAATAAACCTGTACTATGTTTTATTACTGGCTGTGTGGCGCTTCATCTAAAGTCCAAATGGCTAAAACTCTGCATTTGCCTTATTATAGGCTTACCTATAGATAAAAATCATACAAGGAAGTTTACTCCCACTTTAAATTGTATCTAAACCTAAAAACAAAACTTTTATGTGGATGCTGCATTAGTTTTTATTTTTCAAGACCATTTTCAGCACATACAGAAAATGCCAGTTGATCTCACCAGATATCTAGTATCCTTGTCACTTTCTGTGAGTAAAAAGAGTGCAAAACGTGCCTTATTTCCATAGTAGTGTAAACTACTAGTCCCATCAATCCAACATGTAATGAGGATGAACCAAGGCCAACATGTTTGATGTTCAGTCTGGGTGACAACCATCATTTCTTTCATACATACAATGCAGAAATTAGCATAGACACAAAAAGACAGGAAGTGTGTTATTTCAGATTTAAAAAAAGGGAAAACCTGAAAAAAGAAAATGAATGCAGCTACTACATTAAAGGACAGGTAGGCTGCAATATATTACATTTTTGGTTTTTGGTTTAGAAACACTTTCATTAAATAAAAATAGAGAAAATGAGAAGCACGGGAACCAGCTGTTTAAAATATAACTGGAGCAACTTAGTAGATACGCTGGGTCCTTTCTAAGGGCTTGCTGGGGGATATAAATAGGCAGATAAACAATGGTTTGACCTCCCCTTGATTACCCCCCTCAAGCTGCAAAGTTAAATACATGTCACAGCTGCGGCAAAAGTTATACTCCATATCAGCAAGTACTAATGTAGCGGGTATGTACTTTCCCGGGTGTGAATTTGAACTTGGCAGAGACATTGGTGATGTGTAATTCCCTGCAGCCCAGCAGATGGCGCTGTCGCCCTGGGCTGGGGTTGAATCATTGCTGTGTGTCGTGCCTCCTTTTTGTCCTCCCTTGGCAGCGGTATGGTGGGGCGGGGAACCCGCCATGCTTGCTGGGAGAGAGTATAAAGGGGGCCGGCCATCTTTGTCAAGGGGGAGTCCGGGGCACCTTCGGCCTGTGGACGGTGGTTTGTGTTGGTTCTCTAGGCGGGCTTAGGCCTAGAGGACAGCCGGAGGTCGTGTTCCATCCCAGGCACCTTTAGCCTGGGGTGAGGTACTCAGATGGAGGTCTGGAGCTCAGTGCCCAACACTGAGTTCCGCGAGGGAAGGAGATCCTAGGGAACCCCGGGAGTGGGTACTCGAATCCGGAAGGCGTAATGGACCGGTGCAGCAGATTGCCAGTGACGGGTGAGTCTCTCATCGGAGACCGCCTGGAAGGAAATTCCCCCTCGCTCGGAGACCGCAACCCACTTTCAGGAAGGAAAGTGGAGAATACATTGTGTCTGGGCCTATTCGCATCCACACCTCCTTTTCTGTTCTGTTTCTACCAAGGGAGTTCAACTGATTGTGTTCATTCAAGAAGAATAAAGGAGTGTTGAACTTTAACGGTGTGGGGCTCATTTCCTGACCGTCATTGGTCAAGGTAACTCTCGGTGGAGGCTCCAGGTGCACAACACTGACCCGAAGGTAAAAGAACTTTGCTTGTATCACACTGACACCTGTGGTGAAGGCCAGGCGTGGTGTCCCCGCACCCTTCCCCTCTAAAAGATACCCCTAGACAAGAGACAGACGAGCTGAAGAAAGAGAGGGGAGTGAGGAGGGCGCTACACGTGGGGGCTCGGGTCCGGTATAGTGTTTGTGCACCACAGTATTGAACGTGTCTGCTGGAGGAGTTAAGCGAATAGGCAGGCCTTCATTGGCCGAAGTGCATCCCTGCTCGAAGTCGTGGACATGACCCAATGAAGGGAATGGCCCACGCAGAAGAGTGGAAAAAGGGGGAAGTTCAGCCATGTGAAGTACTACAC
This sequence comes from Rana muscosa, assembly GCA_029206835.1. Taxonomy (NCBI): domain Eukaryota; kingdom Metazoa; phylum Chordata; class Amphibia; order Anura; family Ranidae; genus Rana; species Rana muscosa. The sequence continues at coordinate 179,365,564 of CM055124.1, forward strand.
GTGGGGGCTTCTATTGCACTGCGCCACCAGGCACACCCCCATCGCTAAGTTCGTGGGCGTGACTCAGAAACAGAAAAGAAGAAAAGCCCGCAAACTGGAGCAAAGGGGAGGAGTCCAATACGTGTGAAGGACTACACTTGGGACATTGGCGCAAAAACTCTGCAGTGTGCGATGGATCAGCAACAGGTCGCCATGTTCGGACATACATCGTGGATTCCAGTTCACCCTTCCACCACAACATTGACTGCTGCTGCTCCGGTAACAGATACGGGGATCCGGCTAAAGCCAAGGGGTCGATTCGCCCTGTATTCATGCATGGACGTTGAGGCCCTGGGTGTGATTTGTCCCAGCTGTTTGGGACTGGTGTGCCAGCTGAAGCCATTCAGGTGATGTGAGGCCTGTGGGGAGTTCCTGTTCGAAGTGGATCCGGCGGTTGAGAAGCCGAGAACCATCTACCCCGGCCGTGCTGTGGGCAACACCACTCAGAGAGGAGGAATCACTGCTGTGACAGCCATCCCTGCGCACACTGCAGCGACCGCGGAGGAGGTCGTAAAAACTCAATGGGAGAAATCCGAGGATGCTGACTCGGTCACCACGATCTCGCAGCGTCCACCACTGAAGAGAAAGACCGGCATGGTAGCCCCGACCAGCGGTTGTGGTGGACCGTCTCGCCCGCTTACGCCCGGCCCGGATGGATCCGTTGACAAGAGTTCCGGACGTCCCGTTTCAAGTAAAGGCCGAGGTAAGCCTGGCAGAGAGATTTGGTGTGTGGGAAGAGGTGAAAGCTCGGTCTCCACTACAGGATACCTGCCTGCGGAGGAGTGTGACACCTCTGACCTGGAGTCGCTCTCGGACATGGGAGACGACATTGCAATGGATGAACTGTTTGCAGAAAAGGGCTGGGACAAAGTACCTCTCGCTTCATTCCGGAGGACCAGGGATCCACCCATGTCTACAGGGGAAAGTACAACTCGGGTGGAGGCACCAGCGCCTGAAGAGAGGTCCCATCCCCAGCCTGCCTCTACATCCCCGGTGCCATCTGTATCAAAGACCGGGGAAAAGAGACTGTTACTGCGGGCACCAATGCCCAGATCAGATGTGATCAAGGTCCCTCGCCACCCGGACTCAATAGTTTTGCCTGGCGAAGGGGACAGATCTACCATGCCTCCTTTGGCGAGACTACAACGCCTATTTGGCCAGAAGGTTGCTGCGGACTACGGATGGGAGTATCCGTACTTGTCGAAGGAACTGCTTTACGAGGTGGAAGTGTGCCAGGAGCGCTGGTACAATGACTTTGTGTGGACCCACCTTCAGGTTCCCCACGCCCGCAGGTACCTGGCATGCTCTCCAAAGGCCTCTCAACGTTTTAAAGACTGCAAGGCAGAATGGATGTTGGGACGGCACATCCATGCAGACAAGGTGTTGATCCGGCGCAAGGAAGAAGATGTGGAGTATCATCTGGAGACTATATATCAGCACTTAAAGCCACTTGTTCTGCCGCATCCCCATTTTTACCTGTAGGAGAGCAGAGACTCCGTTCTTATCATGCTGCTGAACTTTCTCGGGCCCGTTGCTTTTGTGCCCAAAGAAATGAAGGACTGTTCCTGTTGTTCTTCACTTTCTGTAAGAGATCATGGACTCTGGGTAGATAGGGCCAAAGAAAAGAGGAAAGTTCCACGAGTGCAGTTACCACGGTGCTGTCACCAGGTGGCAGTGTTGTGCAACGTTAAAACACTTTTCACGCACTCACTCTTTGGAGAAAAGGGATTTCTTCCCGGAGAAGTTTCTTTTCTCTCACACGAATACAGGTGTCAGGGTTATATGTGTTAATCCTTTCTTTTCCCTCTGCAGGAGAGCATCCCATCAAGACCACTGAGGATGGGGTGGGTCTTAGTCAGGACTGGGGGGGAAAGTAAAATGTGAATATGTGATTCAAAGTTATGAGTCAATGCTGTTGTTTCTCTTCTGTCTTTATTCCTTTTTCTTACAGGGCTCAGACACCATGTTTTAGTTGAATGGTTTTTATAAAAGTTTTATTTTGTACAATTGTTAGTCGGTTTCTGGATTGGATTATGTCAGCCGTTGAGGGCATGATTTACTCCAGACACTGGGGACCAGTGTCAAACCACCAGGGGGAGAGTGTAGCGGGTATGTACTTTCCCGGGTGTGAATTTGAACTTGGCAGAGACATTGGTGATGTGTAATTCCCTGCAGCCCAGCAGGTGGCGCTGTCACCCTGGGCTGGGGTTGAATCATTGCTGTGTGTCGTGCCTCCTTTTTGTCCTCCCTCGGCAGCGGTATGGTGGGGCGGGGAACCCGCCGTGCTTGCTGGGAGGGGTATAAAGGGGGCCGGCCATCTTTGTCAAGGGGGAGTCCGGGGCACCTTTGGCCTGTGGACGGTGGTTCGTGTCGGTTCTCTAGGCAGGCTTAGGCCTAGAGGACAGCCGGAGGTCGTGTTCCATCCCAGGCACCTTTAGTCTAGATGGAGGTCTGGAGCTCAGTGCCCAACACTGAGTTCCGCGAGGGAAGGAGATCCTAGGGAACCCCGGGAGTGGGTACCCGAATCCGGAAGGCGTAATGGACCGGGGGAGCTCCTCACTCGAAGACCTGGTGCAGCAGATTGCCAGTGACGGGTGAGTCTCTCATCAGAGACCGCCTGGAAGGAAATTTCCCCTCGCTCGGAGACCGCAACCCACTTTCAGGAAGGAAAGTGGAGAATACATTGTGTCTGGGCCTATTCGCATCCACACCTCCTTTTCTGTTCTGTTTCTACCAAGGGAGTTCAACTGATTGTGTTCATTCAAGAAGAATAAAGGAGTGTTGAACTTTAACGGTGTGGGGCTCATTTCCTGACAGACATTGTTCAAGGTAACTCTCGGTGGAGGCTCCAGGTGCACAACACTGACCCGAAGGTAAAAGAACTTTGCTTGTATCACACTGACACCTGTGGTGAAGGCCAGGCGTGGTGTCCCCGCTCCCGTCCCCTCTAAAAGATACCCCTAGACAAGAGACAGACGAGCTGAAGAAAGAGAGGGGAGTGAGGAGGGCGCTACACTAAAAATTCTGAATAAACCCTCTGCACACTGTTCTATACCCTTTGAAAAAAAAAACTGAGATTTTTAGTTCACATACTGTATATTGAAATACATGTTTAAGCTGGCCGGCTGCATCAAAGTAATCCCTCTATCACCGGTGCAATTCATTTGCAGAGCAGGGACTGGCCATAGAAGGATTACTTTTGATGCAGTTAAACATGTATTGCAATATATTTAAATTAGAGATACCTGTTTTTGTTTTTTTTTTGCAAAGTTTGCTAGATAAGGTATATAGCAGTGTGCAGAGGGTTCATCCAGAATTTTTAGTGCTAACACGTGATCAGACACTTTTAGCACCTGATGGATCATGTACATGTAGAAGCTTTTAGGGTATGAGCACAAGTATGTCCTACATGGTTGTATTGCAGGTCAGTGGCCAGTCCTGAGCATTGTAGCTCTGTAACTTGTGTCTATATCCCCCATGTTGGTACTATATCCATTTTGCAGAGCAAAGTAAGGACTGGCCATAGAGGGGTCGCCCAGAATTGTTGATGTTAACCAGGGATGAGCCGAACACCCCCCTGTTCAGTTCGCACCAGAACCTGCGAACAGACAAAATGTTCGTGTAAACTTTAGAACCCTATTAAATACAATGGACTCGAACGTTCGAAATCTAAAGTGTTAATTATAAAGGCTAATATGCAAGTTATTGTCCTAAAAAGTGTTTGGGGACCCGGGTCCTGCCCCAGGGGACATGTATCAATGCAAAAAGAAGTTTTAAAACGGCCGTTTTTTCGGGAGCAGTGATTTTAATAATGCTTAAAATGAAAAAATAAAAGTGAAATATTCCTTTAAATTTCGTACCTGGGGGGTGTGTATGATATGCATGTGAAGTGGCGCATGTTTCCCGTGCTTAGAACTGTCCCTGCAAAAAATGTCATTTTTGAAAGAAAAAAATGCATTTAAAACTGACTCGCGGCTATTAATGAATTGTCGGCTCCCGGCAATACATACAAAAGTCATTGATAAAAAAAAAAAAAAAAAAGCGTGGGTGTTCCCCAGAATTCAATTACCAGGCCCTTCAGGTCTGGAATGGATATTAAGGGGAACCCTGCCGCAAATTAAAAAAAAAAATTGACGTGGGGTTCCCCCAAATATCCATTCCAGGCCCTTCAGATCTGGCATGGATTTTAAGGGGAACTCCACCCCAAATTTTAAATACTGAGAGGGAGTTCCCCATCAGGTCCGCTCAGGCACAACCAATGAAGGACAGCGCTGGACATCGGGATCGCCGCGGGACACTGGATTTCACCGCTGGAATGTTTTTTTTTTTTTTTTAATAAAGGACTTTTTCAAGGTGTTTGTGTGTTTTTTTAAACATTTTTTTACGCTTTCTTCGTGAAATGGTAGGGGTACAACGTACCCCTTACCAATTCACATAGGGGGGGGGCCGGGATCTGGGGGTCCCCTTTGTTAAAGGGGTCTTCCAGATTCTGATAAGCCCCCCGCCCGCAGACCCCCACAACCACCGGGCAAGGGTTGTGGGGATGAGGCCCTTGTCCCCATCAACATGGGGACATCCTCCCCATGTTGAGGGCATGTGGCTTGGTACGGTTCAGGAGGGAGGGGGGGCCGCTCTCTCGTCCCCCCCTTTTCCCCTGCGGCCCGGCCAGGTTGCGTGCTCAGATAAGGGGTCTGGTATGGATTTTTAGGGGGACTCCACGCCATTTTTTTTTTAAATTTGGGGTGGAGTTCCCCTTAAAATCCATGGCAGATCTGAAGGGCCTGGAATGGATATTTGGGGGAACCCCACGTCAATTTTTTTTTAAATTTGCGGCGGGGTTCCCCTTAATATCCATTCCAGACCTGAAGGGCCTGGTAATTGAATTCTGGGGAACCCCCACGCTTTTTTTTTTTTTTTTTATCAATGACTTTTGTATGTATTGCCGGGAGCCGACAATTCATTAATAGCCGCGAGTCAGTTTTAAAAGACTTTTTTTCTTTCAAAAATGACATTTTTTGCAGGGACAGTTCTAAGCACGGGAAACATGCGCCACTTCACATGCATATCATACACACCCCCCAGGTACGAAATTTAAAGGAATATTTCACTTTTATTTTTTCATTTTAAGCATTATTAAAATCACTGCTCCCGAAAAAACGGCCGTTTTTAAAACTTCTTTTTGCATTGATACATGTCCCCTGGGGCAGGACCCCGGTCCCCAAACACTTTTTAGGACAATAACTTACATATTAGCCTTTATAATTAACACTTTAGATTTCTCCCATAGATTTTTCGAATTTGCCGCGAACACCCCAATTTGTTCGCTCTTCGGCGAACAGGCAATGTTCGAGTCGAACATGAGTTTGACTCGAACTCGAAGCTCATCCCTAATGTTAACATGTGGTCACACCCCTTTAACACCTAATGCTTTATATACATGTATAAGCTATTGGGATTTGAGCACAGGCATGTCTTACTTCTGCCATATCAGCAAGCATTTGGAAGTGAATTTAAAATGTTTGGCTCACTGTTGCAGTGTAATATTTCCATTCACAATCACCATTCCACTGCCCCCTCCCCCCCCCCAAAAAAAAAAAAAATACTGCCATTGAGGAGGCTGTATATTGTCTCCTAAATGCCTGGCAGGCACGTTTGTCACACTCTCTGAAGCCACTCCTGTAGCTGTTTCTGTATTGAGTGGTGGCAATGGCTGGCACCCATGTGAGCTAGTTCCAACAGCAATATTTTCATGTTTTATTGGACTATACAAATAATATTGTATTATGTCCTTCAAAGAATGTCTTTGGTCTATAAATGACTTTATGCTTGTTCTTGAAAAAACCTAATACACACTCCTTCGTAAATACAAATTAGATCTTTGTGATTTATAATAGGAATCCATTATTTTTTGTATTTGCTCCAGGCTCACATATGCCTTTCAACACACCTGTTTGAAACTGCATTCTCATTTTGGTATCATTCTATGTAACTATTCAAGCAGAAAAAAAAAAATCCTGCATCCTAGCCACAAACAATACATTGATTTATGATGTTCCTTTTTTATAAAATAAAGTCCTTTCATACAATGCATAGCATTCATGTATTTACTCTACATCTAGATATAGACCATTATCTTTATTGGAATTGGATTTCCTAGCAATATTAATACAGAGATGCTTCTTGTAAATAATAACGTTTTATACATTTGTGTATAAACCCTATCTGGAGTTGTATAGTTCTCAAGATATCATCTGCTGAATGCAATTTTCCTTCTGTAAAAGCAATCAATAAGTTTAAACCCTCATGTCAATTATGTACATGCTGTAAACCACAAGTACAACAGAATTTCAACAGCAAATGTCTATGCTTTCTTATAAGAAATGTTTAAAACTGACAGCATTTTTAGAAGACAACTGAACAAACAAGACAGTTTGCCCACATGGACTGCTGCAAAGGTAATTTACCTAAAGGGTTAATATACTGAAACCTAACATTACCAATATAGGTGGACACAGGTGTGCTAAATTACCCAGCCTATAGCACTATAGAGTTTTTTTCTCATTCCTCTCCAAATTATATATATATATATAAAAAATCCAACATAGGATTCATTTACCGATAGAGCTATTTAAATTGTGTTATTTTATCTTCCATTAATTTTCTCACCAGAATGTTCAATTCATCTACATAAGTATACAATCATGTTTAATTTGTGGGGATGAGGTAGGTGTTTTATCATTGCAAGCCTTTGGATATTTCCAAAGAATCAAAATGTTATCTCTCCATTTCCTGTTCCCCTCTGGAAATAACTTGGGTTCCTCTTCAGGCTCTATTCACGCTAATGTGTTTTTTGATGTATTTAGCATTTTGCAGAAATGCAGGGAATTCTTTTAACATGGGTTCCTATGAAACATGTTCACATCAATGCATTTTCTGGGACTTTTTTTCCCGCAAAATGCAGTGTTTTGCATGTAATAGAATTCAATGGACCCGCATCCAAAACCGCGTTTTTACCACGATTTTGCCGCAATTTGCGTTTTGCGTTTCTTTTATTTCTTTTTCTTTACACTGTATATAGCTGGTTGCTAAGGATGGGGCCGGGAAGCCGGCCGCCGCATCCTTAACAACCGATGAGTCGTCAGCTGTCAGATGAATGTAAAAAAAATAATTGCCGGCTAAAAAAAATTGTGAAAAAAACAACGTGGTCCATACCAGGCCCTTGGGTCTAGGGATTCAGGGGCACATGGCACTTTGCACAGTGTGTTGTAATACTAGTAACCCCTTTGCTCTGGCACCTGGTGGGTCCTTTAAGAGGTTAGACATGCCGGGAGGCAAAGCAGGGTTTATGATCAGGTGGCCATGGTGATTGGCTGTTACAGCGATCACATGATCAGAATGCACCTGATCGCAAGAAACTACAACTCTAAAGGCCCGTACACACGATCGGATATTCCGACAACAATTGTCAGATGGACGTGTTTTGTTGGATAATCTGACCGTCTGTATGCTCCATTGGACAATTATTGTCGGAATTTCCGACAACAAATGTTGGATGGTCATGCTCTCAAATTGTCCGACAACAAATGTGTTCCATCGGATTTTCCGATCGTGTGTACACAAGTCCGTCGGACTAAAATCCAAAGTACAAACACGCATGCTCCGAACCAATGCTAACCATAAGACAACATTAGCAGAAGTTGCCCAAAGGGTGGCGCTAAAGAGCAGAAAATCCACGTAGTTTCGTGAATGTTGGCTGAAATTGTGCTGCCGTGTGTATGCAGAACAAGTTCACGGACAACGCCCTTCTGACAAAAATCCACGGATTTGTCCGATGGAAGTCCGATTGTGTGTATGAGGCTTTACTGTCCTGGGAGTGTGCAGGGCGCACGCTCTCGGCACAGCTTTGTTTGCTAATTGGTACGCATATATGCAGTTGCTCGCGGCCAAGGCCCATGCTAACACATTTGTTGATTGGTGATTCTAGCCTGCAACCAGATTCTGCCCTTAACTCCCTCCCTATATGGGGCCAGACCAAATCTAGCTTTAAGATGAAGACATGTTACAACATCATGGGGTGGAGTAAAATGCTTTCATTAAAATCTCTATGTTAATGAGCAGTTTTATAACGCACATATTCAAATTTTTTCTGACTTGTTTTATTGTTTCATTATATAATTAGTGCATACAAAACAGTGTATCTTTTGCCTGATACTAACATTATTACATGCCTATGTAACCTTTAACTCAGTGCATATTCTGTTACTGTACAGCATATACCAATATCCCTGTATTCGTTTCATACCCTAATAATGTATGGATCCTTGTGAGAATTCAGAAAGGATTAGCTGGTCTCTGTGTGTTTAGTTATTTATTTAACTTAGACATGCACTTTAGTTTATAGTATACCGTGGGGCAAAAAAGTATTTAGTCAGCCACCAATTGTGCAAGTTCTCCAACTTAAAAAGATGAGAGAGGCCTGTAATTGTCATCATAGGTATACCTCAACTATGAGAGACAAAATGTGGAAACAAATCCAGACAATCACATTGTCTGATTTGGAAATAATTTTGTTTGCAAATGATGGTGGAAAATAAGTATTTGGTCACCTACAAACAAGCAAGATTTCTGGCTCTCACAGACCTGTATCTTCTTCTTTAAGAGGCTCCTCTGTCCTCCACTCATTACCTGTATTAATGGCACCTGTTTGAACTTGTTATCAGTATAAAAGACACCTGTCCACAACCTCAAACAGTCACACTCCAAACTCCACTATGGTGAAGACCAAAGAGCTGTCGAAGGACACCAGAAACAAAATTGTAGACCTGCACCAGGCTGGGAAGACTGAATCTGCAATAGGCAAGCAGCTTGGTGTGAAGAAATCAACTGTGGAAGCAATAATTAGAAAATGGAAGACATACAAGACCACTGATAATCTCCCTCGATCTGGGGCTCCATGCAATATCTCACCCCGTGGGGTCAAAATGATCACAAGAACGGTGAGCAAAAATCCCAGAACCACACGGGGGGACTTAGTGAATGACCTGCAGAGAGCTGGGACCAACGTAACAAAGGCTACCATCAGTAACACACTATGCCGCCAGGGACTCAGATCCTGCAGTGCCAGACGTGTCCCCCTGCTTAAGTCAGTACATGTCCCGTCTGAGGTTTGCTAGAGAGCATTTGGATGATCCAGAAGAGGATTGGGAGAATGTCATATGGTCAGATGAAACCAAAGTAGAACTGTTTGGTAGAAACACAACTCGTGTTTGGAAGAGAGAGAATGCTGAGTTGCAACCAAAGAACACCATACATACTGTGAAGCATGGGGGTGGCAACATCATGCTTTGGGGCTGTTTCTCTGCAAAGAGAACAGGACGACTGATCTGTGTACATGAAAGAATGAATGGGGCCATGTATTGTGAGATTTTGAGTGCAAAGCTCCTCCCATCAGCAAGGGCATTGAAGATGAAACATGGTTGGGTCTTTCAGCATGACAATGATCCCAAACACACTGCCCGGGCAATGGAGGAGTGGCTTCGTAAGAAGCATTTCAAGGTCCTAGAGTGGCCTAGCCAGTCTCCAGATCTCAACCCCATAGAAAACTTTTGGAGGGAGATGAAAGTCTGTGTTGCCCAGCGACAGCCCCAAAACATCACTGCTCTAGAGGAGATCTGCATGGAGGAATGGGCCAACATACCAGCAACAGTGTGTGACAACCTTGTGAAGACTTACAGAAAGAGTTTGACCTCTGTCATTGCCAATAAAGGATATATAACAAAGTATTGAGATGAACTTTTGATATTGACCAAATACTTACTTTCCACCATAATTTTCCAAAAAAAATTTTGCAAATCAGACAATGTGATTGTCTAAATTTGTTTTCACATTTTGTCTCTCATAGTTGAGGTATACCTATGATGACAATTACAGGCCTCTCTCATCTTTTTAAGTGGGAGAACTTGCACAATTGGTGGTTGACTAAATACTTTTTTGCCCCACTGTATCAGGCTTTTATAATGGTCATGTATTCAATTTTTCTGTATCTACAATTTACTCCAGTATTATATCAGTAGATTAATATAAAATGGCCTTTAGACTTTTCTGCAGGCACTAATTCTCTGATACGTTCACTTTGCATGACTCACAGAGACAGGTTACTGTTTTAACCTGCATCCAATACTGTAAGCATAGGAGTATCTATGCACATTACCCATGAGAAAGCAAAGGATACAAAAGAAACATAAAACAAGATACAAAATAAATGTAATATAGTTGAGAAAATAAACAATATACAACACAAATGTTTCAGTTAGAGAGTTAAAACTGATTTTTATACTGGCGTCATAAAGGTGTTTCTGAAATCCTCAGTACGCAAGCACAATAATTGGTTCCTTAAATGATGCAGAAGCTCCAATGTGCAGCTCCTCTTCTAATTCTAGTTCCTACATTCATAGAATCCAAAGTGATCGAGGATGAATATTTTAAGATTTATACACACAACTCTTACGGTGACAGATGAGTAACTAGGAAATTAAGACCTTTCCACCTGACACACTCACAGATCATGGTGGTCTAGTAAAGTGGAGCTAAACCCACCAATGTAATTGTTTTCTAAAGGAAAGTTAGAAATGTGCAATACATTTTTAGTCAAACATGACACTTTCTTTTTCAGGCAATTGTCAGTGCTTACAGTTTATCAGCTCCTAACTGATATTTCAAGTCCTAAAATGGCTACTGTCATAGCTGATTGTGTGTGCAGCACTAGGCTAACTGCAGATCTAACTAGAGACTAAGATGGCACTGCCCTTAGCCAATAGTCAGAAAGGAGAATTTAGTTATACTTTAAGGTTCTTAGTGTCTACCAAAGAAGATGTGTCCGAACCAGCTCAATGTTGCAAAATATGTTTTAATACAGTGGAGGGTGAAGTTCACCTTCCAAAAGTGCAATAGTAAACCAATGGTCATGTGATCATTTCCTGGGCACTTTAGAGTGCTGTAATGCTCTGGAGGAAGCATACATGCTCCCTTTCATAAAAAAATTGCATTCTAAACGCTACATAATTGCATAGAATTCAACGTGCACAGAAAATTGAAAAAATGGCAAAAAAATATTAAGATCAAAGTGCTAATACTGACACAATATAGAAATAGAGTCCAACAGTGCACATAGGTATCCAGAAAACCTTGGTAGATAAAGTGCTTTTTAAATAGATATAAAAATCAATATGTGGTGTTGCGCTCTAGTGAATAAGGGCTCATTACCATTGCTAAAGTGCTAAAATAAAGTGTACATCACATGTGCAAAATTTCAATAAAAAAATTGCATACTCAACGCTACATAATCGCATAGAATTCAACGTGCACAGAAAATTGAAAAAATGGCATAAAAAATAATAAGATCAAAGTGCTAATGCTGACACAGTATAGAAAGAGTCCAACAGTGCAGATAGGTATCCAGAAAAACTTGAAAAACTTATTGTGCTAAGAATTATAAAAATCTGCCATTCTGACCTTATTTTGAAGCTGCTAGTTGCTTCAGTATTGCATGCCCATCTGCTGTATTCTTCTCACCTCCACTTCTCTGCACCTGTTCTTTTTTTTCCTATTTTCTGTCTATGATCTGGTCCTACAGTACTCACTGCATGGAATTGTAGGTCGCACATATCTATATATATATATATAATAAATAACAAACAAGACAACCAATTTGGTGTTTTAAATGGCTGTGGCACCTTTATTGGTATTTAAATAAATAAATATCTTTATTCAAATATTAATCGTTGAAATCATAAATAAATATATATTTAAAACTTTTAAAACAAAATCTAAACACGCTCAGTCATAGGATTCGAGCTATACTGAATAAATGGATAAATCAAAGTCCCCACCGAGCTGGGTTTGTTGAAAACAAAAACAGCTACCCCAGCACCGCGGCCTGTTCAATGTAATTTTGAAGACCTAAATTAAAAATATCCAACCCGACATCTGAAAGATGAACACCATCTTCCAGATCCACATAACGGAAAGAGACCCCCACCAATCAATGGCAAGAATTTTTCAATGGAGTGATTAATCCTCCGTTTAATTTTTTCAAGCGGTTTTCCGCCCGGAGCATATAACCAAGGAAAGCGGGAAACCATTTCAGAGAAAATAATATATGTGTCCGGAAAAGTTAAACTCAAGCGTTGTAAGTCCCGTTTTATTAAAAACATTAAATCCAAAGTTTTTAATCTACTAACATCGTTACCTCCCAGGTGAAGAATTAAAACAGATGGAGAAGGCCAAGAATGATATAAAACAGAAAGGTGAAAGAAAAGCTCAGTCCATTGCATACCACGAATACCTTTCCACAGAACATGAAATTTATCTAAAGGTAACGATAGGTTGGAACTGTAGCAGTGCTGAGAAGCTCTTTTATGAGCCCAGTATATATAGGAATGGCCAACTATCCATATGTAAGATTTTTTACCTATAAATTAAAGAGATAAATTAGGACAAATGTAACTCTTAAATCTGCTAGACTGCCACCTCCCCAATCTCATAATAACCGAATCACACAAACCCAATCTAGCAGCTTCTGTGGTGGCTCCAATCCTGAAAGAATGAGAGGAAAATGTAAAAATGGAAAGACCCAGATGAAAAAAACATCGCTTAAGGACTGCACTGAATTGAAATTTTGTCATAGGGGAAGAATCCAGATGAATCAAAAATTGGTGACCTAACACTGGTCTGACAGAAATATATTTTTTGATGATTATTAAAGGACAAAGATTGGAGGCGCCACAAGCGAATAGATTAGGCCACCTGCCTTTTCCTGACTGATCTGTCTTTGATCTTCTAACAAAAATCTGAACCCTGTCCTCTAAAATAAAAACTTCTGAGAAAAGTAAACCTTCCAAACTGTGTTTGTTGTTTGGTAGCATTTCAGAAACACGAAAAGCTGCAAAAAACATTGAAATAAAAGCAGCATGGAATAATAAAGCTTCGTAATCCAAAATGCAAACAAACTTAGTAGCCAAACACACCCCATATAGGATGTCTAAAGTAATGGGCCTGCGAGCATCAGGAACCAAATTTGGCCTCTTCAAGCGTTTTAAAGCTTGCCTAACCGAAAAATAAGTATTACACGCCGGGAAGTTGTGAAGTTTAAAGAAAAAAGAAACTCCAGCTAAGATTTTATTGATATGATTAAAAGAAAAATTCAACTGCATTAAAGAGCAAAGAAAAGCTAAGATTGAGCTCTCAGTGGGGGGTAAACCAGGGAAGCCTAACTCAGAATGAAAGGACAGCCATCTTTCCCATGCAACTGAGTACTCAGTCCATTTTTTTGGAGCGATCACATTTTTAATGGCCAAGAATACTTGATTCAAACCAGATCCCAAAGATGACTCGGGCAGCGGTACCCAACCAGATCTGCCTGAGGCAGCAGCTGTCTGAAACAGGCCATCTGGAATCGAGATAAGGCATCAGCGATGACATTGAGCTTACCTGGGACATATTGAGCCTTAATCCAAATATTCAATTTTAAACATAAAAGGACTAGATAACGTAACAATTTTATCACTGGCATGGATTTTGATGAAAGGCAGTTCAAAGCAAATAATACACCTTTGCTATCGGTATTAATAATGATCCTTTTGTTTGCAAAATGGCTACCCCAAATTTCAAGAGCAACTACAACTGGAAAGAGTTCCAACAAGACTATATTCTTAATAGACCCATTGGAAATCCAAAAGGGTGGCCATGAACCTGCACATAAATGAGAACGAAATGAAGCCGCAAAGCCCAGAGAGCCGGCAGCATCCGTGGATAACTCTAAGTCAGCTGCGAATACAAAGTCGTCCTGAAAGGAGGATCTGTCATTAAAATCTTGCAAAAATACAGACCATACTAGCAAATCATCTTTAAGGTCACTAGACAGTCTAATATGGGAAAAAGGGGATTTAAAACCAGACATAGACAATGATAACCTTCTGGAAAAAATCCTGCCCATTGGCTTGATGCGAGTCGCAAAGGCCAGGAGACCTAAAAAAGATTGAAGGCAATCAGGGATTGAAGCCTGCAAATTTTCAAAGTAGGAAGCTCAAATTGAAATAATAATGTATCGATTTTTATACCCAAAAATTCAATAATTGGCGATGGTAGAGAAGTCTTTTCATGAGCCAGAGGGATTCCAAAATAATCCGACAGAAGAAAAAACAACTTGAGAATTAGGGAGCAAACCGCAGAATCCAATGGGCCAATGAAGAGGAAGTCATCTAAATAATGAATTATCCCAGAATGACCCGATTCCACCATCACCACCCACTGGATAAAGGACGCAAAAATGTTGAAATAATAACACGACAACGAACAACCCATTGGGAGGCATTTGTCGTAGAAAAAATAACCGTCAAAAGAAAAGCCTAGGGAATTGTAGGATACCGGAGCTATGGGCAATAATCTAAATGCTGATTGAATATCTGCCTTAGCCAATAAAGCACCATGTCCAAAAGTTTTTATAATTTGAATTGCGTCATCAAATGTTGCATATTTTACCATAGCAGATGATGGGTCAATCTGGTCATTGAGGTTATTACCCACCGGGAAGGAGAGATGATGGATAAGACGATAAGTATTAGGTTTTTTTTTTGGGAACTAAACCTAAAGGAGAGACTCAAAAGTTCTCAAATGGTAGACAGATTAATGGACCTGCAATTCTATTAGCTGAAATTTCTTTCATTAATTTCTCCCTTACTACACCCGCATGGAGAAAAACTGATTTAACATTTTTTGATAATTGACAACCTAAACCTTCAAAAATAGGAAGTTCAAAACCTGTGGAAAAAAACATTAATTAGTAACTGTGCTTTCTCCTTGTCGGGGTATAATATTAGCCAAGGATGCATTGCGAACAGTCTCACTGGCGTGCAGGCTTTTTGATTGATCCCTTTGAAATTGACTGTTGGATGGTCTTTTAAAGCATTTTGACACTGGGTGAGTGCCGAAACAAAGGGAACATTCATGTCGGAAACGGCATGAATTAAACCATTTGCATTGCGTTTCATTAAACGCATAACAAGTGCCTTATTTATAAACTGAAGCTGAAGCATTTGTATTCACAAATGGCTGATTTTGAGGTCTTGCAAAAACTGGTTTCTGAGGGGTGATAAGATTTAACCATAACCCCATGTCTTTATTTCCCCATTTAAGATTAGGATAGATGGCGATTTTTTGGCAGAAGGACTCATTGTAGCTAAACCAACCCATACCTCCAAAGCTTGTATAAGCCTACAGAATATGTTCCAGGTGCTGAAAAAACCCTGTGCATATTTCAGGATGCTTCTCACCCATAACTGAAGAAAATATGCAGAAAGCCTGCAACCAGTTAAAAGATTATCTAGAAACCGGACAACATCTGTCATCATTACCATCCTCAGATTTCTTATCTTATTTGAGAAAATCTTTGACAATAGGTAATAAGGATAATAGATCGACAAATTCACCCTTCCATATTTTTTCTTAGATTGCTAAAGGCAAATGAAACCCTAAGGGAGTCATTTTACAAGGAAGCACTTCCTTAAAACATGTCTCAGGGACAGAAGCAGAAGTACAAGAGGGAATACAAGTAACAGTATCACTAATAACAGAATTACCTGACCAGACATTCGCTGGGGTAGGAGATACTGATGTTGAATGAAAATTAGATAAATTTTCATGAAATGTATTCAATGAAAGAAGAAATTGATTTATTAACACATTTTGAGATGACTCACCCGTCTGGTTAGGCACAGTAGGACTACATAGGACTGGGATGTGAACTCCTTGCAGTGATGACTGACTTATATCCGGACCTGTGTGGGAGGAAGGAAACATAGTGGCCCTCACAGCATCCAGCCTGGACGGCCTGGATGCTAATTATGCCATAGGAGTGTCCTGAGGAGTTTGCCTGGGAAGGATCCCAGCAGAAACAGTAGCCAGTGATTCCCTGGACAGCGCCAGGTTAGAGCTATGAGAGGCAGCAGGCACTACAGCTGGTCTGGGCGGTGACAAGTCAATTCTGGCATGACTGTTCCTGAGAGACAAGGGGGGGGCAAAGACCCCGACCCCTGCCTCCTCTGCTGCGGGCGGGAGATGGAGACAGAGCTCGCTTGTTACTCTTGACACGCCGGCTAGCTTTGGGAGACACAGGTACTTGCTCTGTAGATTCCCTTGTGGAGCGGGACCCCTCACTACTCACCGCAGCTGTGACTGATGATTGTTGTTCCGGCGGTAAGCTTCTCTGTATGTTACGAGCCGGAGAGTGCTTAGTAGCAATGGAGGCGCTCTGAGGAGACCCGCTCACAGAGGACAGCTGCTCCTCTGACACTGTGACCCGAGAAGGGTCTTCCCCCACAATAGCAAAACAGCGCTGGAGCCATTCATTACCTCCCTCCGCTTCAGCCCTTTTCAGGACTCTGCGCACCAAAGACTTCATGCCCCTGTCACAGCTAAAGCGAGCACAATAAAGGGGAGCTCCAAGCCTAAACTGCTTCAGGGGGCAACTGTGGAGAATTCTGTCACACAGGTGGCTTATATAACCTCCAGCCACCTGTGCCAGCACATTAATCCCGCTCAAAATCCTTGTGACTAGCCCGCTCTTTTTAAAAAATAAAAAAATAAACAAAACTTTCTTATAAATCGTTGCGGCCACAATCCCATGTTGTGGGCTCCTTATTGTGCCCACTGTTCATTCTTGTTCCATATCTTCATGTTGCCCACAATCCAGTCTCACTGACACTTTTTCATCACAATGCACTTCATGCACTTCATCACAATGGCCCCTGCATTTCATGCACTCCATCACAATGGTCCCTGCTCTAATGCCGCATACACACGATCGGAATTTCCGACAACAAATGTTCAATGTGAGCTTTTGGTCAGAGTTTCCGACCGTGTGTAGGCTCCATCGGACATTTGCTGTCGGAATTTCTGACAACAAAAAATTGAGAGCTGCTTCTCAATTTTTCCAACAACAAATGTTGTGGTCGGAAATTCCGATTGTGTGTATCCAATTCCGACGCACAAAAATCCTACGCATGCTCGGAATCAATTTGATGCATGCTCGGAATCATTGTACTTCATTTTTCTTGGCTTGTCGTAGTGTTGTACATCACTGCGTTCTTGACGTTCAGCATTTCTGAGGAACATTTGTGTGACCGTGTGTATGCAAGACAAGTTTAAGCCAACATCCGTCAGAAAAAAATCCACGGTTTTGTTGTCGGAATGTCTGATCGTGTGTATGCGGCATTAGTCTTCATCTCATATGTCCCACTCCCCTCTGATGTCCCAGCTCTCTCCTCTATTTTTCATAATACTCGTCTGCTGACCTCCTTTGATCTTTGGACCAATTTCTTGCAGATCTCTCCCTCCTTTCTTTCCAGGCTTCCATTAATCCCCTCTATCTGCCTTCCTCCCCCATGTTTGCCAAATATTAAGTGTCTGCTATCCTCTAACCATTCAGTTTTGTTTGAGATACATGTCAAACATGAGCTCAAAATTCTCACCTGACCATCAAGCTTTGTCCTGCTCCCTCTAACTGCGCACACTCTATACCTGAATCATTAGTTTATTTTAACTTGATATAGTCTCTTTAAAGCAGGAATTTTTAGCAGGAAGAACACAATCTGAAGTCGGCCTAAACAGATGTGACAGGTTTAAAATGAAACACGTACCCATTCTCAAAAGTATACATTTTAGTTTTTTATCATTATCTTTAGAGTATAAAAAATAAATATGCCTACCTTTTAAATTTCATGAGTTCTTTGCATTAATAAAAATATGGTTTGCGGGTATTTAATGCAAGAACATTGGCAAAAAGTAAGATGGTTCATTGCAGCAGCAAGGATAAATAATTAAAATTAAGTATTACATTGTAAGACCTCTGTGTGTCCATTCTCCTGAAAATATCTAGATATAAAACATTTTTTCTCTGAAGCATAGCTCATCTACTATACGGTAGTATGTTATATCTTACATTTTCCTTTTACTTGCGGTTACAGTAATTGTCAGGTGCCTTTCAGAAAGTTAACTACTGTACACCTTGTTATCTTTAAATGAAACTCCTCTTCACTTAATCCAATTCCTACTGGGACATTCCGCTAGGTTAAAGGGTAGCACCACTTCCATTCTTTTTCTTTTATATTAGATCTCCTCAGAGCTGTAAAATGTTTTTCGTTCAAAATAAGCACTGACTTGCAGTCTGTCTTAAGTTTGCATGCTCCATTATGTTACTATTATTTTTTGTGCTACACTTTAAATTATTATTTTTTTTTTTTTTTTTTTGTTTACAAAAATTTTATTAGGAAGTTCAGATGTACAGATACATAGAGTGTTTATAAAGGTAATCAATATTAAAAGAAAAAAAAATCAAAAGAAGAGGAGATAATCAAGCTCATACATGAAGATAGTAAATATATAAAACGTTTTCTGGTACAAAGAGTTCCTACATGGGCGTATGTTATATATAAAAAGGGTAGGCACTATAGGTCAAGATTGCATGAATTTGCTAGAATGTGTGGGTGGAAATTCAGGTTCTAGGGTAATGAGTTATGTTGTAGGCCAATATGACCATTTCCTTACAAAAACCTGGAAGGTATCGTGAAGTGTGTGAAAGATTCTTTCCGAAAGTTTTATCGTCTCCATCCGAGCTAGCACCTGCGCCCAAGGCAGATTGTTTGATCTCCAATTGGAGGCAATCATCCATTGGATGGAGCTACATAAAGTATGGAAAAGTCTTTTGCAAGGGATGGGAACATTGGGTATATCTGCATATAGAAGGCAAATCTGTGGGGAGATTGGGATTTTCTGTTTCAAGGTATTATCAAAAATTTCTGCAGCATTGCGCCATGTATGATGCAGGTATTTGCAGCTCCAGAATGTATGTAGGATAGTGCCTGGTTCTGGACAGCCCCTGAAACAGTATGGAGAAATAGAAGGATAAAATGTGTTGAGCTTGGACGGGGTGAGATACCATCTAGAGTATATTTTAATGGGAGTTTCTCTGGAGGAGATAGCTATGTTACTCCTCCGGAGATTATCCGACATACTATGCCATTCATCTACTGTGAAGGTGTTATTTAGGTCAGTTTCCCAACGGAGCATCTGACCGGACTTGTCGAGTGAATGAAAAGTGTTTAGATAGCTATATAGATGGGATATGATACCTTTATCTCTAGAAGAAGAGATGCAGATCCGTTCAAATACAGTAACAGGGGGCTTGGTGGTGAGAGAGTAATGTTCTGCGTAAAAGGCTTTGATTTGGTTATAGTGTTGAAGTTCGGATGTGGGGATACTATATTTATCTTGCAGAGCGGTGAATGAGGAGAACTCCCCATTTATTTGTAATGATTTAAGTGAAGTGAGCTTATTATGGGTCCAATAGGTGAAAGAGTGGTGATCTCCGTGAGTACGGGTAAATCTCAGGTCACCTAGAAAGGAAGCAAGGGGAGGAGTGAGTGAAGACAATTCAAAAGTGTGTTGTGCTTTGAGCCACAATTGGTAGAAGTGTGCCACAATTTTGTTGTATTTCGAGAGTTTGCTGTATGAGGTTGTTTTGGACCAAAGGATTCCCTGTAAATACAAAGGGGAAATTGAGGACTCCTCAAATTTTTTCCCATGGGATATTTTGATTGGGCGCGAACCATTGTGATAATTGGGCAAGTCTGGCGGCCAGAAAATAATGCCATAGGTTAGGGAGACCCATCCCGCCCATGGATTGAGGTCTGTGCATATATGCATAGCTGCATCTGGGTTTCTTGTTGAACCATATAAATTTGTTGATTTCCCTTTGGAGCGAATCTAGTTTGGATTTGGGGATGTTAATGGGGAGGGAACGGAAGTAGTATAGCAGTTTGGGGAGGATTGTCATTTTAATTGCGCAAATTCTGCCTAGGAATGATATATGGAAGGTTGACCAGGTCTTAAGGAGTGAG
The DNA here is from genome assembly GCA_029206835.1 of Rana muscosa. Taxonomy (NCBI): domain Eukaryota; kingdom Metazoa; phylum Chordata; class Amphibia; order Anura; family Ranidae; genus Rana; species Rana muscosa. The sequence goes on from CM055124.1 coordinate 179,385,555, forward strand.
GATATATAATTGAATAAGGGAATATAATTGGTTTTGAAAAGTAGGTTGTGTGCTGGGGTGATAGAGATGCCCAGATATTTAAATGATTGAGAGCACCATATAAATGGGAAATTGTTTTTCAACATGGTCTTTAGGTGATCGGGGAGATTGATGGGTAGAGCCGAGCATTTGTTCATGTTAATTTTTAGACCTGATATGTCGTGAAACAGTTTTAGTTCCTTAAGAAGGGAGGGAATGGAAACGTGAGGTTCGGTAAGAAAAATTAACGCATCATCTGCGTAGAGGCTTATCTTAAACTCATCTTCACCTTTGACAACTCCCTTTATATCCGGGCTGTTCCTAATTTTGTGGGCAAGAGGTTCCATTGCTAGTGCGAACATTAGTGGGGATAGTGGGCAGCCTTGTCTAGTACCCCTACTTAGAGGAAAGAATTCCGAGTTATGACCTGGAATTTTAATACGGGTCTGGGGGGAGTGGTATAGGGCATTAAAGCCACACATGAATTTATTAGGGATGCCAAATTTAGGAAGGATGTGATTGAGGTAAGACCAGGATACACTATCAAAGGCTTTATGAATATCCAGGCTGAGGAGGCATAGCTCTTTGTAGTGTATGTTGGCATCTTGTACGATATTGGTTACCAGCCTAATATTGTCAGTTATTTGGCGTCCAGGTATGAATCCTGTTTGATCTATGTGCACTATATTAGTAATAACTGCTGCTAACCTGTCAGCAAGAAGTCTCCCAAAGATCTTTAAGTCATTGTTAAGAACTGAAATGGGGCGGAAATTTTGTGGAAGAGAATGGTCCTTGAGTGGTTTAGGTATTGACGATAAGTTTGCTAGGAGCATTTCTTCTGGGAATTGATGACCATCTAGCACGTAATTGAAGAGTTTAGATAGGTTGGGGGCTAAAAGAGACGCAAATTTTTTATAGTATGCAGAGGAGAACCCGTCCGGGCCTGGGGCTGTAGAGGTCTTCAGGGATTTAATTATGTTAATTATTTCTAAATCTGTACATGGTGCGCTAAGAGATTCTATCTGTTGGGGGTTGAGGGAGGGTAATGGGATATCATCCAGCCAAATTTGGGAGGGTTGTTTAGGTTGGGGTTGAGGTCCCGAGAGGAGGTCTTTATAAAAGGAGGAGAAGATGTTCAACACCTCTTGTGGATGAGTGACAATGTTCCCCGCATTATCTCTAAGTTTATAGACATGGGGTGGGTTATTAGCTTGATTTAGTTTTCTAGCAAACATGGTGGAGGTGGAATTGCTATGAAGGAAGAATTTAGCCTTAGAGAATCTGAGGGATTTCTCAGTGTTAGCTGATAAAATTTGGTCTAAGGCCAGGCGTTTGGATTTGATTTGATCAGTTAAGGCCTGGGAAGGGGCTTGTTGAAGTTTATTGTACAGTCTATTTAGGTCCTTAGTGAGACATCTAATGTCTGAGAGCCTGTCTTTGTTTCTTTTTGCAGCGAGAGAAATTAGTTGCCCACGTAAGACTGCTTTATGGGCAACCCAGACGGAGGAGGGAGGGGTTTCGTCATTAATATTTTCGTTGAAATAGTTCTCTATATGAGTAGAGACCGATTGAGCGATTGTGGGATCAGAGAGTAAGGAGTCGTTTAGCCTCCAGTTGAAGGGGGATGGCTTAAGACCAATATATGCTGTCTCAAGAGATGTGATATCATGATCCGACCATGGACAGGGATGAATGATCGCTTTAAAAGAGTTTGCCAATAGGATAGGGGTGCAGAAGATATAGTCTATTCTGGCATAAACATTATGGGGATGTGAGTAGTGAGTGTAAGCTTTGACGCCAACATTGTGGGCCCTCCATGAGTCTATAAGTTGAAAGTGATTGAGGGAACGGTTTAGGGACTTCGGAAATGCCCTAGAAGATGGTGCGACCCTGCTCCTGTCCAGGGCCGGGTGTGAGGTTAGATTGAAATCCCCTCCGAGGATAATGTGGGGGGAGGTATATCGGTCTAGAGTCTCAAAAAAGTTAGTGAAAAAGGAGGACTGAGATTCATTGGGAGCGTATACTGAAGCTATTGTTATGGCCCTATTATCAATAATGCCTTTTAAGATAATATATCGGCTTTCAGTATCTCTGAAAATACTTTGTACATCGAATATAATCAAATTTCGTATAAAGACTGCGACTCCTCTTGTCTTATTGTTGTATGTTGTATAGAATACTTGGTTGTATGTCTTATTGAAGTATTTAGGGTGGTTGGATGCGCAAAAGTGGGATTCCTGGATGAGTATGATATCAGCCCCTATTCTCTTGTAGTGCTCAAAAGCTTTTTTACGTTTGTGGGGGGAATTAAATCCCTGTACATTGTGCGATATTATTTTAATACCCATTGGTGGGGTCTAGGGTGTGGGGGTTAATATTTTCGTGATGGGGGAAAAATAGGCAAGTAACAGAAGTATACAATACTTTATGGATAGAGTTAGTGTTTGGGTCTGATGCTAAGATTATGATCAGCGGTGTAGATAGAACGGGGATTGGTATACAAGCAGGGAGATGGGCATTGTATCTTATGCAGTTACCAGAGTAGTCTAGAGCTATGAAATCTATGTCAAACAACGTTTTTGGTATGTACTTATCATTACTTCCTTTTTGTACAATGAACACAGTAGAAGCCTTATGGGCTAGGATTTCAAAAATGAGAAACAAAAACAAAAATAACAATGGGACAGGATAAAACCTGTCAAGAAAACTTGAATAAACAACATTAGGACAAATAAGTCCAAATCCTGCAAACCTGGAGGGGCACCACGTCTCTAAAGATGAGAGCTGTGGTTCCATCCCGGAGGGCAGGTCTGAGAAATAAACTAAGCAACAATGGATGTAGCAGGCATCCTAGAAAAACTTGAAAGTGCGTGTCTACCACTCGGGGGGTAGAGAGGTATTGCGTCATATAAAAAGCTCGCTATGTAAGGGAGACAATAACAGCAATCCACAGTGGGGAGAAACTTTTCTGAAGTTATGGAGGTAAGGGTAAATGATAATACTTATATGTTCAGTATAGCTACCACATTGCTCGAAAAGACTGTTCTCCAGATAACCTATGAAAAGGGGGATAGAGAAAAAAAAATAAAAAATTCTCTTTCCCTTTTCCCTCCCTTCTCCCCTTCTCTCCTCTTTTCCTCCTTTCTCAATTCTACACTTTTCCCATTATGAAAGTTCAGACTGCTAGGAGAGTTGAATAGGATGATAACAGAACCACGAACTTAAGTCCCCTAGGTCTTCTTTGAGGAGTATATTACAGTACTGTTCAGATATTCTGCTGATTCTTCTATCCGCCGAACCACTGGAATTATGTGGAGAAGGGAGTTGTGTGATTAACACAATATCCCCGGGATCATTGTAGAATGTAAAGACTATGGAGAGAATGTTTCGGGTTGTTTGATTCTCTTATCATTCCCACTGGGTACGTCAAATTCACCGAGAACTGGAGTGAAAGCGTAGATGGGAAGTTCTATTCTTGGTGTGATTGCCTCCAGCGTCTTTGGTCTCTTTGGTCTCTCTGGTTGCGGCGTGAAGATGGTGTGGACCATATCGGGGAAGAACTGGGGGTTGCTGGTGGTCGGCCAGGAGGTTCCGGTTCCAGCAGGCCCAATTTCACCAGTAGTTCTTTTCCTTCTATTACGTTATGAACCGTGTATGTAGAGCCATTATGTGGAACGGTGAGTTTGAAAGAAAAGCCCCATCTGTATCTAATCCTTGCTTCCTGTAGAACTTTGGTGACTTCCTTCATCCTTCGTCTCCTGTCCAATGTGGCTGGGGAGATGTCAGGGAATAATTGAAGTCTTTTACCATCTAGGTCAATATTAGGAGAGTTCCTAGCCGCCCGCATGATGTCTTCCTTAACGAGGAAATCCTTCATACACATGATGATATCTCTAGGCGGTTTGTCAGGTGTAGGTTTGGGGCGGAGGGCTCTATGGATTCTGTCACAGGTGAAAGCTGACGGGGGTCTGTCAGGAAGGAGATTATGAAAGACCCTCGATATAGTAGGCATGAGATCGGTGACCGATTCCGGTACTCCGCGTACTCTGATGTTCTGTCTACGATTTCTATTATCAAGGTCTTCCACTTGTGCCTGCATAAACGCAAAACTATCCGCCAATGTTTCATAGTCCTTTCTCAAGTCATTATGGGCTAGTGAAAGTTCGTCATATTTTGTTTCTAGTAGATCAGTTCTGTTGCCTATGCAAGCAATCTCCTGAGATAGAGCGGTAGTGGACTTATGCACTTCTCTTTCTATTTTATCAACCAATTTGTCAAACATGGATGTTAGACTTGCATCTAAATCGGCTTTAGAAAGGGGTAAAGTGTACTCACAGTTAGGTTCCGAGGGGGGGGTCCAATGATTTCTTCCCCGAGGCCGCTTGTTTGTTGGTGTCAGTGCCGCTCTGAGACATCATGTGGTATTTATTCTCGGCTTCTAGAAGAAAGTTTGTTAGGTTGTGGATAGATCGTCCGGAGCGAGTATTCTTTCTCGTCTGCATGCACGGACTGTTCCCACGGGGGTTTAAGGTATTTGTGCTGATAATCGAGTGATATAGCCGTGGGTATCTGGCCTGCTTTATATGGGTGAGGTAAGGCTTTGGTCACTTACATCCTATTAGCAAAGCGTAGGTTAGTGGAGTGCCAGTCTATCTTGAGTGAGTGTAGTCACTCTGGGGGAGCTGACGGGCTGTGTGCACGGCGAGATCTTGTGTACTGTACCGGTTCAGTAAGGGAGGAAGCCGTGTGAGTTGACGTGCCCCAAAAACAGAAAGGGGGGAGACATATATGTCAAATAGGAAGGAGGTACTGAGGCTTTAGTAGTCCACTGGTTGTGTATTGCAACGACCCGTAATGGGGATCTCTGTGTTTGTTGTGGGGGGGAGGTTAAATTTGCAGAAATCTTGTTATAATGGAAGGGAGACCAGGTTCTAGTAGGGTTGGGATGTTATGGCTTTTGGGTGTAGCAAGATGGCCGCCGATCTATGAGGGTAGGACAGACAGTGAACTTTAATAGGTGATCCTTACAGGTCTGGACTCCTCTCCCCCTCCCAGGGAGGTATACAAGCCCAGTCAGCGTCTAGATGGGGTTAATGTGTCAAGGATCAGCTTGGAGGAGAGCACAAAGGGGGCTCCAGGTGTACCAAGATGGCCGCCGTCCTCCCGGAGTAGGCCGAAGCCGCGGCCTCGAGTGCTGGGGAAGGAGGAGATCAACACCGGAGGCTATAGGTGGCTTGGTGGGTGCTTGGTGGCCGGACAGGTAGTGACCAGGCCTGAAGGTAAGCAGTCTGGGGGGGTATCTTGGAGCGGGCGGAGCGGTACTCACTGTGGATTGAGTTGAGGCCACGTCCGCGAATGAAGGCCTCAGGACGACCGATCACTTTGCCCAGAGCCCACAGAAGGATCCCTGCGGGGTAGTTTCCGCCTGGTGTTCCACGGGTGTCGGGGGACGGAGGATGTCCCAGATCGCGGATGCTGGAGACTGGAGAGGCCGCGGATGCGCAGGGCCCAAGATGGCGGCGGGCCTCAGTGTTGTAGATCTGGTCACAGGCCTGTCGCGGATCTCTCCGCGCTATTTTCTTGAAGGTCCCCGGGGCAGCTATAACGTGCGACCAGGGGTTAGTATAGCTGAATCCGGGCCTCAAAACGGCGATGCCTGCTAAGGATGGCTGTGGATTTACGGAGGATCTCTGGAGCTCAGTAGAAACACGTCCTCCCTGTTTCTCTACCGGCCTACACTTTAAATTATATGGACATAATGATACACTATAGCAATCCTACAGTTAAGGTAGTAGCAAATTTTATATACGTTGTGTAAATCTCTCTCCAGTGTCTGCTGGCTTGCACAGTAATGGATGAGGGTGCACATTGTGTTTTTGTTCCAATATCAGTCACTACGGAGACTGCAAACTGGGCTCATGCTTGGAGATGCTACAAGACCCCAAAGACAGACAGATCCTGAGTCTGTACAGGATGAGCTCACACAGTCTATAAATAAAACAGGAAGACTGAGACAGACCTATAAGCCAAAGGATGGTAGACAGTGCCTGTGGGGGCAGGGGCCCAGGAGACTGGGGCCCACCTCTTGCAATAGTGTCCTAAGTACTCAGCAGTGAGAAATACTCTGTATCAGAGACTCTCCACCAGTGTTGCCAACCTTTCAGAAATTTACTGACACAACACTCACAATTTACTGACACATCCACGTTTTTACTGACATTTACAAAAGTTGTAAAAAGAAAATCAGTTTTAAAGGAGTTGTAAAGGTACATTTTTTATTTTCTAAATAGGTTCCTTTAAGCTAGTGCATTGTTGCTTCACTTACCCTTTCCTTTGATTTACCTTCTAAAGGTTTGTTTTCTTTGTCAGAATTTCTCACTTCCTGTTTCTCCTCACTGAACTCCACACCATCATCCGAGTGGTGTGGAGTCACCCAGAACAGCTTACTGAACAGCTTACTGAGGATAAACAGGAAGTGAGAAATTCAGACAAAGAAAACAAAGAAAAAAATATTTAGAAGGGAAATCTAAGGAAAAGGTAAGTGAAGCAACAATGCACTAGCTTAAAGGAACCTATTTAGAAAATAAAAAAATGTACCTTTACAACTCCTTTAAGTGCAAGTTGCAGTATTTAGGCTACAAACAAGTACAATATGCAATTAACAATGTGATTTAAGGTAGATATTAAGGCAAAAAACATATTTCTTATTTTATTTCAATATAGTAAGTAGGTCAGGGACAGGACTCAGGAGGGCAAGAAATGGGCATCCACAAACACATGAAATTGACTCTCATAGTGACACTGACAGTGTGCATCAGCCAGGCCCGGACTGGCCATAGGGCATACTGGGCAAATGCCCGGTGGGCCGCGGGCTGGCGGTGGCCCGCGACGGGCCGCTGGACAGCATGTCACGTCTTCAGCATCATCTCCAGCCAGAGTTGGTGGGCGGAGCTTGGGGTGTGGCTGCCCCCTCCACTCCTCCCACAGACTCGTTCACTCTGGCTGATCCCACAACTGAAGGAGAAAGAAACGAGGACACAGGAGCCAGAGTGTCTTCATCTCCAGGCATGCTGTAAGTTACTGCACTGCTGCACATGTCACTACATAGAGTCCTAACCTGGCACCATACCACTACAGCCTGCCCTATGCCATCGCACAACCTGCTTTATGCCACCGCTAGTGATGAGCCGAACACCCCCGGGTTCGGTTCGCACCAGAACCCGCGAACGGACCGAAAGTTCGTACGAACATTAGAACCCTATTAAATACAATGGATGCGAACGTTCAAATTCTAAAGTGCTAATTATAACGACTATTATGCATGTTATTGTCCTAAAAAGGGTTTGGGAACCCGGGTTCTGCACCAGGGGACATGTATCAATGCAAAAATAAGTTTTAAAAACGGTCGTTTTTCGGGAGCAGTCATTTTAATGATGCATAAAGTGAAAAAAAAAAGTCAAATATTCCTTTAAATATCGTACCTGGGGGGTGTCTAAAGTATGCCTGTGAAGTGCCACATGTTTCCCGTGTTTAGAACTGTCCCTGCACAAAATGACACTTCTAAAGGAAAAAAAAGCCATTTAAAACTGCTTGCGGCTTTAATGTAATGTCTGGTCCCGGTAATATGGATGAAAATCTTTAAGAAAAATGGCATAGCTACCCCATGACCACTCCCCCCCCACCCCAGCCCATTACCAGCCCCTTTGGGTCTTGTATGGATATTAAGGGGAACCCCGCACATAAAATAAAAAAGGCCCTATATACTCTGAACAGCCGTATACAGGCGGTGCATACAAGACAGGGACTGTAGGTTTGTTCTTATGTAGAATCTGTTTGTAATTTTGAACAGGTACATTGTTTAAGTGTAGCTCCAGCCCAAAAATCTATTTTTAAACTTTTTGGAAAACATAGGTAAGGGTTATCACCCCTGTAACATTTGTTTTGCTGTCTGTGCCCCTGTTCAGAACATTTCACCTCACTTTCCGTCCCAATGACAACTGTTTTTGAAATGTGGTGTTTTTCTTGAAACAAGGATTGGTGATAAAGCATCAGTACAGAGGAGACACCTTTCTCCCATATTAATTCTTACAGGAGAGAATTTTCCTTCCTAGGGGTAGATTTCCTCTCACTTCCTGTTGTCTTCTTGCGTTTGCAAGTAGGAGTCGTTTGTAAGTTGGATGTTTGAAAGTAGGGACCTGCCGTATATACTCTGCAGAAATAGGCCCTTAGTTGTTGGTGTTGGCACAACACTGTAAGCACTCACAGTTACTCTTGGTTGGTGCTGGAACGCCCTGCTGTCAACTATTATATCAGGAATTGTAATTACATATAATTGTTGAACAGTGGTAGTAAAAATTGGGCCTTTGATGGTGGTGCTGGTGCCACAACACTGTAAGCCCTGACAGTTACTCTTGGTGGGTGCAGCAATGGGCCCTGCTGTGAATTATTAGATCAAGAATTGTAATTGCATGCCCCTGTTGAACAGGGGCTGAAAAATTGGGCCTTTCGTGGTGGTGGTGGTGGTGGTGGTGTTGCCACAACACTGTAAGCCCTCAGAGTTACTCTTGGTGGGTGCAGGAATGGGCCCTGCTGTGAATTATTAGATCAAGAATTGTAATTACATGCCCCTTTTGAACAGGGGCTGAAAAATTGGGCCTTTCGTGGTGGTGGTGGTGGTGGCGGTGGCGTTGCCACAACACTGTAAGCCCTCAGAGTTACTCTTGGTGGGTGCAGCAATGGGCCCTGCTGTGAATTATTAGATCAAGAATTGTAATTACATGCCCCTGTTGAACAGGGGCTGAAAAATTGGGCCTTAGGCACTGGTGGCACAACACTGCAACCCCTCACAGATACTGTACTTGGAGCACAGCAATGAGCCCTGTTGCAAAGTATTGCTTCAAAAATTGTAATTACACGCCCCTGTTAAACAGGGGCTGAAAAATTGGGCCTTAGGCACTGGTGGCACAACACTGCAACCCCTCACAGATACTGTACTTGGAGCACAGCAATGAGCCCTATTGCAAAGTATTGCTTCAAAAATTGTAATTACACGCCCCTGTTAAACAGGGGCTGAAAAATTGGGCCTTAGGCACTGGTGGCACAACACTGCAACCCCTCACAGATACTGTACTTGGAGCACAGCAATGAGCCCTGTTGCAAAGTATTGCTTCAAAAATTGTAATTACACGCCCCTGTTAAACAGGGGCTGAAAAATTGGGCGTTAGGCACTGGTGGCGACACCCATAAACAAAAATGATCTTCCAAGCTATCATCATCAATCGTATCATTGAGGACTCGGAGGAGGAGGATAGCCAGTCAACATAACAGCACAGACACTCAGCATCAGCATCAGTCTTGAAGGGATGTGACATGTTAAAATCAATTAGTCTGTTATATCAGCATCAGGTGTGTGGTAGCTGGTGGTGATCCAAGACTGGTTCATCTTGATGAAAGTCAGTCGATCAACCGAGTCGGTGGACAGGCGCACCCTGTGATCCGTGACAAATCCTCCAGCAGCACTGAATGTGCGTTCCGAAAGAACGCTGGATGCAGGACAGGCCAGTAGCTCAATTGCATACTGTGCAAGCTCTGGCCAGTGATCCATCCTCAAGACCCAGTAAGCCAGAGGATTTTCGGTGGGGAAGGTGTCCAAGTCTGACCTTGCCCCTAGATATTCCTGCACCATGTTTATCAGACGCTGGCGATGGTTGCTGGAACCGATCATACTTTGGGGCTGCGGACTAAAGAATTGTCTGAACGCATCGGTCAGACGGCCACCTTCCCCACCGCTCCTTCTTTGACTGGCCGAAGCCTCAGCAACTCGTTGTCCAGGACCAGGAGTTTGTAACCTCCCAGTCTCTGGGAACGCGTTGCACAGACCTTTCTGCAAGGCCTCCCGGAGTTGTCTCATCCTCTGCTCCCTCTGCGACGGTAACATAAGGTCCGCAACCTTACCCTTGTACCGTGGATCAAGGAGAGTGGCCAGCCAGTAATGGTCCCTCTCCTTGATCCGAAGAATACGAGGATCCTTCCGCAGACTTTGCAGGATCAGGGAGGCCATGCAGCGTAGGTTAGCTGAGGCATTCGGTCCGGAGTCCTCTGGGTCACTAAGGACGACATGATCCGCAGCCACCTCCTCCCAGCCACGTACAAGTCCCCGGGTTTCTTGGGACTGTAAATCATCCCTAAAAGACTGCTGCTGTTGATGCTGCTGAGTGCCAGGCTCCACCTCCATGCTGACACAATCCTCCTCCTCCTCCTCCTCCTCCTCGTCCTCTTCCTGTGCGATGGGTGGGACAGAAGGAACACTGTCTGGGTAAAGGGGGCCTTGAGAGGCAAGGAAGTCCTCCTCTTCCTGCCTCTGTTCTGCCTCAAGTGCCCTATCGATTATTCCACGCAGCGTGTGCTCCAACAGGTGGACAAGAGGTACAGTGTCACTGATGCATGCACTGTCACTGCTCACCATCCTCGTGGCCTCCTCAAATGGTGCCAGGACAGTGCATGCATCCCTGATCATGCCCCACTGGCGTGGAGAAAAAAAACCAAGCTCCCCTGACCCTGTCCTGGTGCCGTAGTCGCACAGGTACTCATTGATGGCCCTCTGCTGCGTGTGCAGCCGCTGCAGCATGGCCAACGTTGAGTTCCACCTGGTGGGCATGTCACATATAAGGCGGTTCTTGGGCAGGTTCAACTCCTTTTGCAGCTCAGCCAGGCGAGCACTGGCATTATAAGATCTGCGGAAATGCACACAGACTTTCCTGGCCTGCCTCAGGACATCCTGTAAGCCCGGGTACCTGCCCAAGAACCGCTGCACCACCAGGTTAAGGACATGAGCCACACAGGGCACATGGGTCAGTTGTCCCTGTCGGAGGGCGGAGAGGAGGTTGGTGCCATTGTCGCAAACCACCATTCCTGGCTTAAGCTGGCGTGGCATCAACCACCTCTCGGCCTGGCCCTGCAGAGCAGACAGGACCTCTGCCCCAGTGTGGCTTCTGTCCCCCAAACACACCAGCGCAAGCACGGCATGGCATCTTTTTGCCTGCGTACTTGCGTAGCCCCTTGAACGCCTACGGAGCACCGCTGGTTCAGAGGACAAAGCACAGGAAGAGGCCATGGAGGAAGAAGAAGAGGAGGGGGTGGAGGAGAGAGGTGTGTCACAACCAGTAGTAGCATTTTGGAGGCGTGGCGGTGGAACAACCTCCAACACTACTGCACCTTGTCCTGCATCCTTCCCAGCTGCCAAAAGAGTGACCCAATGGGCCGTGAAAGAAAGGTAACAACCCTGTCCATGCCTGCTGGACCATGAGTCAGCGGTAATATGCACCTTACCGCTGACCGCCCTGTCCAGCGAGGCCAAGACATTGCCTTCCACATGCCGGTAGAGAGCCGGAATAGTCTTCCGTGAGAAAAAGTGGCATTTGGGAACCTGCCACTGAGGAACCGCACATTGCACAAACTCACGGAAGGGGGCCAAGTCTACCAACTGAAAAGGCAGCAGTTGAAGCGCTAGCAATTTAGCCAAGCTAGCATTCAACCGCTGGGCATGTGGATGGCTGGGAGTGAACTACTTTCGACGGTCCAGCAGCTGGGGCAGGGAAATTTGCCTGCTAGAATCGGACGTCGGTGTACTGCTAGCAGAGTGGCCGCAAGTACTTGGCTGTGACACACCTAATTCTACACCTTCATTCCTCTCAGTGCATGTTTCAGAGAGGACTGAAGTTATAGTGGGGTTGGAGATCCCAGCTGATGCGGTGCAAGGAGAGGTCCGCTTTGTTCTTTGGTGTGGGTCTTTGAGGTAGGCTTGCCAACGAGCTGCATGGCAGGTCAACATATGTCTGGTCAGGCATGTGGTACCCAAGCGGCTGATGTTTTGGCCACGCGATATACGCTTGAGACATATGTTGCAAACAGCAGCTGTGCGATCTGATGCACTAGCCTCAAAAAAGGCCCACACCAAAAAACTTTTTGAATGACGGGCAGAGGCAGCGCCCTGCAAAGGCGGAGCTCTGCGGTGTGATTCCGTCGGTGTACTGCCCTTACGCTGGCCACCAAAGGGCATCCTGCCTCGTTGGAGATGTGCCTCCTCCTCATCCTCCTCCTCCTCCTCTCTCCTATTAGGCACCCACGTGGAGTCAGTGACCTCATCATCCCCTCCCTCCTCATCACTGGAGCCAATCTGGCAGTATGCTGCAGCTGCTGGAACATGACTGCCAGATTGGTGTCCTTCTTGAGCATCCCCTCTGTCTGCTCTCACGCTACTGCCTTCCTCTAGCTGGGTTTCATCATCAGACCCTTCGAAACGCTGGGCATCCTCCTGGAGCATGTACCCAACACTGTGCTCAAACAGTTCGGGGGACCCCTCAGGAGGAGGACATGGTGGGTCTAGGGAAGGAGTGACTGATGATGAGTCTGACATTGATACCAGGGAAGAGGACGCTTTGGCAGCTGCTTTGCCAGTACCCTGAGCCTGGGTGAGAGAGGATGAGGAGGAGGAGGAGGGCTTGGTCATCCACTCTACCAAGTCTTCGGCATGATGTGGCTCAACATGTCCAGCTGCCGAAAAGAAGGACAAGCGTGTCCCATGGCCATGTGCTGATGACAATGCACCGCGTCCACGACCAGTACTGTTGCCCCCAGACACAGAGCCTGCTTGCCCTCTTTTATTGCCTCCTGACTGTCTGCCTCTCCTTGTTTGCCTTCCAGACATTCTAATGGATGGCCTGCAGGGAGATGGGAAAAAAAGCAATAAGGGCTACCTTCAGGTGTCCTTCTCTGTCCCTTTACTTAAGGATTTCTAAATATGGTTGAGGATGATTGCTTTGCACAGAATAGCACAATGACAATTTCCCTGACTGTCCAAAAAACAAGGATTTCAAAGATGGTTGATGAGGAATGCTTTAGCACAGTATAGCACAATGAGAATTTCCCTCACTGTCCTTCCCTGTTCCTACAAACAAGGTTTAGCACAGTAAAACACACTGACACTCTCCCTACCTATAGTTTTCTGTCCCTATAATTTTTTTTTTTTTAAAGATGGTTGATGAGGAATGCTTTAGCACAGTATAGCACAATGAGAATTTCCCTCACTGTCCTTCCCTGTCCCTACAAACAAGGTTTAGCACAGTAAAACACACTGACACTCTCCCTACCTATAGTTTTCTGTCCCTATAATTGTTTTTCTTTTAAAGATGGTTGATGAGGAATGCTTTAGCACAGTATAGCACAATGAGAATTTCCCTCACTGTCCTTCCCTGTCCCTACAAACAAGGTTTAGCACAGTAAAACACACTGACACTCTCCCTACCTATAGTTTTCTGTCCCTATAAAATTTTTTTTTTTTAAAGATGGTTGATGAGGAATGCTTTAGCACAGTATAGCACGATGAGAATTTCCCTCATTGTCCTTCCCTGTCCCTACAAACAAGGTTTAGCACAGTAAAACACACTGACACTCTCCCTACCTATAGTTTTCTGTCCCTATAAAACATTTTTTTTAAAGATGGTTGATGAGGAATGCTTTAGCACAGTATAGCACAATGAGAATTTCCCTCACTGTCCTTCCCTGTCCCTACAAACAAGGTTTAGCACAGTAAAACACACTGACACTCTCCCTACCTATAGTTTTCTGTCCCTATAAAAATTTTTTTTTTAAAGATGGTTGATGAGGAATGCTTTAGCACAGTATAGCACAATGAGAATTTCCCTCACTGTCCTTCCCTGTCCCTACAAACAAGGTTTAGCACAGTAAAACACACTGACACTCTCCCTACCTATAGTTTTCTGTCCCTATAATTTTTTTTTTTAAGGATGGTTGATGAGGAATGCTTTAGCACAGTATAGCACAATGAGAATTTCCCTCACTGTCCTTCCCTGTCCCTACAAACAAGGTTTAGCACAGTAAAACACACTGACACTCTCCCTACCTATAGTTTTCTGTCCCTATAATTTTTTTTCTTTTAAAGATGGTTGATGAGGAATGCTTTAGCACAGTATAGCACAATGAGAATTTCCCTCACTGTCCTTCCCTGTCCCTACAAACAAGGTTTAGCACAGTAAAACACACTGACACTCTCCCTACCTATAGTTTTCTGTCCCTATAAAAAATTTTTTTTTTAAAGATGGTTGATGAGGAATGCTTTAGCACAGTATAGCACGATGAGAATTTCCCTCATTGTCCTTCCCTGTCCCTACAAACAAGGTTTAGCACAGTAAAACACACTGACACTCTCCCTACCTATAGTTTTCTGTCCCTATAAAATTTTTTTTTTAAAGATGGTTGATGAGGAATGCTTTAGCACAGTATAGCACAATGAGAATTTCCCTCACTGTCCTTCCCTGTCCCTACAAACAAGGTTTAGCACAGTAAAACACACTGACACTCTCCCTACCTATAGTTTTCTGTCCCTATAAAAAATTTTTTTTTAAAGATGGTTGATGAGGAATGCTTTAGCACAGTATAGCACAATGAGAATTTCCCTCACTGTCCTTCCCTGTCCCTATAAACAAGGTTTAGCACAGTAAAACACACTGACACTCTCCCTACCTATAGTTTTCTGTCCCTATAATTTTTTTTTTTAAGGATGGTTGATGAGGAATGCTTTAGCACAGTATAGCACAATGAGAATTTCCCTCACTGTCCTTCCCTGTCCCTACAAACAAGGTTTAGCACAGTAAAACACACTGACACTCTCCCTACCTATAGTTTTCTGTCCCTATAATTTTTTTTCTTTTAAAGATGGTTGATGAGGAATGCTTTAGCACAGTATAGCACAATGAGAATTTCCCTCACTGTCCTTCCCTGTCCCTACAAACAAGGTTTAGCACAGTAAAACACACTGACACTCTCCCTACCTATAGTTTTCTGTCCCTATAAAAATTTTTTTTTTTAAAGATGGTTGATGAGGAATGCTTTAGCACAGTATAGCACGATGAGAATTTCCCTCATTGTCCTTCCCTGTCCCTACAAACAAGGTTTAGCACAGTAAAACACACTGACACTCTCCCTACCTATAGTTTTCTGTCCCTATAATTTTTTTTTTTTTAAAGATGGTTGATGAGGAATGCTTTAGCACAGTATAGCACAATGAGAATTTCCCTCACTGTCCTTCCCTGTCCCTACAAACAAGGTTTAGCACAGTAAAACACACTGACACTCTCCCTACCTATAGTTTTCTGTCCCTATAAATTTTTTTTTTTTAAAGATGGTTGATGAGGAATGCTTTAGCACAGTATAGCACAATGAGAATTTCCCTCACTGTCCTTCCCTGTCCCTACAAACAAGGTTTAGCACAGTAAAACACACTGACACTCTCCCTACCTATAGTTTTCTGTCCCTATAATTTTTTTTTTTTAAGGATGGTTGATGAGGAATGCTTTAGCACAGTATAGCACAATGAGAATTTCCCTCACTGTCCTTCCCTGTCCCTACAAACAAGGTTTAGCACAGTAAAACACACTGACACTCTCCCTACCTATAGTTTTCTGTCCCTATAATTTTTTTTTTAAAGGTGGTTGATGAGGAATGCTTTAGCACAGTATAGCACAATGAGAATTTCCCTCACTGTCCTTCCCTGTCCCTACAAACAAGGTTTAGCACAGTAAAACACACTGACACTCTCCCTACCTATAGTTTTTGTCCCTATAATTTTTTTTTTTTTTAAAGATGGTTGATGAGGAATGCTTTAGCACAGTATAGCACAATGAGAATTTCCCTCACTGTCCTTCCCTGTCCCTACAAACAAGGTTTAGCACAGTAAAACACACTGACACTCTCCCTACCTATAGTTTTCTGTCCCTATATTTTTTTTTTTTTAAAGATGGTTGATGAGGAATGCTTTAGCACAGTATAGCACAATGAGAATTTCCCTCACTGTCCTTCCCTGTCCCTACAAACAAGGTTTAGCACAGTAAAACACACTGACACTCTCCCTACCTATAGTTTTCTGTCCCTATAAAAATGTTTTTTTTAAAGATGGTTGATGAGGAATGCTTTAGCACAGTATAGCACAATGAGAATTTCCCTCACTGTCCTTCCCTGTCCCTACAAACAAGGTTTAGCACAGTAAAACACACTGACACTCTCCCTACCTATAGTTTTCTGTCCCTATAATTATTTTTTTTTAAAGATGGTTGATGAGGAATGCTTTAGCACAGTATAGCACAATGAGAATTTCCCTCACTGTCCTTCCCTGTCCCTACAAACAAGGTTTAGCACAGTAAAACACACTGACACTCTCCCTACCTATAGTTTTCTGTCCCTATAAAAAATTTTTTTTAAAGATGGTTGATGAGGAATGCTTTAGCACAGTATAGCACAATGAGAATTTCCCTCACTGTCCTTCCCTGTCCCTACAAACAAGGTTTAGCACAGTAAAACACACTGACACTCTCCCTACCTATAGTTTTCTGTCCCTATAATTTTTTTTTTTAAAGATGGTTGATGAGGAATGCTTTAGCACAGTATAGCACAATGAGAATTTCCCTCACTGTCCTTCCCTGTCCCTAACAAACAAGGTTTAGCACAGTAAAACACACTGACACTCTCCCTACCTATAGTTTTCTGTCCCTATAATTTTTTTTTTTTTTAAAGATGGTTGATGAGGAATGCTTTAGGACAGTATAGCACAATGAGAATTTCCCTCACTGTCCTTCCCTGTCCCTACAAACAAGGTTTAGCACAGTAAAACACACTGACACTCTCCCTACCTATAGTTTTCTGTCCCTATAATTTTTTTTTTTTTTAAAGATGGTTGATGAGGAATAATTTAGCACAGAATAGCAAAATGAGAATTTCCCTCACTGTCCTTCCCTGTCCCTACAAACAAGGTTTAGCACAGTAAAACACACTGACACTCTCCCTACCTATAGTTTTCTGTCCCTATAAAAATGTTTTTTTAAAGATGGTTGATGAGGAATGCTTTAGCACAGTATAGCACAATGAGAATTTCCCTCACTGTCCTTCCCTGTCCCTACAAACAAGGTTTAGCACAGTAAAACACACTGACACTCTCCCTACCTATAGTTTTCTGTCCCTATAAATTTTTTTTTTTAGAGATGGTTGATGAGGAATGCTTTAGCACAGTATAGCACAATGAGAATTTCCCTCACTGTCCTTCCCTGTCCCTACAAACAAGGTTTAGCACAGTAAAACACACTGACACTCTCCCTACCTATAGTTTTCTGTCCCTATAATTTTTTTTTTTAAGGATGGTTGATGAGGAATGCTTTAGCACAGTATAGCACAATGAGAATTTCCCTCACTGTCCTTCCCTGTCCCTACAAACAAGGTTTAGCACAGTAAAACACACTGACACTCTCCCTACCTATAGTTTTCTGTCCCTATAATTTTTTTTTTAAAGGTGGTTGATGAGGAATGCTTTAGCACAGTATAGCACAATGAGAATTTCCCTCACTGTCCTTCCCTGTCCCTACAAACAAGGTTTAGCACAGTAAAACACACTGACACTCTCCCTACCTATAGTTTTTGTCCCTATAATTTTTTTTTTTTTTAAAGATGGTTGATGAGGAATGCTTTAGCACAGTATAGCACAATGAGAATTTCCCTCACTGTCCTTCCCTGTCCCTACAAACAAGGTTTAGCACAGTAAAACACACTGACACTCTCCCTACCTATAGTTTTCTGTCCCTATATTTTTTTTTTTTTAAAGATGGTTGATGAGGAATGCTTTAGCACAGTATAGCACAATGAGAATTTCCCTCACTGTCCTTCCCTGTCCCTACAAACAAGGTTTAGCACAGTAAAACACACTGACACTCTCCCTACCTATAGTTTTCTGTCCCTATAAAAATGTTTTTTTTAAAGATGGTTGATGAGGAATGCTTTAGCACAGTATAGCACAATGAGAATTTCCCTCACTGTCCTTCCCTGTCCCTACAAACAAGGTTTAGCACAGTAAAACACACTGACACTCTCCCTACCTATAGTTTTCTGTCCCTATAAATTTTTTTTTTTAAAGATGGTTGATGAGGAATGCTTTAGCACAGTATAGCACAATGAGAATTTCCCTCACTGTCCTTCCCTGTCCCTACAAACAAGGTTTAGCACAGTAAAACACACTGACACTCTCCCTACCTATAGTTTTCTGTCCCTATAAAAATTTTTTTTTAAAGATGGTTGATGAGGAATGCTTTAGCACAGTATAGCACAATGAGAATTTCCCTCACTGTCCTTCCCTGTCCCTACAAACAAGGTTTAGCACAGTAAAACACACTGACACTCTCCCTACCTATAGTTTTCTGTCCCTATAATTTTTTTTTTTAAAGATGGTTGATGAGGAATGCTTTAGCACAGTATAGCACAATGAGAATTTCCCTCACTGTCCTTCCCTGTCCCTACAAACAAGGTTTAGCACAGTAAAACACACTGACACTCTCCCTACCTATAGTTTTCTGTCCCTATAATTTTTTTTTTTTTTAAAGATGGTTGATGAGGAATGCTTTAGGACAGTATAGCACAATGAGAATTTCCCTCACTGTCCTTCCCTGTCCCTACAAACAAGGTTTAGCACAGTAAAACACACTGACACTCTCCCTACCTATAGTTTTCTGTCCCTATAATTTTTTTTTTTTTTAAAGATGGTTGATGAGGAATAATTTAGCACAGAATAGCAAAATGAGAATTTCCCTCACTGTCCTTCCCTGTCCCTACAAACAAGGTTTAGCACAGTAAAACACACTGACACTCTCCCTACCTATAGTTTTCTGTCCCTATAAAAATGTTTTTTTAAAGATGGTTGATGAGGAATGCTTTAGCACAGTATAGCACAATGAGAATTTCCCTCACTGTCCTTCCCTGTCCCTACAAACAAGGTTTAGCACAGTAAAACACACTGACACTCTCCCTACCTATAGTTTTCTGTCCCTATAAAAATTTTTTTTTAGAGATGGTTGATGAGGAATGCTTTAGCACAATATAGCACAATGAGAATTTCCCTCACTGTCCTTCCCTGTCCCTACAAACAAGGTTTAGCACAGTAAAACACACTGACACTCTCCCTACCTATAGTTTTCTGTCCCTATAATTATTTTTTTTTTAAAGATGGTTGATGAGGAATGCTTTAGCACAGTATAGCACAATGAGAATTTCCCTCACTGTCCTTCCCTGTCCCTACAAACAAGGTTTAGCACAGTAAAACACACTGACACTCTCCCTACCTATAGTTTTCTGTCCCTATATTTTTTTTTTTTAAAGATGGTTGATGAGGAATGCTTTAGCACAGTATAGCACAATGAGAATTTCCCTCACTGTCCTTCCCTGTCCCTACAAACAAGGTTTAGCACAGTAAAACACACTGACACTCTCCCTACCTATAGTTTTCTGTCCCTATAAATTTTTTTTTTTTAATGATGGTTGATGAGGAATGCTTTAGCACAGTATAGCACAATGAGAATTTCCCTCACTGTCCTTCCCTGTCCCTACAAACAAGGTTTAGCACAGTAAAACACACTGACACTCTCCCTACCTATAGTTTTCTGTCCCTATAATTTTTTTTTGTTTAAAGATGGTTGATGAGGAATGCTTTAGCACAGTATAGCACAATGAGAATTTCCCTCACTGTCCTTCCCTGTCCCTACAAACAAGGTTTAGCACAGTAAAACACACTGACACTCTCCCTACCTATAGTTTTCTGTCCCTATATTTTTTTTTTTTAAAGATGGTTGATGAGGAATGCTTTAGCACAGTATAGCACAATGAGAATTTCCCTCACTGTCCTTCCCTGTCCCTACAAACAAGGTTTAGCACAGTAAAACACACTGAAACTCTCCCTACCTATAGTTTTCTGTCCCTATAAAAATGTTTTTTTTAAAGATGGTTGATGAGGAATGCTTTAGCACAGTATAGCACAATGAGAATTTCCCTCACTGTCCTTCCCTGTCCCTACAAACAAGGTTTAGCACAGTAAAACACAAAACACACTGACACTCTCCCTACCTATAGTTTTCTGTCCCTATAAATTTTTTTTTTTAAAGATGGTTGATGAGGAATGCTTTAGCACAGTATAGCACAATGAGAATTTCCCTCACTGTCCTTCCCTGTCCCTACAAACAAGGTTTAGCACAGTAAAACACACTGACACTCTCCCTACCTATAGTTTTCTGTCCCTATAATTTTTTTTTTTTTAAAGATGGTTGATGAGGAATGCTTTAGCACAGTATAGCACAATGAGAATTTCCCTCACTGTCCTTCCCTGTCCCTACAAACAAGGTTTAGCACAGTAAAACACACTGACACTCTCCCTACCTATAGTTTTCTGTCCCTATATTTTTTTTTTTTAAAGATGGTTGATGAGGAATGCTTTAGCACAGTATAGCACAATGAGAATTTCCCTCACTGTCCTTCCCTGTCCCTACAAACAAGGTTTAGCACAGTAAAACACACTGACACTCTCCCTACCTATAGTTTTCTGTCCCTATAAAAATGTTTTTTTTAAAGATGGTTGATGAGGAATGCTTTAGCACAGTATAGCACAATGAGAATTTCCCTCACTGTCCTTCCCTGTCCCTACAAACAAGGTTTAGCACAGTAAAACACACTGACACTCTCCCTACCTATAGTTTTCTGTCCCTATAATTTTTTTTTTTTAAAGATGGTTGATGAGGAATGCTTTAGCACAGTATAGCACAATGAGAATTTCCCTCACTGTCCTTCCCTGTCCCTACAAACAAGGTTTAGCACAGTAAAACACACTGACACTCTCCCTACCTATAGTTTTCTGTCCCTATAAAAATTTTTTTTTAAAGATGGTTGATGAGGAATGCTTTAGCACAGTATAGCACAATGAGAATTTCCCTCACTGTCCTTCCCTGTCCCTACAAACAAGGTTTAGCACAGTAAAACACACTGACACTCTCCCTACCTATAGTTTTCTGTCCCTATAATTTTTTTTTTTAAAGATGGTTGATGAGGAATGCTTTAGCACAGTATAGCACAATGAGAATTTCCCTCACTGTCCTTCCCTGTCCCTACAAACGAGGTTTAGCACAGTAAAACACACTGACACTCTCCCTACCTATAGTTTTCTGTCCCTATATTTTTTTTTTTTAAAGATGGTTGATGAGGAATGCTTTAGCACAGTATAGCACAATGAGAATTTCCCTCACTGTCCTTCCCTGTCCCTACAAACAAGGTTTAGCACAGTAAAACACACTGACACTCTCCCTACCTATAGTTTTCTGTCCCTATAATTTTTTTTTTTTTTAAAGATGGTTGATGAGGAATGCTTTAGCACAGTATAGCACAATGAGAATTTCCCTCACTGTCCTTCCCTGTCCCTACAAACAAGGTTTAGCACAGTAAAACACACTGACACTCTCCCTACCTATAGTTTTCTGTCCCTATAATTTTTTTTTTTTTTTTAAAGATGGTTGATGAGGAATAATTTAGCACAGTATAGCAAAATGAGAATTTCCCTCACTGTCCTTCCCTGTCCCTACAAACAAGGTTTAGTACAGTAAAACACACTGACACTCTCCCTACCTATAGTTTTCTGTCCCTATAAATTTTTTTTTTTAAAGATGGTTGATGAGGAATGCTTTAGCACAGTATAGCACAATGAGAATTTCCCTCACTGTCCTTCCCTGTCCCTACAAACAAGGTTTAGCACAGTAAAACACACTGACACTCTCCCTACCTATAGTTTTCTGTCCCTATAAAAATTTTTTTTTAGAGATGGTTGATGAGGAATGTTTTAGCACAGTATAGCACAATGAGAATTTCCCTCACTGTCCTTCCCTGTCCCTACAAACAAGGTTTAGCACAGTAAAACACACTGACACTCTCCCTACCTATAGTTTTCTGTCCCTATAATTATTTTTTTTTTAAAGATGGTTGATGAGGAATGCTTTAGCACAGTATAGCACAATGAGAATTTCCCTCACTGTCCTTCCCTGTCCCTACAAACAAGGTTTAGCACAGTAAAACACACTGACACTCTCCCTACCTATAGTTTTCTGTCCCTATAATTTTTTTTTTTTTAAAGATGGTTGATGAGGAATGCTTTAGGACAGTATAGCACAATGAGAATTTCCCTCACTGTCCTTCCCTGTCCCTACAAACAAGGTTTAGCACAGTAAAACACACTGACACTCTCCCTACCTATAGTTTTCTGTCCCTATAATTTTTATTTTTTTTTAAAGATGGTTGATGAGGAATAATTTAGCACAGAATAGCAAAATGAGAATTTCCCTCACTGTCCTTCCCTGTCCCTACAAACAAGGTTTAGCACAGTAAAACACACTGACACTCTCCCTACCTATAGTTTTCTGTCCCTATAAAAAATTTTTTTTAAAGATGGTTGATGAGGAATGCTTTAGCACAGTATAGCACAATGAGAATTTCCCTCACTGTCCTTCCCTGTCCCTACAAACAAGGTTTAGCACAGTAAAACACACTGACACTCTCCCTACCTATAGTTTTCTGTCCCTATAAAATTTTTTTTTTAGAGATGGTTGATGAGGAATGCTTTAGCACAGTATAGCACAATGAGAATTTCCCTCACTGTCCTTCCCTGTCCCTACAAACAAGGTTTAGCACAGTAAAACACACTGACACTCTCCCTACCTATAGTTTTCTGTCCCTATAATTATTTTTTTTTTAAAGATGGTTGATGAGGAATGCTTTAGCACAGTATAGCACAATGAGAATTTCCCTCACTGTCCTTCCCTGTCCCTACAAACAAGGTTTAGCACAGTAAAACACACTGACACTCTCCCTACCTATAGTTTTCTGTCCCTATATATTTTTTTTTTAAAGATGGTTGATGAGGAATGCTTTAGCACAGTATAGCACAATGAGAATTTCCCTCACTGTCCTTCCATGTCCCTACAAACAAGGTTTAGCACAGTAAAACACACTGACACTCTCCCTACCTATAGTTTTCTGTCCCTATAAAAAATTTTTTTTAATGATGGTTGATGAGGAATGCTTTAGCACAGTATAGCACAATGAGAATTTCCCTCACTGTCCTTCCCTGTCCCTACAAACAAGGTTTAGCACAGTAAAACACACTGACACTCTCCCTACCTATAGTTTTCTGTCCCTATAATTTTTTTTTGTTTAAAGATGGTTGATGAGGAATGCTTTAGCACAGTATAGCACAATGAGAATTTCCCTCACTGTCCTTCCCTGTCCCTACAAACAAGGTTTAGCACAGTAAAACACACTGACACTCTCCCTACCTATAGTTTTCTGTCCCTATATTTTTTTTTTTTTAAAGATGGTTGATGAGGAATGCTTTAGCACAGTATAGCACAATGAGAATTTCCCTCACTGTCCTTCCCTGTCCCTACAAACAAGGTTTAGCACAGTAAAACACACTGACACTCTCCCTACCTATAGTTTTCTGTCCCTATAAAAATGTTTTTTTTAAAGATGGTTGATGAGGAATGCTTTAGCACAGTATAGCACAATGAGAATTTCCCTCACTGTCCTTCCCTGTCCCTACAAACAAGGTTTAGCACAGTAAAACACACTGACACTCTCCCTACCTATAGTTTTCTGTCCCTATAATTTTTTTTTTTTAAAGATGGTTGATGAGGAATGCTTTAGCACAGTATAGCACAATGAGAATTTCCCTCACTGTCCTTCCCTGTCCCTACAAACAAGGTTTAGCACAGTAAAACACACTGACACTCTCCCTACCTATAGTTTTCTGTCCCTATATTTTTTTTTTTTAAAGATGGTTGATGAGGAATGCTTTAGCACAGTATAGCACAATGAGAATTTCCCTCACTGTCCTTCCCTGTCCCTACAAACAAGGTTTAGCACAGTAAAACACACTGACACTCTCCCTACCTATAGTTTTCTGTCCCTATAATTTTTTTTTTTTTTAAAGATGGTTGATGAGGAATGCTTTAGCACAGTATAGCACAATGAGAATTTCCCTCACTGTCCTTCCCTGTCCCTACAAACAAGGTTTAGCACAGTAAAACACACTGACACTCTCCCTACCTATAGTTTTCTGTCCCTATAATTTTTTTTTTTTTTTAAAGATGGTTGATGAGGAATAATTTAGCACAGTATAGCAAAATGAGAATTTCCCTCACTGTCCTTCCCTGTCCCTACAAACAAGGTTTAGCACAGTAAAACACACTGACACTCTCCCTACCTATAGTTTTCTGTCCCTATAAAAAATTTTTTTTAAAGATGGTTGATGAGGAATGCTTTAGCACAGTATAGCACAATGAGAATTTCCCTCACTGTCCTTCCCTGTCCCTACAAACAAGGTTTAGCACAGTAAAACACACTGACACTCTCCCTACCTATAGTTTTCTGTCCCTATAAAAAATTTTTTTTAGAGATGGTTGATGAGGAAGGTTTTAGCACAGTATAGCACAATGAGAATTTCCCTCACTGTCCTTCCCTGTCCCTACAAACAAGGTTTAGCACAGTAAAACACACTGACACTCTCCCTACCTATAGTTTTCTGTCCCTATAATTTTTTTTTTTTTAAAGATGGTTGATGAGGAATGCTTTAGCACAGTATAGCACAATGAGAATTTCCCTCACTGTCCTTCCCTGTCCCTACAAACAAGGTTTAGCACAGTAAAACACACTGACACTCTCCCTACCTATAGTTTTCTGTCCCTATATTTTTTTTTTTAAAGATGGTTGATGAGGAATGCTTTAGCACAGTATAGCACAATGAGAATTTCCCTCACTGTCCTTCCCTGTCCCTACAAACAAGGTTTAGCACAGTAAAACACACTGACACTCTCCCTACCTATAGTTTTCTGTCCCTATAAAATTTTTTTTTTAATGATGCTTGATGAGGAATGCTTTAGCACAGTATAGCACAATGAGAATTTCCCTCACTGTCCTTCCCTGTCCCTACAAACAAGGTTTAGCACAGTAAAACACACTGAAACTCTCCCTACCTATAGTTTTCTGTCCCTATAATTTTTTTTTTTTTTAAAGATGGTTGATGAGGAATGCTTTAGCACAGTATAGCACAATGAGAATTTCCCTCACTGTCCTTCCCTGTCCCTACAAACAAGGTTTAGCACAGTAAAACACACTGACACTCTCCCTACCTATAGTTTTCTGTCCCTATAATTTTTTTTTGTTTAAAGATGGTTGATGAGGAATGCTTTAGCACAGTATAGCACAATGAGAATTTCCCTCACTGTCCTTCCCTGTCCCTACAAACAAGGTTTAGCACAGTAAAACACACTGACACTCTCCCTACCTATAGTTTTCTGTCCCTATAATTTTTTTTTTTTTAAAGATGGTTGATGAGGAATGCTTTAGCACAGTATAGCACAATGAGAATTTCCCTCACTGTCCTTCCCTGTCCCTACAAACAAGGTTTAGCACAGTAAAACACACTGGCACTCTCCCTACCTATAGTTTTCTGTCCCTATAATTTTTTTTTTTTAAAGATGGTTGATGAGGAATGCTTTAGCACAGTATAGCACAATGAGAATTTCCCTCACTGTCCTTCCCTGTCCCTACAAACAAGGTTTAGCACAGTAAAACACACTGACACTCTCCCTACCTATAGTTTTCTGTCCCTATAAAATTTTTTTTTTAAAGATGGTTGATGAGGAATGCTTTAGCACAGTATAGCACAATGAGAATTTCCCTCACTGTCCTTCCCTGTCTCTACAAACAAGGTTTAGCACAGTAAAACACACTGACACTCTCCCTACTGTGACAGAGCATCCCAGAGAGAGCCTGGGAAAGTCCTATTCGGGGTTTATACATCTCCCAGGCTCCTCTCATATACATTCAGGGATCTCTGAGCCAGGGTCCAGTTCAGGTGTTGGTTCTCTCCCACAGGTTAATTAAAAGCTCACCTGAGCAGACAGCCTTTGCTCAGCCTGGGAAACACAGACAACGTTGGTTTGTGAGAGCAAGAAGGTTGGTAAAACTTGTTACTCTGTGAATGTGGAAGCTGACAAGCGTTAGGCTTGTCCAGCCTGGTAGTGAGGGCCTGTACATACTGTGTAGTTAGAGCCGAGACACGGCTAGGCTTTTGTTTAGCTATTTTTTCTTCTGTTTGTTTTCACCACACTGTACAGCACCTGTCATTAGACTTTGTATATAGCACCAATAAACAACACTGTTTTCACTGATCCAATGGACTTGGTATCTGTGCCTGCTCATCCCAGGGAGTTTTTGTACCTACTACCTGTCCCCCAGGTTACATATGGTGGAGAATGCGGGCAGCTGTAGTAAGTTACTACTTAAAAGGCCAGTACCTAAAGTGACAACATGGAGGACCTCCTCAAACAAATGGTGTTGGCAAATGCCGCGTTGCAGCAAGCAAATGCTGCACAACAGCAAACTAACGCTGCATGGCAGGAAGCAAACGCTACATAACAGCAAACTAACGCTGAATTGCGGCAAGCAAACGCTGCACAACAGCAAGCCAACGCTATCGCACAGGAGCAAACCAAGGTGCTGTTCCAACAGATTGGTGCTGTACAGGAGCAATCGCAGAGGCTGTTTGAACAGCTTGCCACTGCTGCAAAAGCGGATAGGAAAACCCTTACTGAGGTTTTGGAGACGCTAGCACAGGGGTCACCTGCGATAATGAAGGATATTGGAGACAAGCCCTCAACCATCCATGTGGGTCGCTTTCTTTCAAAGATGACGGCAGATGATGATCCAGAGGCTTTCCTACTAACATTTGAACGGACCGCTGAGAGGGAAGGTTGGCCCCAAACCCAGTGGGCAGGACTGATCGCCCCCTTACTTTCTGGAGAAGCGCAGAAGGCCTACTATGATCTGGAGTCAGCAGAAGCGGGAGATTATGAGAAGGTCAAGCGGGAAATCCTAGCACGACTTGGCGTTACCTTGGCTGTTCGAGCTCAGCGGGTCCACAGCTGGTTCTTCCAAGAAAAGAGGCCCCCAAGATCGCAGATGTTTGATCTGATCCACCTGGTGCGGAAATGGCTACAGCCGGAGTCCCTGTCTGCGCCACAAATAGTGGAGCGTGTGGTCATGGACCAATTCCTGAGGTCACTGCCAATTCCCCTGCAGAAGTGGGTGAGTCAAGGAGACCCCAAGTCAGCAGACAACCTGGTGGAGCTCGTTGAGAGGTACTTTGCTGCAGAGAACCTGGTCACCACCCCTACAGCCGCACGGACTTTCCATCCAAAACCACGGTCTCCCCAGGCAACCGGTAAGACTGTTCCAGGGGAAGTGGGTGGTAAGCATGGCAAGGAAATAGGGGGGAGGAATTTTGGTGCCAGGACTGAAGTTTGGCGGCCCAAGCAAGGGAAGCCACTGCCTGTCAGCAAACCAGATTGGGGAAACATCAGGTGTTTTCGTTGCCAAGAACTGGGACATGTTGCAGCAAACTGTCCATTAACAGATGAACCAATGCAGTGTGATCTATCTTTTAGAAGGCAGTCTATGTTTGCTGCCGTTTCATGCGCTGCAGTGCCAAATGTGGGAAAACACATGTGTCAAGTGACTATTAATAATAAGCCTATTACGGCCTTGCTGGACTCAGGAAGTCTAGTTACTTTGGTTACAGCTGAGATGGTTGAAACTGTGAATTTTCATGCAAAAAAAGTTGCTGTGATCTGTGTACATGGGGATACCCGCGAGTATCCAATAGCCACTGTTCAGGTTAAAACTGGCTTAGGTACGGTGACCCATTCGGTCGGACTGGTGCCCCACTTGGTGCACGAGGCTATCATTGGTAGGGACTTCCCTAAGTTTTGGGAACTGTGGGATTGTCCCGACCCAGTCGCAGTACCTAACTCAGTCGCAGTGCCAGAACTCATGGCCATTACTGACCTTGTGAGTTCAGGGGACTCCTCTCAGGGCTCTCCGGGTGATCCTTTCTCAGTTATGGCAGGAGAGCTGGGGTAGTCTGAAGAAGTCCCCACAACCAGTAGAGCTGGACAGCCGTCTGCTGAATCTGAGCCTACGTTAGAGTTTACCGATCTAAATGTGCACAAGGAAAATTTTGGTACGGAACAGAGAAAAGACCCTACCCTTGCCAGGGCCTGGGAAAATGTGGTGGTGGTTGATGGGGTACCTGTCGAACCGGGGGACGGGCCCTGTTTTCCATATTTCTGCAGCAATGAGGATTTACTGTATCGTGTATGTAAAACTAATGATGAAGTGGTTGAACAGTTGGTAGCCCCTAAGCTATACAGACGGGTGGTGTTGGAACTTGCCCATGGGCATTTGCTAGGAGGCCATTTAGGGGTTGAGAAAACCACTGAAAGGGTGTTGCGCAGGTTTTACTGGCCTGGGATATGGAAAAATATCGAGAATTATTGTCAATCCTGTCCTATATGTCAGATGTCAGCCCCCCAACCCCACTTTCGAAGTCCGTTAGTGCCCTTGCCCATTATTGAAGTGCCCTTTGAAAGGATTGCCATGGACCTGGTGGGTCCACTCCCCAAATCTACCCGCGGTCATCAACATATCCTTGTGATCATGGATTACGCTACCCGTTACCCCGAGGCCGTTCCCTTACGCACTGCATCTGCTAAAAACATTGCCAAAGAGCTGTTTATGGTGTTCAGTCGGGTTGGCATCCCGAAAGAAGTCCTTACAGACCAAGGTACCCCATTCATGTCACGAATAACTAGGGAGCTCTGCAAGTTATTTAAGGTGACGCAGTTGCGTACCTCAGTGTACCATCCTCAAACGGATGGCTTGGTGGAACGCTTCAATAAGACATTAAAGAGTATGTTAAAAAAGGTTGTTGATAAGGATGGGAAAAACTGGGACTTCCTGATACCTTACTTGATGTTCGCCATCAGGGAAGTTCCCCAGTCCTCTACGGGGTACTCTCCATTTGAGCTGCTTTATGGGAGACACCCTCGGGGACTCTTAGACATAGCCAAGGAAACTTGGGAGGGGGAGCAGACACCTCACAAAAGTGTTATTGAGCATATCGCTCAAATGCAGGATAGGATTGCAGCAATCATGCCGGTAGTAAAAGAACATTTACTGCAGGCCCAAGCCGCCCAACAGAGGATATACAACAGGGGGGCCCAACTTCGTGTTTTCTCACCTGGTGACCGAGTCCTCGTGTTAGTTCCCACTGTTGAGAGCAAATTCCTGGCTAAGTGGCAGGGACCCTTTGAAGTAATTGAAAGAGTTGGGGAGGTCAATTACAAGGTGTATCAACCAGGTAAAAGGAAGCCCGAACAGATTTACCACATAAACCTGTTAAAGCCCTGGAAGGATAGACTGGCATTAACTGCCAGGTCTCTCCCGGTAACCCTTAAGGGTACTGAATCCCCTCTGATCCCTGAGGTCACGATTCCAGACACCCTGTCATGTTCCCAGAAACAGGAAGCTAGAGAGTTCCTGATAAGGAATAAGGAGAAATTTTCAGAGTTGCCGGGCACGACTTCAGCAGTTCAGCATGATATTGTTACTGAACCTGAGGTCCGTGTCAAGCTCAAACCATACCGAATTCCCGAAGCTAGAAGAAAGGACATCAATGCGGAAGTTAAAAGGATGTTGGAGCTAGATGTTATTGAGGAATCCAATAGTGACTGGTCTAGCCCCATTGTATTAGTCCCAAAACCGGATGGCACTTGGAGGTTTTGTAACGACTTCAGGAAGCTTAATGCGGTAACAAAGTTTGACACATACCCAATGCCCAGGGTAGACGAGCTTATAGACCGACTTGGCAAGGCCCGTTATCTGACCACTTTGGACTTGACCAAAGGATATTGGCAAATACCCCTGACTGGTAGGGCCAAAGAAAAGACTGCATTTGTGACCCCGGAGGGGTCGTTTCAGTATAAGAAAATGCCTTTTGGGTTGCAAAATGCCCCTGCAACATTTCAGAGGGCTATGGACAGGACCCTAAGACCTCACCGACAGTATGCTGCAGCCTATCTGGACGACATAGTGGTGCATAGCACTGACTGGGAGTCTCACTTGCCCCGTGTCCAGGCTGTCCTGGATTCCCTTTTCAAAGAAGGGTTTACGGCAAATCCCAAAAAATGTGCCATTGGGCTAGAGGAAGCCAGGTATTTGGGCTACACTATTGGCCGGGGTGTCATAAAGCCCCAGGTGAATAAAATAGAAGCCATCCAGGAGTGGCCACGTCCTGCAAACAAGAAGCAGGTCAGGGCCTTTCTTGGCATTGCGGGGTACTATAGAAGATTCATCCCAAATTTCGCAACTATAGCTGCCCCACTGACAGACCTTACAAAAGGGAAAGCCTCCGTAATGGTGAAATGGTCTCCAGTAGCAGAAGAGTCTTTTCAAGTACTGAAGAAGGCTCTTTGTGCACAGCCAATCCTATACTCCCCCGATTTCTCCAAAAACTTTTTGGTCCAGACGGATGCATCTGATGTGGGTATCGGGGCAGTACTTTCACAGGTACACAATGGGGAAGAACACCCTGTGGTGTACTTAAGCAGAAAGCTCAATGACCATGAAAAGAAGTACGCAGTCATTGAAAAGGAGTGTATGGCCATAAAGTGGGCCGTGGACGCGCTCAGGTACTACTTGTTGGGGCGCCAGTTTGAGTTGATAACTGACCATGCTCCCCTGAAATGGATGGCCCAAAAGAAGGAGACTAATAGGCGGGTGAACCGGTGGTTTTTGGCCCTACAAGACTACGCCTTTACAGTAAAACACAGGCCAGGTGTTGAGATGGGGAATGTAGATGCCCTCTCCCGTGTTCACTCCTGTTGGGCTACAGGTGTTCCAACCCTGGGGTTGAAACAAGGGGGGAGGATGTGTGACAGAGCATCCCAGAGAGAGCCTGGGAAAGTCCTATTCGGGGTTTATACATCTCCCAGGCTCCTCTCATATACATTCAGGGATCTCTGAGCCAGGGTCCAGTTCAGGTGTTTGTTCTCTCCCACAGGTTAATTAAAAGCTCACCTGAGCAGACAGCCTTTGCTCAGCCTGGGAAACACAGACAACGTTGGTTTGTGAGAGCAAGAAGGTTGGTAAAACTTGTTACTCTGTGAATGTGGAAGCTGACAAGCGTTAGGCTTGTCCAGCCTGGTAGTGAGGGCCTGTACATACTGTGTAGTTAGAGCCGAGACACGGCTAGGCTTTTGTTTAGCTATTTTTTCTTCTGTTTGTTTTCACCACACTGTACAGCACCTGTCATTAGACTTTGTATATAGCACCAATAAACAACACTGTTTTCACTGATCCAATGGACTTGGTATCTGTGCCTGCTCATCCCAGGGAGTTTTTGTACCTACTACCTGTCCCCCAGGTTACATATGGTGGAGAATGCGGGCAGCTGTAGTAAGTTACTACTTAAAAGGCCAGTACCTAAAGTGACAACATGGAGGACCTCCTCAAACAAATGGTGTTGGCAAATGCCGCGTTGCAGCAAGCAAATGCTGCACAACAGCAAACTAACGCTGCATGGCAGGAAGCAAACGCTACACAACAGCAAACTAACGCTGAATTGCGGCAAGCAAACGCTGCACAACAGCAAGCCAACGCTATCGCACAGGAGCAAACCAAGGTGCTGTTCCAACAGATTGGTGCTGTACAGGAGCAATCGCAGAGGCTGTTTGAACAGCTTGCCACTGCTGCAAAAGCGGATAGGAAAACCCTTACTGAGGTTTTGGAGACGCTAGCACAGGGGTCACCTGCGATAATGAAGGATATTGGAGACAAGCCCTCAACCATCCATGTGGGTCGCTTTCTTTCAAAGATGACGGCAGATGATGATCCAGAGGCTTTCCTACTAACATTTGAACGGACCGCTGAGAGGGAAGGTTGGCCCCAAACCCAGTGGGCAGGACTGATCGCCCCCTTACTTTCTGGAGAAGCGCAGAAGGCCTACTATGATCTGGAGTCAGCAGAAGCGGGAGATTATGAGAAGGTCAAGCGGGAAATCCTGGCACGACTTGGCGTTACCTTGGCTGTTCGAGCTCAGCGGGTCCACAGCTGGTTCTTCCAAGAAAAGAGGCCCCCAAGATCGCAGATGTTTGATCTGATCCACCTGGTGCGGAAATGGCTACAGCCGGAGTCCCTGTCTGCGCCACAAATAGTGGAGCGTGTGGTCATGGACCAATTCCTGAGGTCACTGCCAATTCCCCTGCAGAAGTGGGTGAGTCAAGGAGACCCCAAGTCAGCAGACAACCTGGTGGAGCTCGTTGAGAGGTACTTTGCTGCAGAGAACCTGGTCACCACCCCTACAGCCGCACGGACTTTCCATCCAAAACCACGGTCTCCCCAGGCAACCGGTAAGACTGTTCCAGGGGAAGTGGGTGGTAAGCATGGCAAGG
This sequence comes from Rana muscosa, assembly GCA_029206835.1. NCBI lineage: Eukaryota > Metazoa > Chordata > Amphibia > Anura > Ranidae > Rana > Rana muscosa. The sequence continues at coordinate 179,417,786 of CM055124.1, forward strand.
AAATAGGGGGGAGGAATTTTGGTGCCAGGACTGAAGTTTGGCGGCCCAAGCAAGGGAAGCCACTGCCTGTCAGCAAACCAGATTGGGGAAACATCAGGTGTTTTCGTTGCCAAGAACTGGGACATGTTGCAGCAAACTGTCCATTAACAGATGAACCAATGCAGTGTGATCTATCTTTTAGAAGGCAGTCTATGTTTGCTGCCGTTTCATGCGCTGCAGTGCCAAATGTGGGAAAACACATGTGTCAAGTGACTATTAATAATAAGCCTATTACGGCCTTGCTGGACTCAGGAAGTCTAGTTACTTTGGTTACAGCTGAGATGGTTGAAACTGTGAATTTTCATGCAAAAAAAGTTGCTGTGATCTGTGTACATGGGGATACCCGCGAGTATCCAATAGCCACTGTTCAGGTTAAAACTGGCTTAGGTACGGTGACCCATTCGGTCGGACTGGTGCCCCACTTGGTGCACGAGGCTATCATTGGTAGGGACTTCCCTAAGTTTTGGGAACTGTGGGATTGTCCCGACCCAGTCGCAGTACCTAACTCAGTCGCAGAGCCAGAACTCATGGCCATTACTGACCTTGTGAGTTCAGGGGACTCCTCTCAGGGCTCTCCGGGTGATCCTTTCTCAGTTATGGCAGGAGAGCTGGGGGAGCCTGAAGAAGTCCCCACAACCAGTAGAGCTGGACAGCCGTCTGCTGAATCTGAGCCTACGTTAGAGTTTACCGATCTAAATGTGCACAAGGAAAATTTTGGTACGGAACAGAGAAAAGACCCTACCCTTGCCAGGGCCTGGGAAAATGTGGTGGTGGTTGATGGGGTACCTGTCGAACCGGGGGACGGGCCCTGTTTTCCATATTTCTGCAGCAATGAGGATTTACTGTATCGTGTATGTAAAACTAATGATGAAGTGGTTGAACAGTTGGTAGTCCCTAAGCTATACAGACGGGTGGTGTTGGAACTTGCCCATGGGCATTTGCTAGGAGGCCATTTAGGGGTTGAGAAAACCACTGAAAGGGTGTTGCGCAGGTTTTACTGGCCTGGGATATGGAAAAATATCGAGAATTATTGTCAATCCTGTCCTATATGTCAGATGTCAGCCCCCCAACCCCACTTTCGAAGTCCGTTAGTGCCCTTGCCCATTATTGAAGTGCCCTTTGAAAGGATTGCCATGGACCTGGTGGGTCCACTCCCCAAATCTACCCGCGGTCATCAACATATCCTTGTGATCATGGATTACGCTACCCGTTACCCCGAGGCCGTTCCCTTACGCACTGCATCTGCTAAAAACATTGCCAAAGAGCTGTTTATGGTGTTCAGTCGGGTTGGCATCCCGAAAGAAGTCCTTACAGACCAAGGTACCCCATTCATGTCACGAATAACTAGGGAGCTCTGCAAGTTATTTAAGGTGACGCAGTTGCGTACCTCAGTGTACCATCCTCAAACGGATGGTTGGTGGAACGCTTCAATAAGACATTAAAGAGTATGTTAAAAAAGGTTGTTGATAAGGATGGGAAAAACTGGGACTTCCTGATACCTTACTTGATGTTCGCCATCAGGGAAGTTCCCCAGTCCTCTACGGGGTACTCTCCATTTGAGCTGCTTTATGGGAGACACCCTCGGGGACTCTTAGACATAGCCAAGGAAACTTGGGAGGGGGAGCAGACACCTCACAAAAGTGTTATTGAGCATATCGCTCAAATGCAGGATAGGATTGCAGCAATCATGCCGGTAGTAAAAGAACATTTACTGCAGGCCCAAGCCAACAGAGGATATACAACAGGGGGGCCCAACTTCGTGTTTTCTCACCTGGTGACCGAGTCCTCGTGTTAGTTCCCACTGTTGAGAGCAAATTCCTGGCTAAGTGGCAGGGACCCTTTGAAGTAATTGAAAGAGTTGGGGAGGTCAATTACAAGGTGTATCAACCAGGTAAAAGGAAGCCCGAACAGATTTACCACATAAACCTGTTAAAGCCCTGGAAGGATAGACTGGCATTAACTGCCAGGTCTCTCCCGGTAACCCTTAAGGGTACTGAATCCCCTCTGATCCCTGAGGTCACGATTCCAGACACCCTGTCATGTTCCCAGAAACAGGAAGCTAGAGAGTTCCTGATAAGGAATAAGGAGAAATTTTCAGAGTTGCCGGGCACGACTTCAGCAGTTCAGCATGATATTGTTACTGAACCTGAGGTCCGTGTCAAGCTCAAACCATACCGAATTCCCGAAGCTAGAAGAAAGGACATCAATGCGGAAGTTAAAAGGATGTTGGAGCTAGATGTTATTGAGGAATCCAATAGTGACTGGTCTAGCCCCATTGTATTAGTCCCAAAACCGGATGGCACTTGGAGGTTTTGTAACGACTTCAGGAAGCTTAATGCGGTAACAAAGTTTGACACATACCCAATGCCCAGGGTAGACGAGCTTATAGACCGACTTGGCAAGGCCCGTTATCTGACCACTTTGGACTTGACCAAAGGATATTGGCAAATACCCCTGACTGGTAGGGCCAAAGAAAAGACTGCATGTGTGACCCCGGAGGGGTCGTTTCAGTATAAGAAAATGCCTTTTGGGTTGCAAAATGCCCCTGCAACATTTCAGAGGGCTATGGACAGGACCCTAAGACCTCACCGACAGTATGCTGCAGCCTATCTGGACGACATAGTGGTGCATAGCACTGACTGGGAGTCTCACTTGCCCCGTGTCCAGGCTGTCCTGGATTCCCTTTTCAAAGAAGGGTTTACAGCAAATCCCAAAAAATGTGCCATTGGGCTAGAGGAAGCCAGGTATTTGGGCTACACTATTGGCCGGGGTGTCATAAAGCCCCAGGTGAATAAAATAGAAGCCATCCAGGAGTGGCCACGTCCTGCAAACAAGAAGCAGGTCAGGGCCTTTCTTGGCATTGCGGGGTACTATAGAAGATTCATCCCAAATTTCGCAACTATAGCTGCCCCACTGACAGACCTTACAAAAGGGAAAGCCTCCGTAATGGTGAAATGGTCTCCAGTAGCAGAAGAGTCTTTTCAAGTACTGAAGAAGGCTCTTTGTGCACAGCCAATCCTATACTCCCCCGATTTCTCCAAAAACTTTTTGGTCCAGACGGATGCATCTGATGTGGGTATCGGGGCAGTACTTTCACAGGTACACAATGGGGAAGAACACCCTGTGGTGTACTTAAGCAGAAAGCTCAATGACCATGAAAAGAAGTACGCAGTCATTGAAAAGGAGTGTATGGCCATAAAGTGGGCCGTGGACGCGCTCAGGTACTACTTGTTGGGGCGCCAGTTTGAGTTGATAACTGACCATGCTCCCCTGAAATGGATGGCCCAAAAGAAGGAGACTAATAGGCGGGTGAACCGGTGGTTTTTGGCCCTACAAGACTACGCCTTTACAGTAAAACACAGGCCAGGTGTTGAGATGGGGAATGTAGATGCCCTCTCCCGTGTTCACTCCTGTTGGGCTACAGGTGTTCCAACCCTGGGGTTGAAACAAGGGGGGAGGATGTGTGACAGAGCATCCCAGAGAGAGCCTGGGAAAGTCCTATTCGGGGTTTATACATCTCCCAGGCTCCTCTCATATACATTCAGGGATCTCTGAGCCAGGGTCCAGTTCAGGTGTTTGTTCTCTCCCACAGGTTAATTAAAAGCTCACCTGAGCAGACAGCCTTTGCTCAGCCTGGGAAACACAGACAACGTTGGTTTGTGAGAGCAAGAAGGTTGGTAAAACTTGTTACTCTGTGAATGTGGAAGCTGACAAGCGTTAGGCTTGTCCAGCCTGGTAGTGAGGGCCTGTACATACTGTGTAGTTAGAGCCGAGACACGGCTAGGCTTTTGTTTAGCTATTTTTTCTTCTGTTTGTTTTCACCACACTGTACAGCACCTGTCATTAGACTTTGTATATAGCACCAATAAACAACACTGTTTTCACTGATCCAATGGACTTGGTATCTGTGCCTGCTCATCCCAGGGAGTTTTTGTACCTACTACCTGTCCCCCAGGTTACATATGGTGGAGAATGCGGGCAGCTGTAGTAAGTTACTACTTAAAAGGCCAGTACCTAAAGTGACAACATGGAGGACCTCCTCAAACAAATGGTGTTGGCAAATGCCGCGTTGCAGCAAGCAAATGCTGCACAACAGCAAACTAACGCTGCATGGCAGGAAGCAAACGCTACATAACAGCAAACTAACGCTGAATTGCGGCAAGCAAACGCTGCACAACAGCAAGCCAACGCTATCGCACAGGAGCAAACCAAGGTGCTGTTCCAACAGATTGGTGCTGTACAGGAGCAATCGCAGAGGCTGTTTGAACAGCTTGCCACTGCTGCAAAAGCGGATAGGAAAACCCTTACTGAGGTTTTGGAGACGCTAGCACAGGGGTCACCTGCGATAATGAAGGATATTGGAGACAAGCCCTCAACCATCCATGTGGGTCGCTTTCTTTCAAAGATGACGGCAGATGATGATCCAGAGGCTTTCCTACTAACATTTGAACGGACCGCTGAGAGGGAAGGTTGGCCCCAAACCCAGTGGGCAGGACTGATCGCCCCCTTACTTTCTGGAGAAGCGCAGAAGGCCTACTATGATCTGGAGTCAGCAGAAGCGGGAGATTATGAGAAGGTCAAGCGGGAAATCCTGGCACGACTTGGCGTTACCTTGGCTGTTCGAGCTCAGCGGGTCCACAGCTGGTTCTTCCAAGAAAAGAGGCCCCCAAGATCGCAGATGTTTGATCTGATCCACCTGGTGCGGAAATGGCTACAGCCGGAGTCCCTGTCTGCGCCACAAATAGTGGAGCGTGTGGTCATGGACCAATTCCTGAGGTCACTGCCAATTCCCCTGCAGAAGTGGGTGAGTCAAGGAGACCCCAAGTCAGCAGACAACCTGGTGGAGCTCGTTGAGAGGTACTTTGCTGCAGAGAACCTGGTCACCACCCCTACAGCCGCACGGACTTTCCATCCAAAACCACGGTCTCCCCAGGCAACCGGTAAGACTGTTCCAGGGGAAGTGGGTGGTAAGCATGGCAAGGAAATAGGGGGGAGGAATTTTGGTGCCAGGACTGAAGTTTGGCGGCCCAAGCAAGGGAAGCCACTGCCTGTCAGCAAACCAGATTGGGGAAACATCAGGTGTTTTCGTTGCCAAGAACTGGGACATGTTGCAGCAAACTGTCCATTAACAGATGAACCAATGCAGTGCGATCTATCTTTTAGAAGGCAGTCTATGTTTGCTGCCGTTTCATGCGCTGCAGTGCCAAATGTGGGAAAACACATGTGTCAAGTGACTATTAATAATAAGCCTATTACGGCCTTGCTGGACTCAGGAAGTCTAGTTACTTTGGTTACAGCTGAGATGGTTGAAACTGTGAATTTTCATGCAAAAAAAGTTGCTGTGATCTGTGTACATGGGGATACCCGCGAGTATCCAATAGCCACTGTTCAGGTTAAAACTGGCTTAGGTACGGTGACCCATTCGGTCGGACTGGTGCCCCACTTGGTGCACGAGGCTATCATTGGTAGGGACTTCCCTAAGTTTTGGGAACTGTGGGATTGTCCCGACCCAGTCGCAGTACCTAACTCAGTCGCAGAGCCAGAACTCATGGCCATTACTGACCTTGTGAGTTCAGGGGACTCCTCTCAGGGCTCTCCGGGTGATCCTTTCTCAGTTATGGCAGGAGAGCTGGGGGAGCCTGAAGAAGTCCCCACAACCAGTAGAGCTGGACAGCCGTCTGCTGAATCTGAGCCTACGTTAGAGTTTACCGATCTAAATGTGCACAAGGAAAATTTTGGTACGGAACAGAGAAAAGACCCTACCCTTGCCAGGGCCTGGGAAAATGTGGTGGTGGTTGATGGGGTACCTGTCGAACCGGGGGACGGGCCCTGTTTTCCATATTTCTGCAGCAATGAGGATTTACTGTATCGTGTATGTAAAACTAATGATGAAGTGGTTGAACAGTTGGTAGTCCCTAAGCTATACAGACGGGTGGTGTTGGAACTTGCCCATGGGCATTTGCTAGGAGGCCATTTAGGGGTTGAGAAAACCACTGAAAGGGTGTTGCGCAGGTTTTACTGGCCTGGGATATGGAAAAATATCGAGAATTATTGTCAATCCTGTCCTATATGTCAGATGTCAGCCCCCCAACCCCACTTTCGAAGTCCGTTAGTGCCCTTGCCCATTATTGAAGTGCCCTTTGAAAGGATTGCCATGGACCTGGTGGGTCCACTCCCCAAATCTACCCGCGGTCATCAACATATCCTTGTGATCATGGATTACGCTACCCGTTACCCCGAGGCCGTTCCCTTACGCACTGCATCTGCTAAAAACATTGCCAAAGAGCTGTTTATGGTGTTCAGTCGGGTTGGCATCCCGAAAGAAGTCCTTACAGACCAAGGTACCCCATTCATGTCACGAATAACTAGGGAGCTCTGCAAGTTATTTAAGGTGACGCAGTTGCGTACCTCAGTGTACCATCCTCAAACGGATGGTTGGTGGAACGCTTCAATAAGACATTAAAGAGTATGTTAAAAAAGGTTGTTGATAAGGATGGGAAAAACTGGGACTTCCTGATACCTTACTTGATGTTCGCCATCAGGGAAGTTCCCCAGTCCTCTACGGGGTACTCTCCATTTGAGCTGCTTTATGGGAGACACCCTCGGGGACTCTTAGACATAGCCAAGGAAACTTGGGAGGGGGAGCAGACACCTCACAAAAGTGTTATTGAGCATATCGCTCAAATGCAGGATAGGATTGCAGCAATCATGCCGGTAGTAAAAGAACATTTACTGCAGGCCCAAGCCGCCCAACAGAGGATATACAACAGGGGGGCCCAACTTCGTGTTTTCTCACCTGGTGACCGAGTCCTCGTGTTAGTTCCCACTGTTGAGAGCAAATTCCTGGCTAAGTGGCAGGGACCCTTTGAAGTAATTGAAAGAGTTGGGGAGGTCAATTACAAGGTGTATCAACCAGGTAAAAGGAAGCCCGAACAGATTTACCACATAAACCTGTTAAAGCCCTGGAAGGATAGACTGGCATTAACTGCCAGGTCTCTCCCGGTAACCCTTAAGGGTACTGAATCCCCTCTGATCCCTGAGGTCACGATTCCAGACACCCTGTCATGTTCCCAGAAACAGGAAGCTAGAGAGTTCCTGATAAGGAATAAGGAGAAATTTTCAGAGTTGCCGGGCACGACTTCAGCAGTTCAGCATGATATTGTTACTGAACCTGAGGTCCGTGTCAAGCTCAAACCATACCGAATTCCCGAAGCTAGAAGAAAGGACATCAATGCGGAAGTTAAAAGGATGTTGGAGCTAGATGTTATTGAGGAATCCAATAGTGACTGGTCTAGCCCCATTGTATTAGTCCCAAAACCGGATGGCACTTGGAGGTTTTGTAACGACTTCAGGAAGCTTAATGCGGTAACAAAGTTTGACACATACCCAATGCCCAGGGTAGACGAGCTTATAGACCGACTTGGCAAGGCCCGTTATCTGACCACTTTGGACTTGACCAAAGGATATTGGCATATACCCCTGACTGGTAGGGCCAAAGAAAAGACTGCATTTGTGACCCCGGAGGGGTCGTTTCAGTATAAGAAAATGCCTTTTGGGTTGCAAAATGCCCCTGCAACATTTCAGAGGGCTATGGACAGGACCCTAAGACCTCACCGACAGTATGCTGCAGCCTATCTGGACGACATAGTGGTGCATAGCACTGACTGGGAGTCTCACTTGCCCCGTGTCCAGGCTGTCCTGGATTCCCTTTTCAAAGAAGGGTTTACGGCAAATCCCAAAAAATGTGCCATTGGGCTAGAGGAAGCCAGGTATTTGGGCTACACTATTGGCCGGGGTGTCATAAAGCCCCAGGTGAATAAAATAGAAGCCATCCAGGAGTGGCCACGTCCTGCAAACAAGAAGCAGGTCAGGGCCTTTCTTGGCATTGCGGGGTACTATAGAAGATTCATCCCAAATTTCGCAACTATAGCTGCCCCACTGACAGACCTTACAAAAGGGAAAGCCTCCGTAATGGTGAAATGGTCTCCAGTAGCAGAAGAGTCTTTTCAAGTACTGAAGAAGGCTCTTTGTGCACAGCCAATCCTATACTCCCCCGATTTCTCCAAAAACTTTTTGGTCCAGACGGATGCATCTGATGTGGGTATCGGGGCAGTACTTTCACAGGTACACAATGGGGAAGAACACCCTGTGGTGTACTTAAGCAGAAAGCTCAATGACCATGAAAAGAAGTACGCAGTCATTGAAAAGGAGTGTATGGCCATAAAGTGGGCCGTGGACGCGCTCAGGTACTACTTGTTGGGGCGCCAGTTTGAGTTGATAACTGACCATGCTCCCCTGAAATGGATGGCCCAAAAGAAGGAGACTAATAGGCGGGTGAACCGGTGGTTTTTGGCCCTACAAGACTACGCCTTTACAGTAAAACACAGGCCAGGTGTTGAGATGGGGAATGTAGATGCCCTCTCCCGTGTTCACTCATGTTGGGCTACAGGTGTTCCAACCCTGGGGTTGAAACAAGGGGGGAGGATGTGTGACAGAGCATCCCAGAGAGAGCCTGGGAAAGTCCTATTCGGGGTTTATACATCTCCCAGGCTCCTCTCATATACATTCAGGGATCTCTGAGCCAGGGTCCAGTTCAGGTGTTGGTTCTCTCCCACAGGTTAATTAAAAGCTCACCTGAGCAGACAGCCTTTGCTCAGCCTGGGAAACACAGACAACGTTGGTTTGTGAGAGCAAGAAGGTTGGTAAAACTTGTTACTCTGTGAATGTGGAAGCTGACAAGCGTTAGGCTTGTCCAGCCTGGTAGTGAGGGCCTGTACATACTGTGTAGTTAGAGCCGAGACACGGCTAGGCTTTTGTTTAGCTATTTTTTCTTCTGTTTGTTTTCACCACACTGTACAGCACCTGTCATTAGACTTTGTATATAGCACCAATAAACAACACTGTTGTCACTGATCCAATGGACTTGGTATCTGTGCCTGCTCATCCCAGGGAGTTTTTGTACCTACTACCTGTCCCCCAGGTTACACTACCTATAGTTTTCTGTCCCTATAATTTTTTTTTTTTTAAAGATGGTTGATGAGGAATGCTTTAGCACAGTATAGCACAATGAGAATTTCCCTCACTGTCCTTCTCTGTCCCTACAAACAAGGTTTAGCACAGTAAAACACACTGACACTCTCCCTACCTATAGTTTTCTGTCCCTATAATTTTTTTTTTTTTAAAGATGGTTGATGAGGAATGCTTTAGCACAGTATAGCACAATGAGAATTTCCCTCACTGTCCTTCCCTGTCCCTACAAACAAGGTTTAGCACAGTAAAACACACTGACACTCTCCCTACCTATAGTTTTCTGTCCCTATAAAATTTTTTTTTTAAAGATGGTTGATGAGGAATGCTTTAGCACAGTATAGCACAATGAGAATTTCCCTCACTGTCCTTCCCTGTCCCTACAAACAAGGTTTAGCACAGTAAAACACACTGACACTCTCCCTACCTATAGTTTTCTGTCCCTATAATTTTTTTTTTTTAAAGATGGTTGATGAGGAATGCTTTAGCACAGTATAGCACAATGAGAATTTCCCTCACTGTCCTTCCCTGTCCCTACAAACAAGGTTTAGCACAGTAAAACACACTGACACTCTCCCTACCTATAGTTTTCTGTCCCTATAAAAAATTTTTTTTTAAAGATGGTTGATGAGGAATGCTTTAGCACAGTATAGCACAATGAGAATTTCCCTCACTGTCCTTCCCTGTCCCTACAAACAAGGTTTAGCACAGTAAAACACACTGACACTCTCCCTACCTATAGTTTTCTGTCCCTATAAAAAATTTTTTTTAAAGATGGTTGATGGGGAATGCTTTAGCACAGTATAGCACAATGAGAATTTCCCTCACTGTCCTTCCCTGTTCCTACAAACAAGGTTTAGCACAGTAAAACACACTGACACTCTCCCTACCTATAGTTTTCTGTCCCTATAAAAAATTTTTTTTTAAAGATGGTTGATGAGGAATGCTTTAGCACAGTATAGCACAATGAGAATTTCCCTCACTGTCCTTCCCTGTCCCTACAAACAAGGTTTAGCACAGTAAAACACACTGACACTCTCCCTACCTATAGTTTTCTGTCCCTATAAATTTTTTTTTTTTAAAGATGGTTGATGAGGAATGCTTTAGCACAGTATAGCACAATGAGAATTTCCCTCACTGTCCTTCCCTGTCCCTACAAACAAGGTTTAGCACAGTAAAACAGACTGACACTCTCCCTACCTATCCTTCTCTTTCCCTAAACTAAAGGAATCCAGGTTAAGCAAGAAAAAAAAATGTCACTGTCCCTGCCTATGCTTCTCTTTCCCTGCTCCGGAACACACTACACTAGGCCGCCGTGCTGGCGGCCTTTTATAGTGTGGGGCGTGTACTAAACACCCTCAGCAATAATTGGCCACAGGCATCCTGCCTGTGGCCAATCATTGCTCTCCTCGCTGCCGGCGCTGTGATTGGCCAAGCATGCGGGGTCACAGTGCATGCTTGGCCAATCACAGCGCCTGGATGACACTGCGATGGCGTAGTGCATTGTGGGCCGCGAATTAGGCACGAACGGCCCAAATCGTTCGTTGTTCGGCGAACGATCGAACAGCCGATGTTCGAGTCGAACGTATGTTCGACTCGAACACCGAGCTCATCCCTAGCCACCGCACCCTGCCCTATGCCACCGCACCCTGCCCTATGCCACCACAACCTGCCTTATGCCACCGCAACCTGCCCTATACCACCCCAGCCTGCCCTATGCCACCACAACCTGCCCTATGCCACCCCAGCCTGCCCTATGCCACCGCAACCTGCCCTATGCCACCGCAACCTGCCCTATGCCACCGCAAACTGCTCTATACCACCCCAACCTGCCCTATGCCACCGCAAACTGCTCTATACCACCCCAACCTGCCCTATGCCACTGCAACCTGCTCTATGCCATCACACCCTGCCCTATATCACCCTAACCTGCCCTATGCCACCCAGCCTGCCATATACCACCGCAAACTGCCCTATACCACCCAAACCTGCTCTATACCACCCCAGCCTGCCCTATACAACCCCAACCTTCCCTATGCCACCCCAGCCTGCCCTATATCACTGAAACATGCCCTATTTTACCCCAACCTGCCTTATATCACCCCAGCCAGCCCAATACCACCCTATACTTTAATTGATCGTGATTGTGCGCTGCCTGCAGGGCGCTGGGCAGGATAGACAGGAGGGGGTAACACCATGTTTTGCCGCACCAGGTGACACCAACCCTAGTGATGCCACTGCCCCAGTGCACTCTCAGCTGTGAGTCAGAGCCGCACTTGAGTGACAGTGACACCCGTCGGCACATCAGGGGGCCGGGACCTGCAACGATCCCCTTCTCTCTGGCAAGGTGGCCGCAGCACTGATGATCTGATCAGTCTCAGCTCGGCTGTCTCACACAGCCGAGCAGAGTGAAGCCGCCTCCCCCTCCTCCTTTATGTCCACACAGGAGGAGGGGACCCAACATGCAGTCCCGTGCTTATCTGAGGTACATTATGGGTCTGAAGGGGGGTTCTGTATTGTAGGGGGGTTCTGTATTGTAGGGGTGGTCTGAAATGTAGGGGGGGTTCTGTATTGTAGGGGGGTCTGTAATGTAGGGGGGTTCTGTATTGTAGGGGGGTCTGAAATGTAGGGGGGGTTCTGTATGGTTGGGGGGTTCTGTATTGTAGGGGGTTCTGTATTGTAGGGGGTCTGTAATGTAGGGGGGATTCTGCATTGTAGGGGGTTCTGTATTGTAGGGGGGTCTGAAATGTAGGGGGTTCTGTATTGTAGGGGGGTCTGTAATGTAGGGGGTTCTGTATTGTAGGGGGGTCTGAAATGTAGGTGGGTTCTGTATTGTAGGGGGGTCTGTAATGTAGGGGGGTTCTGTATTGTAGGGGGGTTCTGTATTGTAGGGGTCTGTAATGTAGGGGAGTTCTGTATTGTAGGGGGTCTGAAATGTAGGGAGGGTTCTGTATTGTAGGGGGGTCTGAAATGTAGGGGGGTTCTGTATTGTAGGGGGGTCTGAAATGTAGGGGGTCTGTATTGTAGGGGGGTCTGTAATGTAGGGGGGTTCTGTATTGTAGGGGGGGTCTGAAATGTAGGGGAGGTTCTGTATTTTAGGGGGGTCTGAAATGTAGGGGGAGTCTGCATTGTAGGGGGTCTGTAATGTAGGGGGGTCTGTATTGTAGGGGGGTTCTGTATTGTAGGGGGGGTTCTGTATTATAGGGGGTCTGTATTGTAGAGGGGGGTCTGTAATGTAGGGGGTCTGTATTGTAGGGGGGTCTGTAATGTAGGGGGGTCTGTACTGTAGGGACAGGGTCTGTAATGTAGGTGGGTCTGTAATGTAGGGGGGTCTGTATTGTAGAGGGGGGCTGTAATGTAGGGAGGTCTGTATTGTAGAGGGGGGTCTCTACTGTAGGGGGTTCTGTACTGTAGGGAGGGGGTCTGAACTGTAGGGAGGTCTGTGTAACATGCAGGGGGTCCAGAACTGTTACGGGGTGTCTGCGTAACAAACTGTGGGGGGCTGTGTAATGTAAAGGGGTCCAGAGGTGCGGTGCTATGTAATGTATAGGGGTCCAGAGGTGCAGGGTGCTGTGTAATGTAAAAGGGTCCAGAGGTGCAGGGTGATGTTTAATGTAAAGGGGTCCAGAGGTGCAGGGTGCTGTGTAATGTAAAGGGGTCCAGAGGTGCAGGGTGCTGTGTAAAGAAAAGGGGTCCAGAGGTGCAGGGTGCTGTGTAATGTAAAAGGGTCCAAAGGTGCGGTGCTATGTAATTTTAAAGGGGTCCAGGGTGCTGTGTAATGTAAAGGGGTCCAGAGGTGCAAGGTGATGTGTAATGTAAAGGGGTCCAGAGGTGCAGGGTGCTGTGTAATGTAAAGGGATCCAGAGGTACAAGGTGCCGGAACCCCACATCCCATCATTAACTGCCGCGCCCCCCCGGCTGCTCAGTCTAAAATGCCCGGGCCTATTTTTTGTCCCGGTCTGGTCTCCTTCTAAATCACAGTGACAGTCTTTGCTTGGCTCCCTCGCACCATGACATCACACAACATGCTCAGGCACCACTTTAACCAGACCCGTCCCCTGCTGGTGCCACACAAATACGAGCATCACAGCAATATTTTTTATTGGCAACCTTTTGCTGTCACTGGCATTTACAGGCAGGAGAAAAGTACCCGTTTTTTACTGACTGCCAGTAAAATGACGGTTAGCAACACTGCTCTCCACTCTGATCCTAGACTTTACTTCTATAGCAAAGAAGAGGAAACTCCAGGGAGAGAGGAAAGGCAGGAGGGAGGGAGAGAAGAAATAGAGAGAGAGAGAAAAGAAGAAAGGGGGAGGCAAGTGTACAGAGAGATAGAGGGGGAAGAGGGAGTGAGTTAGAGATAGAGAGAGGGTGGAGGGGGAGAAGGAAAGAGAAAGAGGGGGACGAAGAGAAGTATAGAGAAAGGAGAGCGAAAGAGAGAGAGATAGGGTGGGAAGAAAGTGGAGGGAAGTAAAGAAAGGTGAGGAAAGGGGAGAGAGGGAGAAAGAGAGAGAGAGAGGGTTTGGAGGGATGAGGGAATGTAAGGAGAGAGTAAGGAGAGGGAGGATAAGAGAAACAAGGGAGGTAGAAAGAGAGAGGGTGGGAGGGAAATAGGGAGAGAGAGAGAGTGAGGTATTAAGGGATAAGGAGAAGTGAAGGGAGGAAAGAGAGAGAGCACTCAGTGTACAGAATGAGATGCATCATTTACACCTCACTCGCTAATTAAAGAACCCCCCAAGGCCCAGACTCAGCCCATCTCGGGCTTAAGCCTCATATATACTACTAGTGTGTGTTGAATGAAAAAACTAACAGCTCAGATTAGAGCCGCTGTACTAACACTCCAATGTTAGTACAGTGATCTCCCCTGCTGTGCTATTGTGTCCTGACAGGGGATTACACCCCCCCACCAGAACACTTTGGTCAGTGCTTTCAGCCATTGGTTGAGAGCGCTGATCAGGAGTAGGGATGGGCCAAATACCCCCCGGTTCAGTTTGCACCAGAACACCTCGAACAGGCAAACAGTTCTAGCGAACATGCAAACCCTATTAAAGTCTATGGGACACGAACATTAAAAGTCCTAATTTTAAGGGCTTATATACATTTTATTGCCATCAAAAGTGTATGGGGACCCGGGTACTGTCCTAGGGGACATGTATCAATGCAAAAAATGTTTTTTTAAAACTATTGTTTTTTTTTTCAGGAGCAGTGATTTTAATGATGCCTAAAGTGAAACAATAAAAAATGTAATATTTATTTTAAATATCGTGCCTGGGGGTCCCCTTAGTCTGCCTGTAAAGTGGCGCATCTGTGTGATGTGTAGAACATCCCGCAGCAAAACGACATTTCTAAAGGAAAAAGTTTAATTTAAACTTGTTCACGGCTGAATGTATTGTCGGCTCCCGGCAATATGGATGAAAAAGAAATGAAAAAAACAGCGTGGGGTCACCCTTCCCCCAGTCCATACCAGGCTCTTCAGGTCTGGTATGGATTTTAAGGGGAACTCCATGGCAAATTTTTAACAAAAATTGGGCGTGGGGTCCCCACGAAAATCCAAAACCAGACCCTTATCCGAGCATGCAGCCTGGACGAGTGAGTGCCCCCCTCCTGAACCATACCAGGCCACATGCCTTCAAGATGGAGGGTGGGTGCTTTGGGGCAGAGGGAGCTATGCTATGCGCCCCCCACCCCAAAGCACCTTGACCCTATGTTGATGGGGACAAGGGCCTCTTCCCGACAACCCTGGCCGGTGGTTGTCAGGGTCTGTGGGTGGGGGCTTATCGGAATGCGGAAGCCCCCAGATCCTGCCCCCCCTGTGTCACACAAAAAAAGTTGCAAAAATTAAAAACCACAAGCGACAGTTTTTGACAATTCCTCTATTAAAAAATTAAAAAGTGTCCCACTATGTACATCCTCCGTCATTAACGCTGCCCGATGGATCCGAAAAATTGAAAACTGAAAAAAACTCTGCCTCCACGCGAGGCCTCCCAGCGACTGCTGTATTTTTACTTTGAGAGCTTTTATATAGGCAAGGGCAAGGCCACCCGCTGACGTAACCGGGTGACCCTGGCCCCTCTGACGTCAAATGACATCAGAAAGGGGAGGAGTTACATCACCCTTGCCTATATAACAGATGTGAAAGCCGAGAGACAGCAGTCGCTGGGAGGCCTCCCATTGAGGCGGAGCATTTTTAATTTTTCTCTATTTTTCGGGTCTGTCGGGCGGCGTGATTGAAGATGGTAGTACATCGCGGGGCCCTCTTTTTTTTCTTTTTTATTAACAGAATTGTCAAAAACTGTCTCTTGTGGTTTTTACTTTTTGACACTTTTTTTTGGTGAGTGGGTAGGGGTACAATATACCCCTACCCATTTACATGGGGGCAGGATCTGGGGGCCCCCTTATTAAAGGGGGCTTCCAGATTCCGATAATCCCCCGCCCGCAGACCCCGACAATCACCGGCCAGGGTTGTCGGAAAGAGGCCCTTGTCCCCATCAACATGGGGACAAGGTGCTTTGGGAGCTAGCATGTTGAGGGCAAGCAGCCTGGTATGGTTCAGGAGAGGGCCACATGCTCGTCCCCTCCCTTTCCTGGCTTGGCAGGCTGCATGCTCAGAAAAAGGTCTGGTATGAATCTTGTGGAGGACCCCACGCCAATTTTGTTTTAAATTTTGGCGTGGAGTTGCCCTTAAAATCTATGCCAGACCCAAAGGGCCTGGTATGGATTTTGGGGGGACCCCTCGCATTTTTTTCTTAATTCTGTCACAGGGTTCTCCTTAACCACTTCAATACAGGGCATATTCACCCCTTCCTGCCCAGATCAATTTTCATCTTTCAGTGCTCTCCCACTTTGAATGACAATTACTCAGTCATGCAACACTGTACCAAAAGTTTTTATATTTTTTTTCACACAAATAGAGCTTTCTTTTGGTGGTATTTAATTACCTCTGTTATTTTTATATATATAATTTAAAAAAGAGCATAAATTTAGAAAACTAAACCCATTTTTTTTTAATTATAAGATTTTGAAAATAAGTAATTTTTGTTCATAAATTGGGGCCAAGATTTATACTGCTACATATCTTTGGTAAAAATAACCCAAATTAGTGGATATTATTTAGTCTGTGTGAAAGTTATAGAGTTTACAAGCTATGGTGCAAATCATAAATATTTGATCACACCTGATATATTGATGGCATCTCATTTCCTGAGGTCCTGAATTGTCAGGACAGTACAATTACCCCAAATGACCCCTTTTTGGAAAGTAGACAGTCCAAGGTAATTACTAAGAGGCATAGTGAGTTTTTGGAGGATGTAAATTTTTTCCCACCATTATTGGGAAAATTAAGATTTTTTTTTTATACACAATTGGCAGAATAAAAAGTTATTTCTCACACATAGAATATGCATACTTCCAATTAACCACTTAAGCCCCGGAACATTTTGGCTGGTTAAGGACCAGGCCACTGTTTGCGATTCGGCACTGCGTCGCTTTAACTGAAATTTGCGCGGTCGTGCAACGTGGCTCCCAAACAAAATTGACGTCCTTTTTTTCCCACAAATGGAGCTTTCTTTTGGTGGTATTTGATCACCTCTACAGTTTTTATTTTTTGCGCTATAAACAAAAATAGAGCCCCAATTTTGAAAAAAATGCAATATTTTTTTAGTTTTGCTATTATAAATATCCCCCAAAAATATATATTAAAAAAAAAAATTTCCTCAGTTCAGCCCGATACCTATTCTTCTACATATTTTTGGTAAAAAAAATCGCCAT
The DNA here is from genome assembly GCA_029206835.1 of Rana muscosa. Classification (NCBI taxonomy): domain Eukaryota; kingdom Metazoa; phylum Chordata; class Amphibia; order Anura; family Ranidae; genus Rana; species Rana muscosa. Next base: position 179,434,619 of record CM055124.1, read on the forward strand.
CAGCGTTTATTGATTGGTTTGCGCAAAAGTTATAGCTTTTACAAAATAGGGGATAATTTTATGGCATTTTTTTTACTAGTAATGGCCGCGATCAGCGTTTTTTTTTTTGTGACTGCGACATTATGGCGGACACATCGGACACTTTTGACACATTTTTGGGACCATTGTCATTTTTACAGCGATCAGTGCTATAAAAATGCACTGGTTACTGTGAAAATTACACTGGCAGTGAAGGGGTTAACCACTAGGGGCGCTTAAGGGGTTACGTGTGCCTAAGGGAGTGATTAATACTGTTAGGGGGCGTGGCTATGAGTGACACGTCACTGATCTCCGCTCTGATTACACAGAGCGGAAATCAGTGACAGTGTCAGTAGGCGAGGGGGGAGATGTTGTGTTTACACTAACATCTCCCCGCTCCATCCCTCCGTGAGACGATCGCGGGGATCCCGGCGGCGATCGAGTTTGCGGGACCCGCGGTACGACTCACGGGGATGGCGGCAGGGTCGCGAGCGCGCCGGCGGCGTGTGCGCGACCACAAGGCAGGCAGTTAAAGGGGATGTACAGGTACGTGATTGTGCCTGTAGGTGCCATTCTGCCGACGTATATATGCCGTGGCCGATCCTTAAGTGGTTAAACCGCAAAATACATTCTGCTACTCCTCCTAAGTATGGCGATACCACAAGTGTGAGACTTTTTTGCAGCCTGGCCACATAGAGAGGCCCAACATGCAGGGAGCACCATCAACATTTTAGGATCATAAATTACACATCTAATTTCATTTATATCTATCACACTTTATACTGGAGCACCAGGACAGTGGAATTACCCACAAAATGACCCCATTTTGGAAATAAAACACCCCAACGTATATTCTTTGAGGCATGGGCTGCAGATCTGTACTCGGGTACTCTCATTGGCTGCAGGAGGGAGGGACTGTTCCTGCTGGTGTCATTTTACAATGCTCGGGTGGGTAAATGGTTAAAATCTATACCAGACTCAAAGGGTCCCCCCACAACTTTTATTCCCCAATTTTTTTAAATTAACATTCTTTTTTGTACAATATTTTTTTTTTATATAGCTTTTAGCGGGCAAGTCTTCTCCAACACCATCTCAAAAGCCATAAACCGCCCCCGTGAACTTTTCAAACTAGTCGCTCAGACTATGAACCCCACCTGTCTATAACCTCCTGCAAATGAAACACAAGAATTCTGCAATGAGCTATCTGATTTTTTTATTGAAAAAAATCACAAACATTCGGGAAACAATTCAGCAGAAAAAAACAAGCAACTTTACTCAGCCAGGGCAAGAAGAAAAATACCATATAAATACTCTACAATCAACAAAATTTACTACAATCCCAATCACCATCGACACCACCAAAATCATCATCAGAAGCCTCCGAGACAGCACATCACCAAATGACATTATTCCTACAAAACTCCTGAAAGAATGTACCAACATCTTGACACCCACCATAACACACCTCATAAATCAATCATTCAAAGAAGGAATCGTTCCGATCTCCCTCAAGCAAGGCATTATCAAATCCCTCCTAAAGAAACCCAACCTCGACCCCAAAAACCCAAACTACCGCAGACCTGTAAGAAGCCTTAACACCATCTCCAAGATTATTGAGAAAGCAGTAGTACAGCAGCTACAACTCCATTTGGACACTTACAAACTCTTGGACCCACTACAATCTGGTTTCCGCCCAGGCCATGGGACAGAAACTGCACTTCTCAAAATCTGGGATGACGCCCTCGAAGCAGCAGATGATGGAGATTCATGTCTCCTGGTGCTGCTAGACCTCAGCGCAGCTTTCGACACAGTAGACCACAAAACTCTGCTCACTCGTCTCACAGAAGTAGCCGGAGTCGCAAACTCAGACCTACCCTGATTCACATCGTTCCTGGAGAACCGATCCCAGACAGTGAAACTAGGAGCTTTCACTTCGGAAGCACGTAAAATTACATGCAGAGTCCCTCAAGGATCATCCATGTCGCACGTGCTCTTCAACATCTACCTCCGCCCACTCCTCAAAATCATCAGCAATCGGGACCTGCTCTATCACTCCTACGCGGGTGACACTCAACTTTTCCATCGCATCACCAACAAAAAATACCAATACCACGCACTAGAAAATTGCCTCACATTGATCGATGATTGGATGACGGAGAACTCCCTCAAACTTAATGGATCCAAAACTGAACTTCTAATTCTCCACACAAACCGAAAGAAAAACTCTAGGACAACAAGCACACCACCCACCATCCTTGGACAAACCATCACCCCAAGCACCAAAAGTCTCGGAGTCATCTTTGACTCAGACATGACAATGGACGCACAAATAGGATCAGTAGTCAGCGGATCTCACTACCTTCTCCGCCTGCTGCATAAACTCATCCCCTTCATCCCGGAAGTGGACACAGCAGTAGTAGTTGGAATAATCATCAATTCCAGACTCGACTACGCAAACGCCCTCTACCTCGGAATTCCCAAATACCAATTTTCACGTCTACAAGTCGTCCAGAACACAGCAGCCAGACTGGTAACGGGAAAAAAAACCACCTGGAAATCAATCACCCCGTCCCTGAGGATCCTCCATAGGCTAGCCGAGAAGGATCTGGTTACATTCAAGACCCTCTGCCTCACTCACAAATGCACATATGGAAACGCTCCGCAATACTTATGCTAGAAAATAAAACACTACACCCCAAGTCGCGCCCTTCGGTCAACTAACCAAAACCTCTTCCACATCCCGAAGACCCGATACAAATCAAAAGGAGAACAAAGATTCGTAGTCCAAGGACCACAGCTATGGAACGCTCTACCCACGGTCATCCGCATGGAGGAAAACCACCTGGCCTTCAGGAAAAAAACTTAAGACCCACGTCTTCTAAAGACACAGGCCAACACTGGGTAGAAAAAGTGCCTTGAGGCAATTTAGTTCGCATTTGTAGCGCTATACAAGTTACTCACTCACTCACTCACTCAACCTATTGACTGTGTGCTCGGCAGGCGAACATCCCACTAAGTGCCTAGAAAGTTTGGGTGTTATGCGAGTGCCTGATGTACCTGATGTTCAGGCCAAACTTATGCTCGGCCCAAACCGTTCGCCCATTCCAAGTGTTGCCTGAACTATGTAACCCCTCACAGTTACTCTTGTTGGGCGCAGGAATGGGCTCTGCTGTTAAAAATTTGTAAAAAATTTAAAAATTACATGCCCCTGTCAAGCAGGCGCAAAACAATTGGGCCTTGAGTGTTGGTGGTGCCTGAACACTATAACCCCTCACAGTTACTCTTGTTGGGTGCAGGAATGGGCTCTGCTGTTAAAAATTAGTAAAAAAAAAAATGAAATGACATGCCCCTGTCAAACAGGTGCAGAAAATTTGCTGATCCAGGACTAATTAATTTTGATAAATGTCAGTGTCATGAATCAGATATGATCAGAACTGTGTGGACTGCACAAGTGAACCAGACGTATATAGGTGAAGAAAGTAATAATTTATTAATGAAATGTGAATAATATGTAACGCAACCACCTGTAATAACACACAGTGCACAACAAACCAATATTAGACAAGACCCCAAAATAACAATAATCAGACGAATAAATATAGCCAAAAGGGAATACCGGTATCGTAGTATAGCTAAGCCATGGTCATAACGGGAGATCAGCAAATGGGGGACAAGAAGCAATGGACAGGGAGAGGGTGAAAGGGATCAGACAGCAGGGCAGGGATACAGGGATACAGGACTGACAGGAACAGGTACAAATAGGTTTGGGATCAGGATCAGAGTCAGGTTCAGATAACAGGTTTAGGCAACAGGTTCAGGCTCAAAGTTCCGATCAGGGCACAAGACGAAGCCAAGGCAAAGTATGTTGCACTGGCCAGGTTTTTATACCATTACCTGCTATCAGGTTCAGGTGATTCCTAATTGCAGGAGGAGATATCTGCTCCATCCTACCAGGATCCACACGCTGGTGGACGCCAGTACTGCGGCCCAAAGATCACATAACACCAGCAGGGAAAGGCTCTCCTGACAGTACCAAACTGCCAGGAGACACCTGCTGGTGGACATCAGTACTGCACGCCAAATATCAGATGGTATTACCAGCGAGTGGAACCTTTCCTGACAGTCAGCCTATCAACGGAGTCTGTGGACAGGCGCACTCTTTGATCCGTCAGAAACCCTCCAGAAAGCATGCTGGATGCAGGACAGGCCAGTAGCTCAATTGCATATTGAGCAAGTTCTAGTCAGTGGTCCATCCTCAAGACCCAGTACCCAGTGGATGCTCTGTTGGAAAGTTCTCTAAGTCTGCTCTTGCCCCTGGATATTTCTGCACCATATAATGATGATGCTGCTGATGGTTGCTTAAACCTAACAGTCAAGGTTGCTGAGGACTAAAGAATTGTTTAAAGGCATCGGTCAGCTCACCACCTTTTCCCCCGCTCTTCCTCTGATCGAAATGGTAACCTCCCAAGGTCTGGACAGGCATTACACAATTTTTTCTTCAAGGTGTCCTGAAGATGTTTTCATCCTCTGCTCCCTCTGCGAAGGCAGGATGAGCTTTGTCACTTTACCCTTGTAACGTGGTTTAAGAAGGTTTGCCAGCCAGTAATGACCCCTCTCCTCGATACCACAAATCCTCGGGTCCTTTCGCAGGCTTTGCAGAATCAGGGAGCCCATGCAGTGTAAGTTTAAAGAGGCATGAGATTTTGAGTCTTCTGGGTCACTAAGGATGAAATTGTCAGGAACTACCTCCTCCCAGCCACGTACAACTCCTTGGATTTCTGGGGACTGACTGAAAGCTATCCCTTGAAGACTGCTGTATGTTATCCTCCACATCCATGCTGACACAATCCTCCTCCTCTTCCTCATGTGTGTTTGGCGGCCCCGCAGGAATGGTATTTGCAAAAAGGGGGACTTGAGAGGAAAGGAGGTCCTCCTCTTCCCCCCACTGTTCTGCCTCAAGTGCCCTTTCCCTGATGCCACAAAGCGTGTGCTCCAACAGAAAGACTAGAGGGACAGTGTCACTGATGCATGCATTGTCGCTGCTCACCCTCCTTGTGGCCTCCTCAAATGGTGACACAACGGTGCATGCATCCTTTATCAGTAGCTACAGGTGTGACCTAGAAAGAAAAACTGAAACACAGAATGGCATCTTTTAGCCTGACTGCTTGCATAGCCCCTTGAGTGCTTAGGGAGCACTGCTGGTTCAGAGAACAATTCAGGAGAAGAGGCCATAGAGGAAGAAGAAGAGGAGGGTGTGAAGCAGACAGATGTGGCAGAATCCCCACCAGCTTTTTGGAGGTGTGGTGGCAGAACAGCACTGAACCCTGTCCTGCATCCTTCCCAGCGGCCAGCAGAGATAGCTTGTTACATTACAGCCTTTAGTTCAATGGTTTTTTTAATCTTAATTATATGTGATGGATCAGAACACAATAGTCTAAGTTGGTGAGGTAAAATTAGAAAAATATATACATAAAACTATTTTTCAGAAATAAAAAATTGATAATTGTCATGTGCGTATGTATTCACCCCCTTTGTTATGAAGCCCATAAAAAGCTCTGGTGCAACCAATTACCTCCAGAAGTCACATAATTAGTGAAATGATGTCCACCTGTGTACAATCTAAGTGTCACATGATCTGTCATTACATATACACACCTTTTTGAAAGGCCCCAGAGGCTGAAATACCTAAGCAAGAGGCACCACTAACCAAACACTGCCATGAAGACCAAGTAACTCTCCAAACAAGTAAGGGACAATGTTGTTGAGAAGTACAAGTCAGGGTTAGATTATAAAAAAATATCCAAATCTTTGATGATCCCTAGGAGCACCATTAAATTTATCATAACCAAATGGAAAGAACATGGCACAACAGCAAACCTGCCAAGAGACGGCCGCACACCAAAACTCATGAACCGGGCAAGGAGGGCATTAATCAGAGAGGCAGCACAGAGACCTAAGGAGGACCCTGGAGGAGCTGCAGAGTTCCACAGCAGAGACTGGAGTATCTGTACGTAGGACGTCAATAAGCCGTACGCTCCATAGAGTTGGGCTTTATGGCAGAGTGGCCAGAAGAAAGCCATTACTTTCAGCAAAAAACAAAATGGCATGTTTTGAGTTTGCGAAAAGGCATGTGGGAGACTCCCAAAATGTATGGAGGAAGGTGCTTTGGTCTGATGAGACTAAAATTTAACTTTTTGGCCATCAAGGAAAACATTATGTCTGGCGCAAACCCAACACATCACATCACCCAAAGAACACCATCCCCACAGTGAAACAAGGTGGTGGCAGCATCATGCTGTGGGGATGTTTTTCAGCAGTCGGGACTGGGAAACTGGTCAGAGTTGAGGGAAAGATGGATGGTTCTAAATACAGGGATATTCTTGAGCAAAACCTGTACCACTCGTTGTGTGATTTGAGGCTAGGACGGAGGTTCACCTTACAGCAGGACAATGACCCCAAACACACTGCTAAAGCAAAACTTGAGTGGTTTAAGGGGAAACATGTAAATGTGTTGGAATGACCTAGTCAAAGCCCAGACCTCAATCCAATAAAAAATCTGTGATCAGACTTAAAGATTGCTGTTCACAAGCGCAAACTATCCAACTTGAAGGAGCTGGAGCAGTTTTGCAAGGAGGAATGGGCAAAAATCCCAGTGGTAAGATGTGGCAAGCTCATAGAGACTTATCTAAAGCGACTTGGAGCTGTGATAGCCGCAAAGGTGGCTCTACAAAGAATTGACTTTAGGGGGGTGAATAGTTATGCACATGGACTTTTTCTGTTATTTTGTCACATTTGTTGTTTGCTTCACAATAAAAAAAAAACATCTTCAAAGTTGTGGGCATTTTCTGTAAATTAAATGATGCAAATCCTCAAACAATCCATGTTAATTCCAGGTTGTGAGGCAAAAAAACATGAAAAATGCCAAGGGGGGTGAATACTTTTGAAAGGCACTGTATATACTACACTGATTGCACGGCAGTATATATTCTACACTGACTGCACTGTAATATATACTACACTGCAGGGATGAGCCCGCAAACAAACCGAAAATATGGGGCATTCACAGGAAATTTGAGCACCACGGAATTCCCAATAATGCACTGTAAGATCGCAGTGCATTGACATCTGATGATTCACCAAAGCATGCACCTGACCTGCATAGGGCGCTTGAACTTGCAGCGAGCGCCCCATATGTTCGTTTTTCTACGAACAAAGGAACAGCTGATGTTCGAGTCGAACGTCCAGCCCATCCCTAATCAGGAGCCAGTCCACAAACCTTTTTTAGTCATGCTGACTTCTGTCGGATCAGCTGCCGTACATACGGCTGAATGTCAGCCTGTTTCTATTGAACCCGCCGATACTGCCCAACATTCAGCCCATGTGTACTAGGCTTTAGCCAATAAGCTTAATTTCCCTCAGGCCATACTCAGGCAGCAAGTAATGAAGCTGAAGGCTGTAATTTAGGCTCCATGCACACTGGAGCTCATAAACTGCAGTTTATTGGCGTTTGGGCATTTTTTTTAAAAGCCCATAAACTGCACTCTATGTTAACTTATGTATCCATGCACACATGGACATTTTTTAGCCTTAATGAGCAGTGAAGTTTATGGGTTTTTTTCTGAACGCAAGAAATTCGCATTCAAAGTGCAGTTTTTCAGCGGGAAAAAACGCCCAAAAAAGCCAAACGCCGATAAACGCACATAAACTCGCATAAACGGCCGCTAATTAGCGTTAGGCGTTTCTCTGGCTCTATTCAAAATCAATGGTTCCCTATGGGAGCCCATTGATTTGAATAGAAGTCGCACCGCAAGTCGGATCATCATAATCTGACTTGCGGTGCGACTTGCGTGCTGAGGATGAAGGGGAACCCCGCCAAAAAAAATTGGCGTGGGGTTCCCCCTCGGACGGTAGCAGGCCCTTCGGTCTGGTATGGATTTTAAGGGGAACCCCCTACGCCAAAAAAACAGCCCTTTTCCGAGCACGCAGCTTTGTCGGTCAGGAAAGGGGGTGGGGACGAACGAGCGCCCCCCCTCCTGAACTGTACCAGGCCGCATGCCCTCAACATGGGGGGGTGGGTGCTTTGGGGCAGGGGGGCGCCCTGTGGCCCCCCACCCCAAAGCACCCTGTCCCCATGTTGATGAGGACAAGGGCCTCTTCCCGACAACCCTGGCCGTTGTTTGCCGAGGTCTGCGGGCGTGGGGCTTATCGGAATCCGGGAGCCTCCTTTAATAAGGGGGCCCCCAGATTCTGGCCCCCCACACTATGTGAATGAGTATGGGGTACATCGCACCCCTACCCATTCACCTAGAGGAAAAGTGTCAATAAAAAAAGACACACTAGACAGGTTTTTAAAGTCATTTATTAGGCAGCTCCAGGGGTCTTCTTCCGACTTCGGCGGTCTCTTCCGACTCTCCGGCCTCTTCTCCCTCTCTCCGGTGCCTTCTCCGCGCTGTCCGGTTCTCCTTTCACTCTCCGGTGCTTTCTGCCTTCTGCCGGGCTCCTCCGCTCTCTTCTGCCCGCTCTTTTGCTAGCGTTGGCCCGGTCTTCTTCTTCCCTCTTCTCTTCTGATGTTGACACAATGCTCTCTCCCGCTGTAATGTCGTGTGCGCGGCACGCAACGACTTATATAGGCATGGAGCGTGGTCACCGGGTGATGTCACTCGGTGACCCCGCCCCCTTATGACGTCAAAGTCCGAGCATGCCCCGGGACAGTGACGTCATATGGGGCAGGGTCACCGGGTGACATCACCCAGTGACCACGCCCCAGGCCTATATAAGTCGCTGCACGCTGCATGTCAACATCGGGACAAGAGAAGAGGGAAGAAGACGACGGGGAAGACCGGGCCTCCGCTAGCAAAAGAGCTGACAGAAGATAGCGGAGGTGCCCGGCAGAAGGCAGAGAGCACTTGAGAGCGGGAGAAGAACCGGAAAACACAGAGAAGGCACCGGAGAGCGGGAGAAGAGGCCGGAGAGTCGGAAGAGACCCCCGAAGTCGGAAGAAGACCCCCGGAGCTGCCTAGAAATGACTTTAAAAACCTGTCTAGTATGTTTTTTTTCTTGACATTTTTTTCCCCCAGGTGAATGGGTAGGGGTACAATGTACCCCATACTCATTCACATAGGGTGAGGGGCCGGGATCTGTGGGCCCCCATATTAAAGGGAGCTCCCGGATTCCGATAAGCCCCCCACGCGCAGACCCTGACAACCAACAGCTAGGGTTGTTGGGAAGAGGCCCTTGTCCTCATCAACATGGGGACAGGGTGCTTTAGGGTGGGGGCCAAGGGACGCCCCCCTGTCCCAAAGCACCCACCCCCCCATGTTGAGGGCATGCGGACTGGTATGGTTCAGGAGGGGGGGCGCTCGCTCATCCCCACCCCCTTTCCTGCGTAGGGGGTTCCCCTTAAAATCCATACCAGACCGAAGGGCCTTCTATCGTCCGAGGGGGAACCCCTCGCCAATTGTTTTTATTAGGTTCCCCTTCATCCTCAGCATGCAAGTCATACCGCAAGTCGGATCATGATGATCTGACTTGCGGTGCGATTTCTATTCAAATCAATGGGCTCCCATAGGAAACCATTGATTTTGAATAGAGCCAGAGAAACGCCTAACGCTAATTAGCGCCCGTTTATGCGAGTTTATGTGCGTTTATCGGCGTTTAGCTTTTTTGGCGTTTTTTTCGCGCCAAAAAATGGCACTTTGAACGCAAATTTTTTGCGTTCAGAAAAAAGCCCATGAACTCCACTGCTCATTAACGCTAAATAACGTCCATGTGTGCATGGACACATAGGCTAACATAGAGTGCAGTTTATGGGCTTTTAAAAAAAATGTCCAAACGCCAATAAACTGCAGTTTATGAGCTCCAGTGTGCATGGAGCCTAAAAACAGCGTTTTCCTGCCAACAATCCGGCGTTCAAAACGTCCGTTTTTGAGCTTCAGTGTGCATGGAGCCTTAAAATCTGCAACCTACACAACCCACTTCACAGGCTCAGTCTGAATAAAATTATCTCATTGCATGCTGGGGGAGTGTGGGCAGGTGCAGGGGACAGGATGGGAGCTGGATCATGTACAGTCCCTATTTTTCATGCAGGGGAGAGCGGTGCTGGAAGATGGTCATTGAGTCAGGTGCAAACAATTTCTCATGTCCAAGTACTTTCCCAGACTGGAAAAATCAAACAGTTTTTTTTAAAAACTGTCTAAAAAAAGATGGTTGGGCAGCTTTGGTTTCCAGTAGGATTAGGCTCATTCATACTATAATTGTTGAATTGTATTGATGTGCATAGATTTGTATAAACTGTCATTTTGTGTTACTTCAAAAATGTTAAACAAATAGTAAACAGTGCCTTGAGTTGTAACAGCACTTGCTCCCTTGCAATAGACACCAGCTTGCAGTGCACAGGCTGGTGAGAATGAGCCCTTACCCAGAAGCCTCTGCAATATGTTTATTTTGCCAGCATGGGAAAAAAGAAGCATACCCAGACAGTAGTCTGTAGTTTTTTAGGCCTGGGATCTTCACCATTCCATTGTGTAAGTTATGCCCCAGAGTTAATTCCCCATCAGCAGTTTGGAAGCCATTGTGATTATATTTCTGGAGCCTTTCTCACAACACGTGTCAAATATCTATTTCTTGTACTGCATTATTCAGTTACCATATAAAAGAAAACTAATATAGGACAGTTGATTGATGTCGTTCCCATAAAAGATCAACATTGTTTTAAAAAATAAAATGTGTGTGCAATTTTTAAAATAACGCTGGTATGCTGCCAGTTGTTCTATCTGAATGGATTTTACAAGCTGAAAAGAGCTGAAGATCTCTGCTCTGCAATAAGAGGGGTGAAGTAAAATGAAACATCTGTTTTACAGAGAGTTGAATGGATAGATGAACTGGGCTTAGAGCCAGATTTACCATTAGGCACAACAGTTTTGAGCCTATAGGTGGCAAAAACATGTATTTTCCTTGTATAATAATCAGCCACACATCCTTCTCAATTATTAGTAGATGCATTATTAGTAGATGCACAAGAATCTCACATACAGTATGTATGCCTATTTATACATTGATCCTAATTTACTAAAGGTGAATTGCATGTTCACTTTCAAAGAGAATTTTCACTAATCTAAGTGAATGATGTTAAAAAAGTGAAGAACTTCACCTCATTTACCACAAACGGCAAATGTACTTGTGCTTAGTTTATTTTTCTTTCAAATGATTCAGTTGTGTGCTGCAATCAAAAAGCAGCTAATAGAACAAATGGTCCCTAACAAGTAATCTTGTGCTTTGAGCACCCCAAAGTAAAAGAAAAAACCCTGTTTTTTGTCCACTGGCCTTTTTCTCAGTAGATAAAGTATACACAGTAAACAGTTTTGTTATACCTACCTGACATTGCAAGCTTAATTGACAGGATATACTTTGCGAGTAAAAAGATCCTGCAACAAATGAGGGCGCATGCGCGAGGGCTCCTAAGATGGCCGCTTAGGACCAGAGCTCCGCACAAGAGCGGGCTGCGGCTCCCCAGAGACCCGAATTTCTCGGGTAACAGCAGCGGAGGCACCCGGGAACCTTTCTATGCCAGGGAAAATAAATAAAAAAAGCCCTGGGGACTCAATACAAGCCCGTGGAATAATGGGAGTTTTCCAAAATGGCTTCCGCGCCTAAGACAAGAGCACAGACTGCAGCTGAGGGCACTTCAACAAGCAAGCAGGTTGTATACCCAGCAACCCTCTCTTATGCTTCTTATGCCTCAAAACTACAGGGTTCTGCTCCCTCTCCTAAAACATTGTCTCCAGAGCCTACGGAGAACATTTTAGATAACTCTATGGGGTCTATGGGACTCCCACCTCTGGAAGCAGGGCCTGGCTCAAAATGCTGACAGGATTACTGGAGAGATTAGAGCAGACTTCCAAAGCCTGGGAAATAGTATTGAACACATTGAACAAAAGTTGGACATTACCATTACTAAAGCAAACCAGAATTCTGACCATTTAGAATTTTTACAGAATCAGCTTGATACTGCTCAGGCAAGGATCGATGATTTCGGGAATCATTCGAGAAGGGACAATTTTTGGCTCAGAGGACTGCCGGAGTCCATAACTGAGGTACACGCTGCTGTACAAGATGTTATTAAAATCCTGATCCCTACCATTCTGGGTCAAAAATTGGAGTTGGATAGAGCACATAGGTCTCTGTGCCCTCTTAGGAAGGATGGTTCTCCAAGGGACATTGTGGTGAAACCGCACTATTACTCTGTTAAGGAGGAAGTGATGAAGTGATCTCGCCAACAAGGACAGATACAGTACAAGGGCACATCTATACAAATCTTTTCTGATTTCTCTCCCTATACTATACAAAAAAGGAGATCTTTGAAACCACTCCTGGCTGTTCTTTCCAAGAAAGATATCAAATACAGATGGGCCTTCCCATTTGCCCTGAAATTTACATACAACAGTAGACAATATGCTTTCCATAATTTTCCAGAAGGCGAACGTTTGTTACTTGATCTAAAACTAATTTCTCTGGACACAGGCATGGACATTTCACCAGCACAACAGGGCTCTGCTAAACGCCAATCTCCTCCTAGCCACACCTCTTCTCTTTGGAACAAAACCAAACATAGGAGAGTTAAGGATAACCTCCAACCCTGAAGAGGGATAGATTGTTGTTCATTGCAAAAAAAAATAAAAAGGGGTATTTTTTTTTTCAATCTGACTGATTTTTTTTTCCTCTATCGCTTCCTCTTTCACTCTAATCTTTCTTTGAGGTGAAAATGGTTTACCATGAACTAACTTTGTTTCTACGATTGTGCCTTGTCATATGAGACTATAGCAGGGACTCTAAGTATCTAAGTAGTAGTCTTTATATTTTTTGCTATGCTGAGATACGTTTTGTCCTTTTGCAGCCTTTTTTTTCTTTTTTTCTATGGCTGCGGGTTGCCTAGCCCTTAATTTAATTTTTTTAGCACCAGCTTAAATAATCTATATTTTTAATTCATTAGGTTTCACTGGTAAGCTGGATCCGCACTGTTTGCGCTTTCATTTTGATGAGTGCTGTCGCATTGTGCCTCCACCCACTTCTCAGTCCGGTTGTTGGCCACTCAGAGTAGTGGGTACTTGGCCCTTCATAAGGGCTGCTCTAATGTTTTCCTTTTGAATGGGAGGAGGGAGCCTTTATCCTCCTCTCATTCTGGGCTGATTTTCGGCCTTATGTTCCCCTACATATTGAAATTGTTTGTATCTGTTTTTTTTTGTCTTGGTTGTCTGTCTTTTTTGCCTAAGATGGAATATAGGGACCAGGAAGGAAGGTTCTTGTTGGTTAAAGGAACAATTGATGATAGATTGTATACTTTCATATCTTATTATGCTCCCAACAAGAGACAAAAACAGTTTTTTCAGACATTATTTCAGGTACTTAGTCCATATATGGAGGGTATCATAATTATAGGAGGCGACTCCAATACAGCTTTTGATTTAAGTCTAGACAAATCTAAACCTTTTCACAATTAGTTAGGCCAAACAAAGCAAGCATACAGATCGCTCGGTTGATTTTTCAATCCCGACTAACTGATATTTGGAGGGAATTAAACCCAAAAAAACAAGATTTTACGCACTACTCTAATCCGCACCAGTCCTATTCCCGCATAGACCACAATTTGGCCTAATATTCCATTGACATTATCTTCCTCTATTGTTGAGGTTGCCTGGTCAGATCATTCAATGGTCCTATTGACGATTAGAAGAGATGTTCTTAGCCCACAGGTGTCCCATTGGACTCTCAATCAATCTCTGTTGAAAGATCCTATGGTAGTTGCTGATATTCAGGATGCTTTGAAGGATCACTTCCGCTTTAATGATACAGATGATATTTCTTCAGAATCCTTATGGGCAGCCCATAAATTAACTATCAGGGGTAAACTGATACAAATAGCAGCTAATAGGAAGAAAGAAAGGGCTTTAGAAGTAGAGAGACTGGAGAGAGATTTTGTTGATTTAAGCAAAAAGCATAAAATAAATCCTTCCAGTGTCCCTGTTTCCAGATTGGATGCGGCGACGGTTGCCCTTAATTTAGCCCTCACAGTAAAAGCTGAACAGTCCAATAAATGGTCTGGAGAAAAATTTTATCAGATGAGAGACAGAGTGGGACCCATGTTGGCGCATCGATTATTACCCAGGCTCCGATCACATGCACTTGCCAAAATCAAATTAGCTGATGGTTCTTCCACCTTGAATTCTCAACGTATAATAGGGGCTTTCCAGGAGTTCTATTCTTCGTTATACAAGAAGGAGGATCCATCTACCTCTAACGGGCTAGATGAATTTCTGGACAGCTTACATTTACCGACTTTATCAGACACACACAGAGCAGAATTAGATGCTCCCTCCTCAGTTGAGGAAGTATCGGAAGTCATCAAAGCTTTAAAGGGGGGTACGGCTCCAGGTCCTAATGGTTTCTCCTCACCATACTATAAAACTTTCTCAGATATTTTATCTCCCTATCTAACTCGTTTTTTTAATTCCATGACTAAGGGTTCCCCAATAGGTAATCAACTCAATATGGCTTATATCTCTGTAATCCCAAAACCAGATAAAGATATCAGTCAGATTGAAAATTATAGACCAATTTCATTCATCAATAATGACCTCAAAATTTTGACCAAATTATTAGATAACAGAATGGCTACTTTTATAGGACATTATATTCAAAAGGATCAGGTCAAGTTTATACCTGGTAAGCAAGGGCCTGACCAAGTACGTTGAATAATAGATCTCATATCCATTTTACAATCAGGATGGGCAGGAGGGTGCAAGCAAGAGGGTATGCTGTTATCGTTGGACCTCCAGAAGGCATTTGATTCGGTTTTGTGGTCCTATCTGTTTGCGATTCTTAAGCGTTGGAGATTTGGTCAGAATTTCCTTGGAGTTTTAGAAGCCCTTTATTCCACCCCTCAAGCTAGAATTAGACTACAGGGAATCTTTTCAGATACAATTAAGATTGGCAGGAGTACACGTAAAGGTTGCCCCCTCTCCCCCCTGATATTTGCTATTATTATGGAATCTTTGGCAATTGCCATACGTGGTAACCCAAATATCGGGGGGGTTTAGTGTGGCCAACATACTCATAAATGCGCTCTATTCGCAGATGACCTCTTATTATTCATTACTTCTCCATTATTCTCCTTATCTGAGATATGCTCATTACTCGATAAATTTTCAGTGCTATCAGGACTCAAAGTTAATATGTCTAAGTCATAGGCACTCATGTTTCTCTCCCAGATTATGTGGTCTCCAGCTTACAAGAAACCTACAAATTTTGTTGGAATAGCTCATCTATTAAGTATTTGGGTATTATTGTTACCTCAAAGATAGAGAATTTATACCAAGCTAACTACCCTCCTATGTACAAGAAACTTCTGGATTGGCAGAATTAACTCGGTCAAGATGACCCTTTTGCCCAGACTATTGTAATTATTCGTTTTTTTCCTATTCCGATTAAAAGGGACCATCTAAAATAATTTCAAGGTAAATTCACTAAATTTATTTGGAATAAGAGAGGCCCACGTCTTTCTAACCATAGCCTATATAATCTTCCCAAACAAGGAGGCTTAGGCCTTCCAAATATCCTATGGTATTACCAAGCTGCGAGACTGGCGCAAATGTCCATTGTATACTTTAATTCGGAGCGACCTGACTGGGAGTCGATCGAGGGTCACGCGGCCCCCTCTTTCTCTCTGGAACATTTAATGTGGTGCCCTGCCAAAAGCAGACCTCCTATCCTTTCACCAACCCTCTCTCAGTCTCTCTCTTTGTGGGACTCTCTTCGTAAGCTTCCTTCTCTGGTCTCTAGGATCCAACCACTAGCCTCTCTGTTCCAGAATCCTATTTTCCAGCAGGGCATGGAAACTGAAGCCTTCAAATGGTGGCAGGACAAGGGGGTGTACCGTAACACTTTCATGATGTATTGAAACTCCCCTCCACTGAAAATTCTAGATTTCATCAGACTTTTTGTTTTGTCCAGGCCCTGTGGGATTGTGAACATTCTTTATGCAGCTTCACAACATATGAAGTCTGGTGTGGGCAGGCCATGGAGCGGAAGGGGGGGATCTCTGTAGTCTACAAGTCACTAGCATCCAATCTAATGAAGCTACCACACATGATAGCCTGGGAAAGGGAACTCCAGACTGAATGGGATATTGAGGACTGGCATGTAAACTATTCCCACTCGATAGCAGGCTGTGTTAATACCTCTCTCATAGAAGCCAATATAACAATTTTTACGAGATGGTACATGGTTCCTGCGAGACTGGCGGTAATGTATCCCTCCACCTCACCTCTATGTTTTAGAGGCTGTCAGAGTTTTGGCTCTATGATTCACATATGGTGGGAGTGTCCCAAGATTCGAGGTTTTTGGAATAAAGTGTTTCACATTTTATGAAAAGTTACAGGTTGTACTATACATCAAACACCAGCGATTGCTTTGCTCAATGGATTTTTGCCTCATATTCCTAAGATCACCCGTAAACTGATTCTGTTCATTTTGACGGGAGCCAAGATGACCATTGCTAAGGCATGGAAAAACATCGGTCTCTCTATTGTCCATGAAAAGAAACGTTTCTTGGATAATGGAACAAGATAAAATGGTCAGTTCTTTATTAGACAAATCATCACAATTTGAAGCTATTTGGGATCCCTGGGCTCGATTCTTATGAATATTGCTGGTACCTTGTGTTGGCAGCAATACCAGTCACTGACCCTTGTATTTTTTATCTGGCGGATATGCTTTCTATTTCTTTAAATTTCTCTTTTCATGTTTTTTTTTTACTTTTTTCTTCTCTTTGGGTATAATTTTATTACAATTTTTTTTTTTCATTTATTAGATTTTCAGGTATTGACTCTAGATACCGGTAATAGAGTCAGGTAGTCAGATGTTGCTCTAACAGGATGACAACAGGTTTTAGCTATCGTTAAGAGCTTTAGATCCTTTTTATTTATGGGAAAAAAAGGGAATCTTAATATTATATACCTTATTATCTATGCAGGTAACTCCTGATGGATACTGGAAGATGGGAGGGAGGACATTCTCTCCTCCCCGGACACAGTTTGATCCCTTTAGGGGTGTCGGGGGGGGGCAGGGACCTTCTCTGTTATTCAGCTTTAATTGGAGTTAGCATTTCCTGGTGGAAATTTAATATGTAGTTTACTCCAAACGTTATATAATGGTCTATCACAAAGTCATATAATATATTTTATTTCATTCATCAACTGGATGGCTATGGTCTAGTTACAGTGGTACTATATATTTAAGTTTACTGTAATGATCTCTGCATTATACAGGAAGTTTATTGTAATAATTACTTAATGTTTCCTATCCTGTAATGACTCTTTTTTTTGATGAAAATAAAAACATTTTGAATGACAAAAAAAAAAAAGATCCTGCAACTTGACTAGCAGTTTGTTTTCCTTAGTTGGCAGAAACAACATCTTCTCATCAGGGTTAAAGCTACATTCCCCTGACTTACAGTCATATTACATTCCAATTCTATTTGATTATGTCCAGAATATCTCTTGATTGTCTAACATCTGAGTTCCCAACTATGTGACATATATAACTATCCACAAACTAAGATCAGGCTCACTTGGGGGCAGCTCCTTTTAAATAAAGTGTATTTCCTCTTTTGCAGTCAAATTGAAGAAACCTCATTATACAGTTGGTATGTGTTCCTAGTCACCCAGCAAAAAAAAAAAAAGGATTTCCTACCTTTTTGATGTTTCTGAGGGAAGGTGTCATGGCTAACTGCAAGTATTTCTCAGCTAAGATGATCTGTACCAATAGCTGGTACAGCAACATACCAAAAGCTTAAGGTGGCCAGCATAAGGCAAAACACAGATTCCCATCTCCCCCCGCTAGCAGAACATAGCACTGTGGGAGGCATTCCCACATTAACACTGACTGTGTTGATGAGGGAATCAAGCAATTTTCTTTCCTTCTTTCCTTCCTGGTCCTGGTTTTAGTTCTAATGTATTCCCCCTGTTTGCTTGGTCACCTGCAATGTGATTGATGTAGCCAGTCTTTGGGTGGAGACCAACATGATTTAAGCCAGCAAAGCCTGCAGTCTTATTTTTGTGATATTGTGTTTAACAAGTGCTCCAAGCTCCCTGTTTGTCTGCCCTGTCTGCTGTTTGGATGCCCCTGTTTTATGAGCTCAGATTGGAACTCTCTGAATTCTGCCTGTCTTTTTGACTACAGATTGACCCTGACTATTCTGAACCTTGCCTGCTGTGTACCTGGTCTGTCATTGAACCACTCTGGCCTGCCTGCCAACGACAAGTACCTGTTTGTGGTGCTCAGTTCATGCCTGCCCCGACATGGTAGCTAGGCACTATGGCATTTTATATAAGACCTGGGGGCAACTGAGTACCGGTAGACCTGCTTGCCATATGGGAAAATGGGTTGCTATAGGTAAAGAACACAGAAGCTAGCTATAGTACCTGACCACCTGTGTTAGGGGTAAGCGTAACACAGTTACTCAGATCAGTTTAAAGATAACAAAAAGAAAAAAGGTGCTCATGGGCAGAGCAAAGTACAAAACAAAGGTGGTCTCCAGAACACTATAAAGCTGCCCAACAAAATTAATAAATAAACAGTTTTTTAACTACAGGGCTTTTTGTTACATACATTTGCAAATACATGTTGAAGCCACAATGTCCCACCAAGGCACCTCGGTAAAGTGCGGTCTCTAAACCTGATCTGAGTGCCCATCTCGATGACAGCTATAGCTTCAACTTACATTCGCTTAAAAAAGCTTATCACATATGCAGTGGTGGGATTCATCACTTATACAAGCATGACTGGATGTTGATCTTGGAGACTGAAGAGGCATAATGTTAGGGCTACTTCCATCGCATGTCTGCTTAGGAAGATAAATTAGATGAGGTTGCAGATATATTTCCTAGCAAAGTTGAGGTTTCTACAACTGTTATTGTATCTCCCCTGCTAAAAGATACATTGCCTTTTCCACCCATTGTAAAGCCTAAGCTGCTGTTTGAAACTTCTAACTAGTGAGGAGTGAACCAAGCAAAGTTTGGTTCACTAGAATTTCACCAAATGCTTGGAAATCCACAAACACTGAGTATAGCACCTGAACCCCATTGAAGTCTATGTGAACCTCAATCTTGAATATTTTTCTGGTCTTTTTCAAGGCCAATTTTCAAGCTTTAGGAAAAAAAAGGGTATGAGTAGCTGTCCACCCTCATGGGGGTCATGTACCAATGCAACAAAAATCTTAATTAAATAAACAAAAACTAAAACTCGCGCTTATGGAGACATACAAAAATAAATGACAAGTGAAAAGAAATTATTATATGCGCAGCTGCTACAGCATAAGGCACTAACACCTTGAGAGATAAAAAATTATAAAATGCAGCAGGTCCTTGATGATGCCCTGGAGGAGGGGCGAAATGCATTGACAAATTTCCGGTCAACACTAAGAACCAGTGACGCTGCTTCCGGTTCTTGTGGAACGCACGCCGTTGTGAACCCGGAACACACTGACGCTCGGTTATCATTGAAGGCTTGTGAGTTTTCCCAATAACAGCGTATTGTTAATCTGTTCCTAAGCGGTACTTCACAAGTTGCTTTTTCTTTTTATTCCCCACATGGTCCTCTGATCTCTGCTGCTATTGAGCCAACTGTTGAATTTCACTGAACATTATTGGTCCTAGAAGTTGGATGTTGGGTGACTTTTATTTTATTTTAAAGCATTTTTTTTTTTTTTTTTTTTTTCCCCTTCCTTCTATATTACAACCACTGTTGCAAATGGGACATTATTTATTTGATGTTGAAAACCATCTGTAGTACTGTGAATTACTCCTAGAGCTATTTGCCTGGTTGTTCAGTTCATTTAATGTTTTGCACAGTATATTTTCTGGTTTTACTTAGTTGATCACTTTTTAGTGGTAACATTTAGTATTACACCAACTGCATTTCTGGTGACACCAATCATTGGTGCATAATCTTTTCACTAATAGTGTGTACCATCATCCCGAAAGGTTTAGATGGTTGACATTCACACATACGTTTGTATTGAGCACATTTATATTCGCTAGCGCTGCATTTTATAATTTTTTAAAAATCTTAATTAGACTTGAAGGGAAACCTTAATAAAAAATATTTGCCTCACTTGTACATGCAGTAGGACACCTGCAAGATGTACTCCAGCAAAGTGATTAAAAAACAAAACTCTAAATTACATTTTCAATCCCCAGCCTGCTTATGTGCTTATGTTTAAAAATAACATTCCCAGGGCATCCTGGGTGACATCGCTGAACACATATGGTCATGATAATTTTTGGACAATGATGTCAGCCAGATTCTCTGCTACTACTGTTTACATTTTAGCAGTGTTGTTGATGTATTTTTTGCATAGGGAGTCCAGTAGGAGAGGATTATTGCGTGAGTCACTCATTATGATTGACACATGGATCTTTAAAGCAGAATAATGAGATTGTTAAATTTACAACATAGCACATTTTCAAAAATGTTTTGTAAATTCTTTATTTAGGTGTTTGCGTTTTATTTACTATTTACATTTATTTCCTCTCCCACATTACTGATCCCTAGGAAAAATCTCCAACCAGTAAAAAAAAAAAAAAAAAACCCTCCCTCAGCGAACCCCTAATCCTCCTTTTCCCCAACAAATTCCTGTGGGCATCTGTGGGGGACTTATCATGAGCTATAAGCCTCCTTTTAAAACAACAGGATCCTTAGATATCCCCCCCCCCCACATAAATGTGTAATGCCACGTACACACGACCGTTTTTAATGTCAATGAAAAAACTACGTTTTTCTCAACGTGATTCTTCTCAAGCCTGCCTTGCCTACACACGATCGTGAAAAAAAATGCTCGAACAAAGCGCGGTGACGTACGAAACGTACGACGGCACTATAAAGGGGAAGTTCCATTCGGATGGCGCCACCCTTTGGGCTGCTTTTGCTGATCCTCGTATTAGTAAAGTTTGGTGAGAGACGATTCTCGCTTTTCAGCCTCGTGCTCTTCAGTCCGTTACAGTGTGACGAATGTGCTATCAACATTATGAACGCTAGTTTTACCAGAACAAGCGCTCCCGTCTCATAACTTGCTTCTGAGCATGCACGTTTTTTTCACGTCGTTGTTTTTCTCGTCATGAAAAATGGCCATGTGTAGGCTTTAGCGACGTGAAAAAAACGTGCATGCTCAGAAGCAAGTTATGAGACGGGAGCGCTTGTTCTGGTAAAACTAGCGTTCATAATGGAGATAGCACATTCGTCACACTGTAACGGACTGAAGAGCACGAGGCTAAAAACGACGAGAAAAAATAGAGCATGCACCAAATTTTTAATGCCCATTTTTCACGTCGCGAAAAATGCTCTGGAGCCTACATATGATCGTTTTTAATGACTAAATAAAAAAATAGCATTTTTCTCGTCATGTAAAACGGTCGTGTGTACGCGGCATAAGGGCTACATACTACCCCTGGTTACTCATTCGCAAAAAAAGATATACAATAAATAAACACACAACATAAAATCCTTTATTAAAATTTTTTTTTTAATATCCTATCATGTCCAAAAAATATTATCCCACAATGTAAATATGATAGTGCCAGATGATGTCTATAAATAAATGTCCCATGATGACCAAAAGTGATCACCAAGAAGTAAAAGTTTAACAACAAACTTCTTCTGATACTCAGTAACGAAGGACATCTTCCTGAACAATTGCTGAATGTAAACAATCTTTTGGACTTCATTGACCAAATACAGAAAACACTACTCACAGTGTGACCCCTTTAAGTTATTATGTCTAGCTTATTTCAAGTATTGTAGTGTTTTCAGTAGTTTGAGGTTTATGCCTCAGTAGCAGCAGCAAACCCATATTCAGATGAATATTGTATATACACATACGCTACTAGTGGGGGGTTATTTTTCAGTTTGACACACCTGCTTGCAGTGACTGGACCTGATTCTGCTAGCACTGTGTTTTTGGGTCAATAGTATAGTTCTGTTCTTGATCAAGATACTAATCTGTAAAGACACTATACTAGCAAAGGTGGGGATCAGTGACTTATAGTGTGACTGCGATAGTGTGGCAGACAATCTAGCGCTATCTGACTGTTGCCTTATGAGAATGTTTATGAATAATTTCCATTGTAAATTGGGAATATCTGTTCATATATGTATATATAAGTTAGAATAAGAAATGTGTGTGTCTGTAAAGGGTTAACTTAGCTAACAAGCTGGGAGTGAGGGAAATCAAATTACCTGTCCTCTCTTGAATATGCATGAATGCGGGGTGACCAAGTGCTGAGGAGTCATATGGTCTGACGAGGTGATTTAGTATTCAAACAAGCCAGAGAGAGATAACAGCTGAAACTTCTGATCTATGCGACACCACCTTTATTCGCTAGATAAAGGCGTGTGTATTCTCCCGTGTTAATGAACCAATATCCATTTAAGGGGTAATTGGCCACGGCTAGTTCCATGTATAGCTGAGGGCCCCATACAAGGAAAGTTAACGACCTCCGGTTTAATTAAATTATCTTCAAATCCATTTATCACTAAATTCCAGTAAAGAGTGGGCTAGTGTGTGAAATTAATATAACGGCAGGAGGGAGGAGAGAGATAACAACAACCAATCGTAGCCGCCCTGTTTCAGTCAATGGGAGAGGGCTCCATAAAAGGACCACCCCAATCAGTAGAGAGGGAAAGATGAGAGAACCTGGGCCCAGGATTCATTATAGGTATGTAGCGATACCCTCAACTAAGAGGGCCGCAGATTCGGTTTGGGCCCTGAATACAGCTCCACCAACCCCCGGCAATCTACTCGACCCTTTCTGGCACAGTTAGTCTAACCTTCTGGCTAACCTTTTTATGGGGAAATGGGAGGAGGACGTCATCTATGCTGTTGAGAGACCCCAACTTGCTCTTTGGACCAGGTACATCGATGACGTCCTCCTCCTATGGAGGGGATCCAAGGAGTCTCTGGATTTTTTCATGGAGTCTTTGAAATTAAACGACAGGGGTATTGAGTTCAAATACGAAGCAGACCAGAAGTCAATACATTTTTTGGATCTCCAGATTAAGGTAGAGGAGGGACGTTTTAT
Source organism: Rana muscosa (assembly GCA_029206835.1). Lineage (NCBI taxonomy): Eukaryota > Metazoa > Chordata > Amphibia > Anura > Ranidae > Rana > Rana muscosa. The sequence continues at coordinate 179,457,766 of CM055124.1, forward strand.
TACATCCACATATTTTAAAACTACGGACAGGAACGCATTTATACCCCAAGATAGCTGTCACCATCGTTCATGGCTTAATGCAGTTCCCAAAAGCCAATACTTGCGACTCAGGCGAAATTGCACCAAACTAAGTGACTATAGAGAACAGTCTGATATCCTGACTAGGAGGTTCCTTGAAAAGGGGTATCATGCCGATGACCTTGAACACAAACGTTTGGAAGTGGAATTACTTGATAGGGAATCACTTTTGAGTGACAGAAGTGTTAATCCAGTTGATCAGACTCTCTTCACCTTACCATTCATTACTGGCTTCTCCAACCAGCATTTTTTGGTGAAAAAACTGATTCACAAACACTGGCACATTATTAAGGATGATGTGGTGTTGGGACCCATATTACCCGATAAACCACAGGTGGTATTCAGGGGTGTACCTTCTTTGAGAGACTCATTGGCTCCAAATGTATGTGATCCCCCATTAATAAACCTATGTTTTTCCAAAATCTAGTGAGTTATCATAAATGTAAAAGATGTGCTGTTTGCAATATTAATCACATTAAGGAACGGAAAACTACCACCTTTGTTTCCAATAGTACCTCTAAACAATATGATATTAAAACTTTTATCACATGTTCAACTACCCATGTTGTGTACCTCCTCACCTGCCCCTGCGGGTTACAGTATATAGGGAGGACTGTTAGGGCGTTTCAAGTTAGGCTCAATGAGCATATTGGAAACATCAGAAGAGGGTTCAAGGGGCACTCTGTATCTAGACACTATAGGGATGTCCATAATAGGGACCCTAGTGGGACGTCCTTTGTGGCCATAGACAAGTTGAAAAGCCACTGGAGGGGGGGTCCTAAGAGGCGTGCGATATCCAAACTCGAAATGAGTTGGATATACAGGATTAAATGCCTTAGACCATTTGGGTTGAATGATGATATCGAAATCAATGCATTTATAGATAACGCATGATTTGGAACCCCACTAAATTTTTTTCCCAATTATTTTTATATCTCTTGTTGAGATTGGGATGTTTCCTTGTTGCTATTGGGGGATGGGTGAATACTTTCCCTTCCCTGGCACTGGAGATACGTCTCTACCTTTTTATCATAACTTTTTAGTCATGATGTATAGTGAGGTTAGAATGTAATTTACTTTTAAGTGTTGAATCTGTTATCCTTTCACTTCACGGGAAGTAGATTGTGGGTTGTGACCCCTCCCTCTACCATGAGTGTGAGGCTATTGGGTTTTGTTTATGTTCCACCTTCCAGACTCTGACACGGAAACGAGGCGTGGATACACCATGACTTTATCGTCATGGCGACAGATCCCGGAATGAGACGAGGAGACGTCGTGGCTATATTGCCATGACGACAGATACGGGAGTGAGACGTGGATGCGTCATGGCCTCAACGTCATTACGACTGACACGAAAGCGAGGCGTGGAATGCGCCTCGCTATTATTTATAGAGTGACACTTCAGTGCGTCGCCCGTGCCCTTTGAGAACGTTTTTAGGAAACGAAACTAGTCAGGGCGGTGCAACGCACTGACGTCACTACCACGTGACCCCGCTAGCACGGGCGAACGCCACATTGCATGCCGGCAATTTTAAACTTTGTTTGTTTTTTATTTTTATTTTGTACTGCTGTTTTATCTGTATACCTCTACTTATTGGGAATAAATATACCTTGAGGTATTACACTACTGGAGTCCTTTTCCCTTTTCTTTCATGGTTCCTACACCAACTTGAAAGTTCGTTTTTTTCCTGGTTTGGAGTGATCATTCGCAGCACCTGCAGTATAACAGAGGCTAAGAACCTACACTGGTATCATCGTTTCGCGAAATCAGGTGGATTAACTCCTGTACCCCGCAGAGGGTGATATCTGCATGCCTGCTAGACCTTGCCATAGTGGAGGTCCATCATTTCTGGTAACGTACCCATCTTTTACCTATTTACTCACCGCGGTGGATGTGGTCTTCTTCGACATCTGTGGATTCTTTGGGACTTATCTCCTTACACCATCATCCTCCCCCTTGATTACATCTTTCAAAGTTCCTTTTTTTCTTCCCCTTCTTTCCAGCGTGAAGGAAACATTTCTATATGTGGTGGACATTATCTTTTGCAATTTTGTGTTTTTTAAGTTATTTAAGGACTTTTTTTTAATATTCATATTCATTTGCACACTATTGTTGCTCAGCCTCTGGTTAGCTAATTATTCAACCTGATGGTCTGATCGGCCTTCAGCAATCAGTGTTTATTTTATGTTTGCACTTTTTCATTATATTTACACTTCACTGAGAGAAATATATATGGTGGGACTATTTTTACAGGTATTACTTGATACTATTCATTTAGTGTCACCTGTGTAGTCTATCAAGTTTGTAATATTTTTAGGGGCGCGACATTTTTTATATTTATATTGCTTGTATATGGTTTCACATATTATATTGTTGCAGCCCTGGTGTGACTAGCACTAACATTTTTCCATCATTTTACTTTCCACATTAGCGCAGTTAAACACCTTTTTATCCATATTTATTCCTTGACACTATTTACTTGCGGCTTTTGTTTATTAGCGTACCTCAGTTTTCAATTTGGTGCCATTAGTATTTATTTATCCTATTTTTCAATTTAATATGGATGTTTTTGAATATCGCTCCAAAAGGGTGATCAGGAAGGAAGGGATATTTGAAATTAATGGGGAAATAGAAGGTGACCTTGGAGGTCTCTTCATGCGACTTAAAAATCTCATGATCTCAGAAGTTCATACCCAATGGGATATAGTGTTCTTAGATCAATATGTTAGTGATAATATGGTTCCCAGAAGTTTACGTTGGGAAGTGGGTCCCCAGAAGGGTGAACTTGAAGTATTAGAATGGTTTAAATACTTTAATGATGCAGGGGTTAAATTTCTGGAATTCTTAGCTCAAAGGAAGAAATGCAAACTTGCCCGCTTAGACACCGAAATTAAACTTATTAAAGACAAATTAATGCCCCATATTAATAGTGAAGAGTATAAAGAACGATCCACTAACTTGAAAAAGTCCCTAGAGAAAGAAGAAATAGAACAAAAAAACAAAAAGAAAAAGAAATTCAGTCGGGATGTGGGGGACTATAATGCAGGGACCGTTTTTGGTTGGCAAAGCAAACTGCTGAACAACGAGGGTGAACCTATGGAGGCTAGCCAAGGATTAGTGACGGGACAGACAGTGGGCCAACCTCTTAGATCGCTTGTTCAAACACAGGCCCCTACTGATGTGAACCGTACATCCAGAAGAGTCTCTTACAGGTCACCTATTAGAGACTCTAGAGCCCCTCCCCCATTTACTAAACCGAAATCTGGGGGAGCTCACCCTAAAGGAGCCCTCCCCCCTAAATCCCCTATGTGGAGGAATAAAAATAAAACACATAGACCACAACCCGTTCGGAATGATGATAGAGGGTACGGTGGTTCATTTGAGACCCCCTTTGGGAGAGAACCCTATGGGGGTCACTCAGTACCGGTCTATAATCGATTCCAACCCTTCCACGATGGCCAATATCCATATGGTGATTGGGATCATTACCATGATAACCGTACCCCCAATAGGGATACGTGGAATGATGGGTCTTCTAGACATTATCCACCTCCCCTTCCTCCTCGTCCCTCTAGAGGGGATTACTCTCGTGATTTTGGGTATCAACAGGAACCATGGCGATACCGATCTTACCCTCAATATGGGGATTTTCCCAGGGTAGACCAAAACCAGAGACCCAGAGAAAGAAGAGAGGAACCAGAGGAGGAAGGAGATCGAGGCAACAAAAGAAAAAGGGTGTAATAGGCCAGGGTATTTATAACCTGAGCTCTGTCACCCTCTCAACAGATGAAATGTCCATACTAGATAAAGGACTAAAATTCGCTCCTCCATGTAGGCTGAATAAATTTCAGACCTACATGGATATACACAAGTATAGCAGAAAACTCAGTGTAAAGAGACACATTATGTCTAATCCCATCGGACCTAGTTCAATAAGGTCCGACAGTATATTACATTCAAGTTTGGCAAATGCGTTCCTGTTTAACCCCACAGGAGGATTGACTCCTTCTGTTAGAGTGTTCAGGGACGTTCTTTTTAGGGATTTGGAAAAAATTAAAATCAAAAATTTTAAATTAAATAAGTCTCTTCAGACAGGTCTGGATCAGCTATGTGAGAACAAGCAGATCATTATCCGCCCCGCGGATAAGGGGGGTGGAATTGTTATTTTGAACAAAACCGACTACTTAGAGGAGTTAAATTCCCTGGTTGAAGATACGGACACATATATTCCATTATCCAGGGACCCACGTCCCGCGTATAGAAGAACCCTTATCAACTTAGTTGAGGAAGGCTTTAGTACAGGAATCTTGAATAAAAAAGAAAAAGCTTTTTTAGTCCCTAGCTCGTCCAGATTGCCCATCATCTACTATTTGCCTAAAATACACAAGAACCCAACAAATCCACCAGGTCGTCCCATTATAAGTGGAATAGACTCTATCACTTCTAGAGCCGGCAAATACATTGATGGGTATTTACAACCCTTAGTCAAAACATTACCAGCTTACCTCAGGGACAGTAAACAAGTTATCAATTTATTGGGTGAAATCCCGTATGAGGATGACATCTGGATGGTTACCGCGGATGTGACATCCTTATACACGATCATACCCCATGAGCGGGGAATCTCCTCAGTAAAATATTTTTTGGATAAGAACTCAGGACTACAACGCAAACATAGGAAGTTCATCATGGAACTTCTTAATTTTGCTACTACTCATAACTTTTTTTGGTATAGTGGAAAAAAAATTCTGCAACATAGGGGGGTTGCCATGGGGGCTAAATTTGCCCCCAGCCTGGCTAACCTTTTTATGGGGAAATGGGAGGAGGACGTCATCTATGCTGTTGAGAGACCCCAACTTGCTCTTTGGACCAGGTACATCGATGACGTCCTCCTCCTATGGAGGGGATCCAAGGAGTCTCTGGATTTTTTCATGGAGTCTTTGAAATTAAACGACAGGGGTATTGAGTTCAAATACGAAGCAGACCAGAAGTCAATACATTTTTTGGATCTCCAGATTAAGGTAGAGGAGGGACGTTTTATTACATCCACATATTTTAAAACTACGGACAGGAAGGCATTTATACCCCAAGATAGCTGTCACCATCGTTCATGGCTTAATGCAGTTCCCAAAAGCCAATACTTGCGACTCAGGCGAAATTGCACCAAACTAAGTGACTATAGAGAACAGTCTGATATCCTGACTAGGAGGTTCCTTGAAAAGGGGTATCATGCCGATGACCTTGAACACAAACGTTTGGAAGTGGAATTACTTGACAGGGAATCACTTTTGAGTGACAGAAGTGTTAATCCAGTTGATCAGACTCTCTTCACCTTACCATTCATTACTGGCTTCTCTAACCAGCATTTTTTGGTGAAAAAACTGATTCACAAACACTGGCACATTATTAAGGATGATGTGGTGTTGGGACCCATATTACCCGATAAACCACAGGTGGTATTCAGGGGTGTACCTTCTTTGAGAGACTCATTGGCTCCAAATGTATGTGATCCCCCCATTAATAAACCTATGTTTTTCCAAAATCTAGTGGGTTATCATAAATGTAAAAGATGTGCTGTTTGCAATATTAATCACATTAAGGAACGGAAAACTACCACCTTTGTTTCCAATAGTACCTCTAAACAATATGATATTAAAACTTTTATCACATGTTCAACTACCCATGTTGTGTACCTCCTCACCTGCCCCTGCGGGTTACAGTATATAGGGAGGACTGTTAGGGCGTTTCAAGTTAGGCTCAATGAGCATATTGGAAACATCAGAAGAGGGTTCAAGGGGCACTCTGTATCTAGACACTATAGGGATGTCCATAATAGGGACCCTAGTGGGACGTCCTTTGTGGCCATAGACAAGTTGAAAAGCCACTGGAGGGGGGTCCTAAGAGGCGTGCGATATCCAAACTCGAAATGAGTTGGATATACAGGATTAAATGCCTTAGACCATTTGGGTTGAATGTCGATATCGAAATCAATGCATTTATAGATAACGCATGATTTGGAACCCCACTAAATTTTTTTCCTAATTATTTTTATATCTCTTGTTGAGATTGGGATGTTTCCTTGTTGCTATTGGGGGATGGGTGAATACGTTCCCTTCCCTGGCACTGGAGATACGTCTCTACCTTTTTATCATAACTTTTTAGTCATGATGTATAGTGAGGTTAGAATGTAATTTACTTTTAAGTGTTGAATCTGTTATCCTTTCGCTTCACGGGAATTAGATTGTGGGTTGTGACCCCTCCCTCTACCATGAGTGTGAGGCTATTGGGTTTTGTTTATGTTCCACCTTCCGGACTCTGACACGGAAACGAGGCGTGGATACGCCATGACTTTATCGTCATGGCGACAGATCCCGGAATGAGACGAGGAGACGTCGTGGCTATATTGCCATGACGACAGATACGGGAGTGAGACGTGGATGCGTCATGACCTCAACGTCATTACGACTGACACGAAAGCGAGGCGTGGAACGCGCCTCGCTATTATTTATAGAGTGACACTTCAGTGCGTCGCCCGTGCCCTTTGAGAACGTTTTTAGGAAACGAAACTAGTCAGGGCGGTGCAACGCACTGACATCACTACCACGTGACCCCGTTAGCACGGGCGAACGCCACATTGCATGCCGGCAATTTTAAACTTTGTTTGTTTTTTATTTTTATTTTGTACTGCTGTTTTATCTGTATACCTCTACTTATTGGGAATAAATATACCTTGAGGTATTACACTACTGGAGTCCTTTTCCCTTTTCTTTCATGGTTCCTACACCAACTTGAAAGTTCGGTTTTTTCCTGGTTTGGAGTGATCATTCGCAGCACCTGCAGTAAAAGGATCAGTATAACAGAGGCTAAGAACCTACACTGGTATCATCGTTTCGCGAAATCAGGTGGATTAACTCCTGTACCCCGCAGAGGGTGATATCTGCATGCCTGCTAGACCTTGCCATAGTGGAGGTCCATCATTTCTGGTAACGTACCCATCTTTTACCTATTTACTCACCGCGGTGGATGTGGTCTTCTTCGACATCTGTGGATTCTTTGGGACTTATCTCCTTACACCATCATCCTCCCCCTTGATTACATCTTTCAAAGTTCCTTTTTTTCTTCCCCTTCTTTCCAGCGTGAAGGAAACATTTCTATATGTGGTGGACATTATCTTTTGCAATTTTGTGTTTTTTAAGTTATTTAAGGACTTTTTTTTCAATATTCATATTCATTTGCACACTATTGTTGCTCAGCCTCTGGTTAGCTAATTATTCAACCTGATGGTCTGATCGGCCTTCAGCAATCAGTGTTTATTTTATGTTTGCACTTTTTCATTATATTTACACTTCACTGAGAGAAATATATATGGTGGGACTATTTTTACAGGTATTACTTGATACTATTCATTTACTGTCACCTGTGTAGTCTATCAAGTTTGTAATATTTTTAGGGGCACAACATTGTTTATATTTACTAGGGATATACACATTTAATACTTATACTTTATGAGTGACTCAGACACAGAGTAGTTGTAAAGGAATAACAGATTTTACTTTCAGCTATGCAAAGGGAATGAACTGTGATAGCAACTTGACCTTTAGATTATACGCAGAGCCCTGCAATATCACAATATCAGTCACACTACACCATAGAGAAGGGGGGGGTGTATAAGGAGACGCCACGTGGGGCGACTGTTAACTAGGCGCCCTGTGGCGCAATAACTAAACTAGGTCCCTAATGAATCAGGCCTGATTCCTAATTCTAGAACTCAGTCCTGTATGAAGGATGGATTCTTCACCGGCAATCTGTAGAGGTGGTGAATTTAAGAATAAACAACAATTGTAATCCAGGAAAAGGGAATGTTGATAACTGGCAATAGTCCTGCTGTGGATCTCCACTGAGAATCTTTAACATGAGGTAGTAGGCCTCGGCAGTCTATAGGCACAGTACTATCAAACATGTTATGGAATGAGCTTACGCTCGCTCACCCGCCGGACGCGATCTCCGTCCGGGACTTCCACCGGCTGTGTCTTCACTCGCCCACAGCGGTCGCTGCGATCGGGTCCCCGATCCAATCTAGGCTGTAAGTAGAGATGTTGGATGCCACCCAGGCTCGCAGTGGGGTGGAAGGCTCTTTGGTCAGCTCCGGAAAGGCCCCAGGCTTCAGGCCTTACCCAGCGCAGGTCCGCACAGGTGTATCAGTCTCTGCCGTCCCATGTCCAAAGAGGCCGAGCCAGGCCTCGCCCCTTCCTTACATATCCCCACCCATGAGTCTCTGGTGCAGAAGCAAAACATCCTGGGAACCAGTGGGGTTCTGGGAACAGTAGTTTGAGAGTCTTTAAAGGAACCCCGCTACACACTCCCCCCACTTAAACTCTTTGGTCCCCAAAGATAAACTTCAACAAATACTGTGTACAATTTTGGACAGTGTCGATTATGATGTTGGCATAGGGAATTCCCACCAAAATTTTGGGATGGAACTCTCTTGCCCACAGGTCACACTACCATGAGTGGCCTGCCTAACTGTGCCAGAGAGTGAGCTGGGGTTGCCCTCCACCAAATGGACAGTGGAGGGATCAGGATGCTCAACACTTCTCCTAGCCGTTACAACAGAGTCCTCTGAGCTCGTCCCCATTTGGGGGTAAGTTAGTTTCTTGGGAGGCCTGATAACTCTGCGAGCCCTCTGCTCCCTTGGGACTTCTGGCTCCAGCGCCACAGGCTCTTCTTCAGGAGTAAGTTCAGGTAACATTTTCGAGTTCTGGAACCTCTGATTCAGAAGTTGACTGATAATTGGAATCTCTAGGATCCTCCTCTGAGCAAGTATCAGGAACATCTTCCCAGTAATCAGCTGAAGGACTGCAGGGTATGAATTCAGTGGCCTCCAGATTCAGCGTTGCATCTGGGGTATCCCGTGTATTTGGGAGATCTATGGTGGACATTCCCAGAGTCGAGGAAGGCCACAACCAGTCCAGTTCTCCTCCTTCATCTGTACTCAGCTGAGAGGCCTCCCCATCTTCAGCTTGAGAGGTCTGAGACTGAGTGCTCGGCCTGGGAATATCCAGGATAGAGACTGATTCCGGGGAATCCCTTGCAGGGGGTATCCTGACTGCTTCAGCAAGTGGGAGCAAGTGGTTTCGATGCCACGTCTTCAGGGGTCCCACCTTCCCTTCGGGCTTTAGTTTGTAAACAGGCAACCCGGGCAACTTTCTACAGATGACATAGGGTTCCAATCTCCATCTGTCTGCAAGCTTGTGTTTTCCAGGGATTCCCAGTCATTGGTCGTGGCATGAGATCTCCGGGACAGGGCATCTGCATCCCTATTTCCAGCCCCTGGTGTGTACTTCAGACTGAAGTTGAATCCAGACAATGCAGCCAACCACCTGTGTCCGGTTGCATCTAGTTTTGCGGTGGTGAAGAGGTAGGTCAGGGGGTTGTTATCTGTCTTCACAGTAAACTCTGCCCCATAGAGGTAGTCTTTTAGCTTGTCTACTACTGCCCATTTGAGAGCCAGGAATTCCAGCTTATGAGTGGGGTAGTTCTTTTCTGAGGGGGTCAGGCTCCTGCTCACATAGGCCACTGGTCGCAGTTGTCCTTCATGTTCTTGGTAGAGCACTCCGCCTAGGCCCTCATGGCTGGCATCCACATGTAATTCATAAGGTCTGGTAGGGTCGGCGTAGGCCAGGACTGGGGCAGTGGTTAAGCTCCTCTTCAGGGCCTGGAAGGCCTCTTCACACCTTGAGTTCCACTGATCTTGAACTGACTCACCAGGCCTCCTGGGCCCTGAGTCATCCTCTTCCCCTTCTGCCTTTAGCAATTCATTCAACGGGCGGGAAATCCGAGCAAACCCCTCCACAAACCTCCTATAATAGGAGCAGAACCCCAGGAAGGACCTGAGCTCTGTTACCGTGGTGGGTCGTGGCCAGGAAGTGACTGCTTCCAACTTCTCAGGATCTGTGGCCACCCCTTCTTCAGACACGATGTGCCCCAGATAGTTCACAGAAGACTGGTAGAACCGACACTTCTCAGGAGAAAGCTTAAGTCCCTCTTCACTGAGTCTTCTCAGTACTTTCTCCAGCCTGGCTTCATGTTCTTCCAGGGTTCTCCCGAAGACAATGACATCATCCAAGTACACAAGGACTTCTATAAGATTCATGTCTCCAACAGTCTTCTCCATAAGGTGTTGAAAGGTAGCAGGAGCTCCAGACAGACCCTGAGGCATCCTATTGAATTCGAAGAATCCCACCGGGGTTATGAAGGCCGTCTTCTCTCTGTCTTCTGGGTGCATAGGGATTTGATAGTACCCACTCTTGAGGTCCATCACACTGAACCATTTGGCTCCGGACAAACTCTGTAAGGCATCTTCTATCCTTGGCGTGGTGCACTGGTCAGGGATGGTTCTCCTGTTGAGGGTCCTGTAATCGATACAAAGCCTCAATGATCCATTCTTCTTTCTGACCACCACTATTGGGGAGGCATAGGGGCTTCTAGACTCCCGGATCACACCAGTCTTCTTCAGTTCTGCAAGTTGTTCCCTCAGATCCTCCAGATCTGCCAGGGGAACCCGCCTGACCCTCTCTCGGAAGGGCTTATCTTCTTGGAGGTGGATTCGATGGGTGGCACTTCTTGCACACCCCACATTGAATTCATCTTCGGAAAAGATCTTCTCCCATCTGGTCAGCTGGGCCTTGGCTCTTTCTTTCCAAGCCCTGGGTAGGTTCGGGTTTTCCACGGACAGCTTCTCCCAAACATCTCCTCCGTCGCCCGTTCCCTTGACTTCGGACAGAGTGACCGGGGCAGCAGGGCTCACCTGTCCCAGCAACATTCTGGCAGGGATCTCCATGGGCCCTCCCGTAGTGTTCCTAACACTCACCGGAACTCTGCCATGGGCCTTCTTCAGGGCCTTGAGCGGGATCACTTCTGGTATCACTTCCAGGCCTGAGGACTCTTCCCTTGGGTCGGATTCCAGCATGACAAAGGGGCCGGGTTGTTCCCACGTAAGCTTCACAGTGGCCCTAAGACAGGTTACTTCTCTGGGAGGAACAACTGCCACTTATCTTCTGAGTCATCAGAGGGACCCCTTCGGTAGACCACTCCCTGATGCACCTGCAGCCTGTCCCATTCCTTCCTCAACAGGCGGGCCTCCTTTGAGGGGTGATGTAGGAGTTTGTTGGGATCCTGATTCTCCAGTGCTTCGAGGACCAATCTCCCCATGGGGTCTTCCAGTTGGTCACACCTCAACTCCCTCTTGGATAGCCCAAGCTGCGTTACTCCACAATAGTGTTTTGGGACTCCTACCATTCTTGGCCTTTTTATTCAGTTTGGAGCGCACTGAAGATGATGGGCACCCAGTTGACTCCTTCACCTGGGCCCTTTGGAGTTTCCCGCCGGCTTATAATTATCTGTTCTCTTCTTCTTTGGACTGGCGCATGTGTTGGCAAAGTGACCACTCCCTCCGCAGTTATAGCAAATCATCTCTTCTCGGTCCTGTAAGGAGGCCGGTGCTGAGGTGTTCGGAAACAACTCCTTTCTTGGACTTGGTTTCTCTGGTCTTCTTTGATCTTTCTCCATCAAAGAGGTCAGCATCTCCAACACTTGGGCCATTTGCGATTTCAAAGTGTCGACCTCTGCATCTCTTTCCGGGCTTTTGACCGAATTGACCAACACTGGTACAGGGGTGACATTCGCCTTGGCCACTTGCTGATCTTTCTGCAGCGCCTCTTCATCTCTAATAATTTTTATTAGATCAGAGTAGGTTAGTGACATTCCTCCTCCTGAGGTTTTCAGGTGCAGCCAAACCGGGTCTGAGCGCCATGCTCCCTTCATGATCTGCTTCATTCGTGCTTCATCTGCATCTTTGGGCAGCATTCCCTTCTTCAGAACAATCTTGCATAACTGCCTGTTCAGCCTTCTAACATATTCTGACAGTTTCTCATTCGGCTGCTTAAGAGTGTGTTCAAATTGATAGATCATCTCTGACACCTTTATCAGTTCGGGTGATATGGCCGTGGCAGGTGCAGGCGTCACCGGAGGTGTCACTCCGTCTCTCCTCTCTTGTGGGGTACGGGCCGCAGTCTGCGGTGGTCCCGTTGGGGTTGGCTCCTTCTTAATAGCGTGCGCCAGACTATAAGATCTGTTATCCGACGTCTGCGTATATTTGCGCTTGCAAACCTCTGGCTTCCCATCTGAATACTCCACTAGCACATACTGGTGTGAGGTGTCTGGGTCTAACTTTGTTCCCATCACCCACGGTGTACAATCTGGGGTCACTGCCTTCATTAATCCTTCCACCGTTTCGGTCGACCATTCCTGACCCGGCATGTTAATGACCACTGACTGGCTTGGATCTGTCTTAGCTACTCCACACCACGTTCTGATGTCTTTCGGGTCCATGCCGGGACCTCTTGGCGGGTTTTCTGCTCTATCAGGATCCCGGACGAGCCCCCACATGTAGCGATACCCTCAACTAAGAGGGCCGCAGATTCGGTTTGGGCCCTGAATACAGCTCCACCAACCCCCGGCAATCTACTCGACCCTTTCTGGCACAGTTAGTCTAGGGGTATACACATTTAATACTTATACTTTATGAGAGACTCAGACACAGAGTAGTTGTAAAGGAATAACAGATTTTACTTTCAGCTATGCAAAGGGAATGAACAGTGATAACAACTTGACCTTTAGATTATACGCAGAGCCCTGCAATATCACAATATCAGTCACACTACACCATAGAGAAGGGGGGGTGTATAAGGAGACGCCACGTGGGGCGACTGTTAACTAGGCACCCTGTGGCACAATAACTAAACTAGGTCCCTAATGAATCAGGCCTGATTCCTAATTCTAGAACTCAGTCCTGTATGAAGGATGGATTCTTCACCGGCAATCTGTAGAGGTGGTGCACTTAAGAATAAACAACAATTGTAATGCAGGAAAAGGGAATGTTGATAACTGGCAACACTTCACTGGAGATCCTCTGGATCAGTCCTGCTGTGGATCTCCAGTGAGAGTCTTTAACATGAGGTAGTAGGCCTCGGCAGTCTATAGGCACAGTACTATCAAACAGGCTATGGAATGAGCTTACGCTCGCTCACCCGCCGGACGCGATCTCCGTCCGGGACTTCCACCGGCTGTGTCTTCACTCGCCCACAGCGGTCGCTGCGATCGGGTCCCCGATCCAATCTAGGCTGTAAGTAGAGATGTCGGATGCCACCCAGGCTCGCAGTGGGGTGGAAGGCTCTTTGGTCAGCTCCGGAAAGGCCCCAGGCTTCAGGCCTTACCCAGCGCAGGTCGGCACAGGTGTATCAGTCTCTGCCGTCCCGTGTCCAAAGAGGCCGAGCCAGGCCTCGCCCCTTCCTTATATATCCCCACCCATGAGTCTCTGGGGCAGAAGCAAAACATCCTGGGAACCAGTGGGGTTCTGGGAACAGTAGTTCGAGAGTCTTTAAAGGAACCCCGCTACAGGTAATTATCAGACCATCTCCCAGCACTTACAGTATGCTTGCATTGTTCCTATGTTTGTCTGTCTAGTTGTAATGTATATACTCTGTATAGTAACCTAATACTAATATTTACATACTTTGTGTTTGAAACTAATATTTACTCCCTTGCCAAAGACTGTAAATGTTTGCGGTGTATTAGATAGACTAATAACAATTCTTTAATAAATGCTTATTATATTGAAGCTTTCAAATCTTGTCAAAATAACTCTTATTTAACCCATATCATATATCGTTGAGATATTGAAATATTAAATATTGAATATTTATTAATAATATTTAAAAAGCAACAGTTGGCGACCACGAAGTTAAGTACATGACTGAAAGCAGTTAATATAATAACAAAATCTGTATATTAGAGATTAAGATTATTAGGAGGAATTTAAGCTGAGTCAGCTTATCCAATCTATCTAGGGAAAAATATAAGTAAATATTTTTGTTTTATTAGTGGGTATTACCTCCAAGGAGAGAATATACACCACAGGTTATTTTTTTTATTTATTTATTTTTTTGTTTGTTTTTTTTATTTTATCCCAAAATCATAATTGATAAAAGTACTTTGGATGTACCATTATAACCAGTCAATTTAATGGGGAGGAGGTACAGAATGGGAACATTTTTGTTTTAATAATTGTTGTTTTTGAGACACTTAAATAGTGATCCTTGGTTTTCTGAAAAAAAAAATATATTTTTACAGAGCGAAAACATTTTTTGTTTTGATTTTTGTTGTTTTATTGGAAGGAGGACACTGAAATAGTGGTCCTTGGTTTTGTGGAAAAAAGGTGTATTTACTTTTTTTTGCAATTTATTCATTTTAATTTTTGTAATTTTTGTTATTGAATTTTTTTTTTTTTTTTAATAATTATTTTTATCATACATTTTTGGTAACCTGGCTTAGTTTTAGCCTTTATTATTTTTATTTTTTTGTTTAAGACACAGACACGTGCTTGTGTTCTGGTGTGTGTAGGTTGAAACAGGCTCAATACGGGTGTGACAGGAGGGTCACTTTGGACACAGGGTGAGCCAGGAAATAATGGACATTAAGAAATATATCTTGGGCTACCTAAAATGGGTCTGTAATATTTATCCACCATATCCCCAAGGATATCTGTAAAGGACTATTTACTGTTTCTGAACTCAACAGGTTAATTGAGAGATACTGAGGTGTTCAGCCTCAATCACATGTCTGCCTAGTGTAATGCTAATCCCAGCTTCTAAAAGACCTGTTCATTGTTTGTGGTGATGTGGATTGGGGGAAATTAAGTCTGTCCTTATGTGTAATTGTACAGGCTACAAATCCTTTCATTGTGAGATGTGTATTGCAGGTCATGGGTCTGAGACAGCAGCTGTAGCTAATTGACTCATGTAAATTGGGTCTGATGGGTATTGGGAGACAAAAGCTAACCTGTTGTCTTTTAGGAGGGTCAAAATAATGTGTATTGTATCTTGTTATGTTGTGGGTGGAGCTGGACCATTGTTCATTTTAGGTTAATGCAGTATTGGATGGTTATAAAAGTTACAATGTTTTTCTCAATAAAGTCATTCGATCCTAGGAAGATACAGAGTGCGTCTCGTTCTTCCAGAAGGATTAATTCCTATGGGAAGGGGTCGTCTGGCTGTGGAGGCTCGACGGGGAATTTGTGTCCAGGAGAGGGAAGATATTTAAACAGCGTTTACCCCCTTTCGTATTTGGGGTGCTGTTACAACGGGTTTTGCTTGTTATTTAACCACTTAAGCCCGGACCATTTTGTAGCTAAAGGACCAGAGGTGTTTTCAGAATTTGTCACTGCGCTGCTTTAACTGGAAATTGTGCGGACATGCAATGTTGTACCCAAACGAAATTTGCGTCCTTTTCTTCCCACAAATAGAGCTTTCTTTTAATGGTATTTGATTACCTCTGCGATTTTTTTTTTTGTGATATAAACGGAAAAAGACAGAAAATGTAGAAAAAAAATTATATTTTCTACTTTTTGTTATAAGAAAAATCGAATAAACTCAATTTTAGTCATACATTTAGGCCAAAATGTATTTAGTCACATGTCTTTAGTAAAAAAAAAGTCAATAAGCGGATATTTATTGGTTTGCACAAAAGTTATAGCGTCTACAAACTAGGGTACATTTTCTGGAATTTACACAGCTTTTAATTTATGACTGCCTATCTCATTTCTTGAGGTGCTAAAATGGCAGAGCAGTACAACCCCCCCCCCAAATGACCCAATTTTGGAAAGTAGACACCCCAAGGAAATTGCTGAGAGGCATGTTGAGCCCATTGAATATTTTTTTTGTCCCAAGTGATTGAATAATGGCTAAAAAAATATAAAAAATAAAAATTACAAAAAGTTGTCACTAAATGATATATTGCTCACACATGCCATGGTTATATGTGGAATTGCACCCCAAAATAAATTTTGCTGCTTCTCCTGAGTACGGGGATACCACATGTGTGGGACTTTTTAGGAGCCTAGCCGCATACGGGCCCCCAAAATCCAAGCACCGCCTTCAGGATTTCTAAGGGCATAAATTTTTGATTTCACTCCTCACTACCTATCACTACATATCACAGTTTTGAAGGCCATAAAATGCCAAGATGGCACAAACCCCCCCAAATGACCCCATTTAGGAAAGTAGACACCCCAAGCTATTTGCTGAGAGGCATGTTGAGCCCATTGAATATTTTTTTTTGTCCCAAGTGATTGAATAATGACTAAAAAAAAATAAAAAATTACAAAAAGTTGTAACTAAATGATATATTGCTCACACATGCCATGGTTATATGTGGAATTGCACCCCAAAATACATTTTGCTGCTTCTCCTGAGTACGGGGATACCACATGTGTGGGACTTTTTAGGAGCCTAGCCGCGTGCGGGCCCCCGAAAACCAAGCACCGCCTTCAGGATTTCTAAGGGCGCAAATTTTTGATTTCACTCCTCACTACCTATCACAGTTTCGAAGGCCATAAAATGCCAAAATAGCACAAAACCCCCCCAAATGACCCCATTTTGGAAAGTAGACACCCCAAGCTATTTACTGAGAGGCATGTTGAGTCCATGGAATATTTTATATTTTGCCACAAGTTGCGGGAATATGACAAACTTTTTTTTTTTTGCACAAAGTTGTCACTAAATGATATATTGCTCACACATGCCATGGGCATATGTGAAATTACACCCCAAAATACATTCTGCTGCTTCTCCTGAGTACGGGGATACCACATGTGTGGGACTTTTTGGGAGCCTAGCCGCGTACGGGGCCCCCAAATACCAAGCAACGCCTTCAAGATTTCTAAGGGCATAAATTTTTGATTTCACTCCTCACTACCTATCACAGTTTTGAAGGACATAAAATGCCAAGATAGCACAAACCCCCCCCAAATGACCCCGGTTTGGAAAGTAGACACCCCAAGCTATTTGCTAAGAGGCATGTTGAGCCCATTGAATATTTTTTTTTGTCCCAAGTGATTGAATAATGACAAAAAAAATAAATGTACAAAAAGTTGTCACTAAATTATATATTGCTCACACATGCCATGGGCATATGTAAAATTACACCCCAAAATACATTCTGCTGCTTCTCCTGAGTACGGGGATACCACATGTGTGAGACATTTTGGGAGCCTAGCCGCGTACAGGACCCCGAAATCCAAGCACCGCCTTCAGGCTTTCTAAGGGTGTAAATTTTTGATTTCACTCCTCACTGCCTATCACAGTTTCGGAGGCCATGGAATGCCCAGATGGCACAAACCCCACAAATGACCCCATTTTGGAAAGTAGACACCCCAAGCTATTTGCTGAGAGGCATGGTGAGTATTTTACAGCTCTCATTTGTTTTTTAAAATGAGGAAAGAACATTTTTTTTTTTTTCAATTTTCAAAACTTTTGACAAAAAGCAAGATCTGCAAAATACTCAACATACCTCTTAGCAAATAGCTTGGGGTGTCTATTTTCCAAAATGGGGTCATTTGGGGGGTTTGTGCCATCTGGGCATTCCATGGCCTCCGAAACTGTGATAGGCAGTGAGGAGTGAAATCAAAAATTTACACCCTTAGAAAGCCTGAAGGCGGTGCTGTACGCGGCTAGGCTCCCAAAATGTCTCACACATGTGGTATCCCCGTACTCAGGAGAAGCAACAGAATGTATTTTGGGGTGCAATTCCACATATAACCATGGCATGTTTGAGCAATATATAATTTAGTGACAACTTTTTGTACATTTTTTTTTCTTTTTGTCATTATTCAATCACTTGGAACAAAAAAAAATATTCAATGGGCTCAACATGTCTCTCAGCAAATAGCTTGGGGTGTCTACTTTCCAAAATTGGGTCATTTGGGGGGGTTTGAACTGTCCTGGCATTTTATGCACAACATTAGGAAGCTTATGTCACACATCATCCACTCTTCTAACCACTTGAAGACAAAGCCCTTTCTGACACTTTTTGTTTACATTAAAAAAATATATATTTTTGCAAGAAAATTACGTTGAACCCCCAAACATTATATATTTTTTTAAAGCAAAGGCCCTACAGATTAAAATAGTGGGTGTTGCATTTTTTTCCCACACAGTATTTGCGCAGCGATTTTTCAAACAAATTTTTTTGGGAAAAAACACACTTTTTTATTTTTAATGCAATAAAACACACTATATTGCCCAAATGTTTGATGAAATAAAAAAGATGATCTTAGGCCGAGTACATGGATACCAAACACGACATGCTTTAAAATTGCGCACAAACGCGCAGCGGCGACAAACTACATACATTTTTAAAAGCCTTTAAAAGCCTTTACAGGTTACCACATTAGATTTACAGAGGAGGTCTACTGCTAAAATTACTGCCCTCGATCTGACCTTCGCGGTGATACCTCACAAGCATGGTGCAATTGCTGTTTACATATGACGCTAGACCGACTCTTGCGTTCGCCTTTACGCAAGAGCAGGGGGGGACAGGGGTGATTTTTTATTATTTATTTTGATTTTTTATTTGATTTTTAAACTGTTCCTTCCATATTTATTTTTTTACCATTTTTATTGTTATCTTAGGGAATGTAAATATCCCCTATGATAGCAATAGGCAGTGACAGGTACTCTTTTTTTAAAAAAAAATGGGGGGTTAGACCCTAGATCTTTCCTCTGCCCTCAAAGCATCTGACCACACCAAGATCGGTGTGATAAAATGCTTTCCCAATCTCCCAATGGCGCTGTTTATATCCGGGGGGGGACATTCCCTTCCACTGCTTGTAAAAGCAGTCTAGAGGCTAATTATCTACTAGGATTGCTTTTACATGAAAGCCGGCCGCTGGCTGAAAAGAATGATACCAAGATTATACCTAAAACCCACAGGCATCAATCTGGTATAACCATTCAAAGTCCAGCAACATACCAGTATGTTGCCGCATACACACGACCGTTTTTCATGGCGTGAAAAATTGCGTTTTTTAAATTGGTCATTAAAAACGATCGTGTGTGGGCTCCAGAGCATTTTTAACGATGTGAAAAATGGCCTAAAAAAAGTTAGAACCTGCTCTATTTTTTCACGTTGTTTTTCACGTTGTTCTTTTTAACGTCGTGAAAAACGGTAGTGTGTAGGCTTTTACGAAGGGGGAAAAAAATGCGCATGCTTAGAATCAAGTATGAGACGTGAGCGCTCCTTCTGGTAAAACTAGCGTTCGTAATGGAGATAGCACATTCGTCACGCTGTAACGGACTGAAGAGCACGAGGCTGAAAAGTGCAAATCGGCTCTCACCAAACTTTACTAATACGAGGATCAGCAAAAGCAGCCCAAAGGGTGGCGCCATCCGAATGGAACTTCCCCTTTATAGTGCCGTAGTACGTGTTGTACGTCACCGCCAGGGATGAGCCGAACACCCCCCTGTTCGGTTCGCACCAGAACCTGCGAACAGACAAAATGTTCGTGTAAACTTTAGAACCCTATTAAATACAATGGACTCGAACGTTCAAAATCTAAAGTGTTAATTATAAAGGCTAATATGCAAGTTATTGTCCTAAAAAGTGTTTGGGGACCTGGGTCCTGCCCCATGGGACATGTATCAATGCAAAAAGAAGTTTTAAAAACGGCCGTTTTTTCGGGAGCAGTGATTTTAATAATGCTTAAAATGAAAAAATAAAAGTGAAATATTCCTTTAAATTTCGTACCTGGGGGGTGTGTATGATATGCATGTAAAGTGGCGCATGTTTCCCGTGCTTAGAACTGTCCCTGCAAAAAATGTCATTTTTGAAAGAAAAAAATGCATTTAAAACTGACTCGCGGCTATTAATGAATTGTCGGCTCCCGCAATACATACAAAAGTCATTGATAAAAAAAAAAAAAAAAGCGTGGGGGTTCCCCAGAATTCAATTACCAGGCCCTTCAGGTCTGGAATGGATATTAAGGGGAACCCCGCCGCAAATTTAAAAAAAAATTGACGTGGGGTTCCCCCAAATATCCATTCCAGGCCCTTCATCTGGCATGGATTTTAAGGGGAACTCCACCCCAAATTTAAAAAAAATGGCGTGGAGTCCCCCTAAAAATCCATACCAGACCCCTTATCCGAGCACGCAACCTGGCCAGCCGTAGGGGAAAAGGGGGGGACGAGAGAGCGCCCCCCTCCCTCCTGAACCGTTCCAAGCCACATGCCCTCAACATGGGGAGGATGTCCCCATGTTGATGGGGACAAGGGCCTCATCCCCACAACCCTTGCCCGGTGGTTGTGGGGGTCTGCGGGCGGGGGGCTTATCGGAATCTGGAAGACCCCTTTAACAAAGGGGACCCCCAGATCCCGCCCCCCCCTATGTGAATTGGTAAGGGGTACATTGTACCCCTACCATTTCACGAAGAAAGCGTAAAAAAATGTTTAAAAAAACACACAAACACCTTGAAAAAGTTCTTTATTTAAAAAAAAACAAAAACATTCCAGCGATGAAATCCAGTGTCCCGCGGCGATCCCGATGTCCAGCGCTGTCCTTCATTGGTTGTGCCTGAGCGGACCTGATGGGGAACTCCCTCTCAGTATTTTAAATGTATAGACCCGCCCCTTCTAAAGTTCCCCATCAGGTCCGCTCAGCGGACGAGATGCGGAACATGAGAAGGGGCAGGTCTATACATGTATTACCAAAGTGAGAGCAGTCCCCCATCAGGTCCGCCCCCTCGGTATGTCGGACCCGCCTACGTCATTGGCTTGAGCGGGGAACTTCCTTCACTATGTAAATTTAAATTACACAGTGAAGGAAGTTCCCCGCTCAAGCCAATGACGTAGGCGGGTCCGACATACCGAGGGGGCGGACCTGATGGGGAACTGCTCTCACTTTGGTAATACATGTATAGACCCGCCCCTTCTCATGTTCCGCATCTGGTCCGCTGAACGGACCTGATGGGGAACTTTAGAAGGGGCGGGTCTATACATTTAAAATACTGAGAGGGAGTTCCCCATCAGGTCCGCTCAGGCACAACCAATGAAGGACAGCGCTGGACATCGGGATCGCCGCGGGACACTGGATTTCACCGCTGGAATGTTTTTTTTTTTTTAATAAAGGACTTTTTCAAGGTGTTTGTGTGTTTTTTTAAACTTTTTTTACGCTTTCTTCGTGAAATGGTAGGGGTACAATGTACCCCTTACCAATTCACATAGGGGGGGGGGGCGGGATCTGGGGGTCCCCTTTGTTAAAGGGGTCTTCCAGATTCCGATAAGCCCCCCGCCCGCAGACCCCCACAACCACCGGGCAAGGGTTGTGGGGATGAGGCTCTTGTCCCCATCAACATGGGGACATCCTCCCCATGTTGAGGGCATGTGGCTTGGTACGGTTCAGGAGGGAGGGGGGCCGCTCTCTCGTCCCCCCTTTTCCCCTGCGGCCGGCCAGGTTGCGTGCTCGGATAAGGGGTCTGGTATGGATTTTTAGGGGGACTCCACGCCATTTTTTTTTAAATTTGGGATGGAGTTCCCCTTAAAATCCATGCCAGATCTGAAGGGCCTGGAATGGATATTTGGGGGAACCCCACGTCAATTTTTTTTTTAATTTGCGGCGGGGTTCCCCCTAATATCCATTCCAGACCTGAAGGGCCTGGTAATTGAATTCTGGGGAACCCCCACGCTTTTTTTTTTTTTTTTTATCAATGACTTTTGTATGTATTGCCGGAAGCCGACAATTCATTAATAGCCGCGAGTCAGTTTTAAATGCATTTTTTTCTTTCAAAAATGACATTTTTTGCAGGGACAGTTCTAAGCGCGGGAAACATGCGCCACTTTACATGCATATCATACACACCCCCCAGGTACGAAATTTAAAGGAATATTTCACTTTTATTTTTTCATTTTGTGTTTCAATCTTTTTATTCAAGTTTTGTCATACAAAATGTATAAAAGTCGCCACATAACATTGTACAGTCACAATCAACATTTGGGGTAACACAATGAAGATCACCAAGTGTAGGGGTCCTTGGAGTAGTCCGAAGCTCCGTAGAGCCGTTAACCCCTATTAGCATCGCAGATCATATCTGAACCGTCCACCCAGATGAGCCGCCCCCCCCCATCCATCTATCGGGGGGGGCGCAACCCAGCCGGCCGTGTGGGCAGCCCAGAGGTCTGATCAGACTGACAATGGTCCCGTAGGAGCTGAGAAAACAGGGAGCAGCACAAACCTCTAAGGTCTGGATCTGACTCCAAAAATAAACAATAAACAAATTTCAAAAGAGAGGAAAGAGGACAGTGACAAAGAATAGAAGGAAGGAGACAGAGTAAGGAAAGGACAGTTGAGGAGGGGGGAATGGGGGGAGGGAGGGGGGGGAGGAGCCCCGATTCAGCATCCAGACATCTCAACCTAATCCCCTAGGCTATGCTGTAAACATCCCCGGGTCATTAGTTAGGTAACGAAGCCATGGGTCCCAAACTCCATGAAACAGTTTCATTTTATCTTGGGCCAGAGCGGTCAAGCGTTCGTTTAGCATCAACCAAGACAATTTGCCTTTAAGCTGATCGAATGGTAGAGCTGCCGATTTCCAGTTCCTAGCAATAGTGATTTTGGCTGAAATAAAAATAAATGTCAAGAGCCTCTTGCAGGACTTGGAGGCTTCCACATCTCCTCCCCCCAGTAGTGCTTGCTTAGCTGATTTAGTTAGGTTTAGTTGGGTAAGGGAGTAAACTAGATTATACACCCTGATCCAAAACCTCCGGACCTTTGGGCATGTCCACCAAATATGATAGGTGGTGCCCATCTGGCCACATCCTCTAAAACACAACGGGGTAGCTCCTGAGACAAAGGTTGCCAGTCTGACCGGCACCATATACCACCTCAGTAGAACCTTATAATTGGCCTCAATTATTGAAGTATTGACGAGCGAACGAGATGCTGTCTCGGCTATCCTATGCCATTCGTCCAGATCCAGGGTTTCCTGCAAGTCGGTCTCCCATTGGACCATATAAGTCAGCTTTGTCGATACACTCAGCAATATCGAATATATAGCAGATAAATGTCCTTTAATTTTATCATAATTTTTGCATAGATGTTCCATGGGAGTTTGGGTTGCTAGGTTGCTCTTGCGAGCCAGGGTTTGTACATAATGTGAGATTTGGGCGAACCTATAACCCTCCGCTGGAGGCATTTGATGTCTGTCAGCCATAGTCCGTTCGGTCAGCATACCTCTATGATCGCACAAGTCAGCAATACACTTAAAACCCTTATTAGTCCACCATTCGAACGCTAGTGGAGTGAGACCCGGGGTGAATGCTTTATTTTGAAGCAGAGGTGTCAGTGGAGAATGAGGAGATTTGAATTTGTGAGATCTGGAGAGTCTGTCCCATAGTTCCAGTGACATGGATAAAGTAGGGCAAAGTATAGGAGGTCGCTCCTTGATAGGGAGCCATAAAATATAAGAAATAGGTTTGGGACGGCAGGAATAAGATTCCATAGCCATCCAAATGGCCTGTGCCTGTTGGGAGTGAAACCTTGTAAGTTGTGCTATCTGGGCAGCATAAAAATATTTTAATAAGTCTGGAAGACCAAGTCCTCCTCTCCGCTTCAACGTGTATAGAGTGCTCCTATTCACCCTGGGTCTCTTATCACCCCAAATAAACTGTAGTACTTTATTCTGGAATCGTTTAAGGTCATCACGGGCCAATGAAACTGGCAAGGTACGGAAGAAATACAATAATCGAGGTAGAACATTCATTTTAATTGAGTGAAGTCTGCCAAACCACGATGGCGGGTGAACCTGCCACTTAGCCATGTCAGCTGTTAGCCGTTTGAAAAGGGCTGGATAATTCTCTTTGTACAACTCACCAATAGATGAGGTCAGCTGTATGCCTAAATAAGGGAGAGCTGTGGATTCCCATCGGAATTGAAATGATTTTTCAAGCGTAGCCTGAGTGGAGCTTAGCAAAGATAAGTTCAGTGCTCTTGACTTACTATGATTAATTGCCAACCCGGAAATGTTGGAGAAAGGCTGCAAAATAGCATACAAGTTAGGTAGGGATGTGATCGGTGAGGTCAAGGTCAGCAACAAGTCGTCCGCAAAGAGTAAACATTTGTGTTCATAGTCTCCGCAATAAATGCCCTGTATATCTCTGCAGGCGCGAATTTTGAGCGCTAGTGGTTCAATCGCCAGGGCGAATAATAGTGGCGACAACGGGCAGCCCTGTCTAGTTCCTCTCCGGATAGGAAATGTTTGGGATGTATATCCTCTGAGCATTAGCGAGGCACTGGGGGAATCATATAATACGTGAAGGAGATCCAGAAAGCGTCTCCCAAATCCAAAGCGTGTGAGAACATCAAAAAGATAGTCCCAGGAGATAGAATCGAACGCCTTCTGGATATCCAATGAAAGTAACATTCCCCTCCTAGTCCCCTTTCCATCCCAATCAGACCGAACTGCCGAGATAAGGTTAATTATCCGGCGGGTTTGGTCCGATGCCTGTCTTGTCGGGACAAAACCTGCTTGGTCAGGATGGATATAACACTGAAGAAAAGTATTAAGTCTCCGGGCCAGTATTTTGGTTAGAATCTTAAGATCCGTATTGATCAGAGAAATTGGGCGATAATTGGAACAGTCTGTATGGTCCTTTCCTGGTTTCGGGATAACACTTATATAGGCTACATTTTCATGGCTGGGGAGCTTGCTGCCGCTTCTCAGGTCATTAAAGTAAGTACAGAGATGTGGGGCCAGAAGATCGTGATATTTCCTATAGTAGTGACCCGGGAATCCATCTGGCCCAGGGGCCTTGGTAGGGTGTAGGGTTTTGATTGCGGCCCTGACTTCAGGCTCTGTAAGAGCACCGTCCATCAGTTCCGCATGGGCTTGTGTCAATTTAGGCAGCTGTAAGTCGCGAAAGAATGTGCTCGCTTCAGATGAATCGAACTTGTCCTGCACTCCATACAGCTTAGCATAAAATTTGTGAAATTCTCCAATTATCCGTTCGGGGTTCTGGGAGGTTAGGCCCGTGGATAGTCGTAGTTTAGGCAAAGTCGGTGTGTACGGTCGAGGAACCAGTTTTCTAGCTAACATTGTGGTAGGTTTATCACCCATCGTATAGAACCTGTGCTTAGACCAACTAATATGTTTCTCCGCTTGAGTAGTCAAGCTAAGATTTAATGCTAGTCGAGCCTCGTCAATTTTATGCCTTATATCTACCAGGGGATTTCTGTGCTGTTCACTAAGTAAGTTATCTAAGTTAGTTTCCAGAATCTTATTTGCCTGTTCCCTATTGCGTTTAATCCTGGCTGCCACTTGTAACAATATGCCCCTAATCGCTGCTTTATGAGCTACCCAGTTAATTGCGGGGGATGTGTCCGATGCCTTATTAAGTCTAAATTATTCCTGTATTTCCTTTTGAATCTCTAAAAAGATTGTAGGGTCATTCAGCAAGCTCACATTAAGTCTCCACGTGGAGGGTCTAGATTTAGTCCATAGCCCTGAAGTAGAGAGTTTTATCGGGGAATGATCAGACCAAGGGGTAGATAAAATCTTAACCGACTTAATAAATGGTAGCAAAGGCGTACGTACTAGAACGTGGTCTATCCTCGAGTAAGTATGATGGGCTTGTGAAAAGTGTGTAAAGTCTCTGACCGTAGGGTTATTTTCTCGCCAGGCGTCGATGAGGTCATAGAAATGAAACAGACGTGCAACCTTGCTGCTTCCAGTCGGTGGGCGTTTCAATGTTGGTCTAGAGGAGTCCGATTTATCCATAATTCTGTCCAAGGGAATATTACTATCGCCTCCCATAATGACCTGACCCTGGACTTTGGGCATAAGAATCTTCAGCATTTTGCTAAAGAATTCCGGCTGTCCAGTATTCGGGGCATAGTATGATATAAAGGACACCTCCTGGTCATGGAGCCGCCCCACTGCCATAATATATCTACCTCTCTTGTCCTTAACGATAGCGATGGGGGTAAAGGGGGTCCGTTTCGAAAAGCAGATGGCTACACCGCCCTTCTTTTCCCGACCCCCTGCCAAGTAAAACTGTGGATACTTCCCATTGAGGTAACGGGGCGCTGAGACATTGGAGAAATGAGTTTCCTGCAATAGCAGGACTTCAGCCTTCTGTTTATGATAAAACTGGAAAGCCTTAGTTCTTTTAGTAGGGGAGTTAAATCCATGTACATTGTGGCTAACTATCGAATAGTCTGTGTTATATGTGGTGGCCATCGTGGTAGGGCAGAGCACTCTTACCTTGCATAATGAATGAAGCGAGAAGGGTCCCGATGATGATGACTGTTTGGCTATGTGACCTCTCAGACCATGACATAAGGGAAGGGCGCTGAACCGAGGCTCCGAAGAAAGAGGGGGAAGGGAGAGAAGGAAAAGGCATTAGAGAAGAAGAGAAACAAAAATAAAAGCAAAAAAACATATACATAGGCCTTAGGCCCAAACAACCAATATAACTCAATCCTAGCTGATGAATGAAGGAATGGGGAATAACCCCTGCCGGAGACAACATCCGGCAAATTAGGTGCATGGGTACCATCCTTGTCGTAGGACAGGTAGTCTTGCAGTTGGGTGGCAAGCATGACCACCCCGACCCAAATATGATTACACTCTGTACGAGCAGGCTATTCGAGGTCATATCGGAAATGACAAAATCAATCAATACAGTTTTAACATAACAGGCTGTCTATAGGAACATGCATTCCCAAGGCCAGTGGCGCCGGGGCCGGAAGGGTCCCCATCGGTCGTTCCGGCCCCCGAGCCACAGCCCAACAGGGGAACACATTGCGGTCCGACTAAGGCCCCCAGACTGCTAAAAAGCAAAAAGCAAAATTTCTTCGACCAGGTTGGGCCCGTCGGGGTTGTAAAATATTCGGCTGGCAGCCAGTCCGAAGAACCAGGAACTCCAGTAACTTTGTAACCCGTGACTTTGTAACCTGTGAACTGTGAACGGTAACGATGGCCCCATCAGGCCCATAGTCCACCATGGGCCCAGGCCATATCCGTGCAATCAAGCACTAACAGTTCCCAAAAGGGGGCAAAAAAGCAAAAAGAGAGAAGAGCAATAATACTCAGGTATTCCGGCGAGCATTTCTGGCCTGTGAGCGTGTGCGATCCTGCCATATCGGGGAGAGGGGACGATGATCCAGACGAGGGGGAGATGAAATCGGAGTCGGAGAGTCCCGTGCAATGATGCCGAGACTAAGCAGTAGGTCTTCGCCTGCTTGGAACGTGGAAAAGGAGTGGGACTTTCCGTTGTAAGTGAATGATAACTTAAAAGGGAACGACCATCGATACTTAATCTGTTTGGCCATAAGTTGCTGGAGTAATGGCCGTAGGTTTCTGCGTTTCTGGACCGTTGATGGCGCCAAATCTGTAAAGAGCTGTATTGGTGTTCCAAATAGCGACAGGTCCGGCCTGTTGCGAGCCGCAAGCATCATCTTATCCTTAATGCGGTAGTGATGTGGCTTAACAATAATGTCTCGTGGTAGGCCGTCGGCCCTTGGGGCTGTCAGTGCTCGGTGAACGCGATCAACTTCCATGTGGTGGTTGGCTATATCAGGGATAAGGGTTTTCATCAGGTCTTTTACAGCCCCCTCTAGATCTGTGTGAGTTTCAGGGAGGCCACGCACGCGGACATTGTACCTACGAGAACGATTCTCCAAATCTTCAATTTTTGTGAATGCCTCTTCAAATCTATCCTGGAGGTCTGTCACCATGGCTGAGTTCTGGTTGACCCTTTTGATGGCTCCATCCACTTTGGTTTCAATTAGCTCAAAACGCTCTCCCAAGCTATGGATGTCTTTTTTCAGGTCAGTGGTGATTAATGTGCAGGCCTTAGAGAGCTCCTGCTGCAGCATGGTGGAGAATCTGCCCAACAGTACAGCATCAGGGGAATAGTGTGAGAGCTGGGGAATTGGCATATCCTGGCTGGATTGGCTGGATTGGCTAATGAGGACTTCTGCTAAGTCTGCCATGTTCCTATCCATGGAGGAGGCAGGGGAGGCAGGGGAGTTTGGAGAGTCATGTCTATCAGCGTATATGGCTGGGGATGGGGGATGTGATAGTGACTCACCCCGCTGTCCGGTCTCCACCTCTCCCGAGGATTGTGAGGAGAATGGATCCCTAGTTGGCTCCAGATTTAGCTGCCTGTCTCCTCTCTGTGTAGCGCCGTCGGATCTGGCTGCTGCCGTGCTGCCTCGTGTGTCTGGCTTACCCGGCGCCATCTTGGATCGCGGCTGTGCTGTAGGGGAAGGCCCTGCTCTCTTCTGGGCTGTAGTTTGCGTATCGTGTCCTTTCCGCGGCTGCCCCTGTGCCCTACGGTTCATCGCCACTTCGGGGCTGGTGTGGGATCGGTCCTGGCTCACAGACCTCAGTGCCTGCGCTATCGTTAGCTCTGGTGGGCCGGGGTGCCGGGAGCTCGGTCAGCACACGTCCTTCTCCGAGTCCCCGCGCATGCGCACTCTATTTTTTCATTTTAAGCATTATTAAAATCACTGCTCCCGAAAAAACGTCCGTTTTTAAAACGTATTTTTGCATTGATACATGTCCCCTGGGGCAGGACCCCGGTCCCCAAACACTTTTTAGGACAATAACTTGCATATAAGCCTTTATAATTAGCACTTTAGATTTCTCCCATAGATTTTTCGAATTTGCCGCGAACACCCCAATTTGTTCGCTGTTCGGCGAACGGGTGAACAGGCAATGTTCGAGTCGAACATGAGTTTGACTCGAACTCGAAGCTCATCCCTAGTCACCGCGCTTTGCTCGAGCATTTTTTTTCACGATAGTGTGTAGGCAAGGCAGGCTTGAGAGGAAACATGCAAAATCACATAGAGAAAAACGTAGTATGCCGCGTACACACGGTCTGACTTTTCTACGGGCAAGCCTCTGTCGGAATTTCGACCGTATGTACGCGGCATTAGGAGCAAAATCGCTCCTCCGCCCCTGCTGCCCCCATGCTTCGGCATATATGCTCTTTTTTTTAACTGTGGTGGTGAAATCACCTCCTACAGCGTTGGAGTCAAGGCTTTATGTATCGTGGGAGCAAACGCTGTTGCTGTCAAGATAAATAGATCCGCGCTGCAACTGAATGGCGTACCTGAAAACAAAAAATTACATACCTGAAAAGCAAGCATGATAAAACATTGCAGAATAGAATACAGTAAAAAAGAGCAGAACAATAGAGAGAAAATACAGAGAGAGAGAGAGAGAGAGAGAGAGAACAATAAAACGACAACTATTTTTTTTTTTATATTTTTGTTTTTACGTTTTTTTTTTCTTTTTTACACTTTTTTTTGTAACTTTAACAACTGTAATGGTTCGGGTCTCTGAAAATGCGATGGCATCTTGGGAGACCCTATGTAAGTGTGTCCTAGTCTGTGAAATGCTGCACCCTATGCTAAAACTTCACTTTTGAGTGGAAGCGTTCAAAACATTCACCAATGCAAAGACCAGGATTGTCAGGACAGAGTGGACAAAAACAACGGGTGTCACGCCTAAATCCGCGCTTGCTACAGACACAACATCTTTTTTGGGGGGTTCGCTGGGTAGGGGTACTCTGGAGGACATACGGATAATGACTCTCATGCAGCCGGCTTACTGCATTTGGTAGGGGATGGTGAGGTGCAGAACCGCCTGGATACAGGAGTTCTGTGACTATCTCATTCTGGAATTTTAGAAGAGATAAAGTCCCGCCTGAAGCTCTGTATAGCACATGAGCGTTCAGCAAAGCCAATTGGAATAAGGATAGAGACACTTTTTTGTACCAGCGTCTCGCCTTACGGTCAATTAGATACGGTGCCAACAACTGGTCGTTGAGGCCCACCCCTCCCATATTTTTGTTATATTCGTGGACACAGAGGGGTTTCTCCACAACACCAGTCGCTGTACGAATTTGGACTGTCGTGTCTGCATGAAGGGAGGTAAGAAGGAAAACATTCTTATTGTCCCTCCACTTCATAGCGAGCAAGTTATTACACTTCAAGCAGGCTCTCTCCCCCAGCCTAAGACGGGAATCTACAAGCCTCTGGGGAAATCCCCAGCGATTAGGTCGCACGGTGCCACATGCTCCAATCTGATGATCAAACAAGTGACTAAACAGTGGCATGCTCGTGTAATAATTGTCCACATACAAGTGGTACCCCTTTCCGAATAAGGGTGACACCAAGTTCCACACTATCTTGCCAGCGCTCCCTATGTAATCCGGGCAGTTGACCGGCTCAACCTGACTGTCTTTTCCCTCATAAACCGTAAAGCTCCAAACATAGCCTGTTGCCCTGTCACAGAACTTATAGAGCTTGACCCTGTATCTGGCACGCTTGCTGGGAAGGTACTGCTTGAAAGACAAGCGGCCAGAAACTGTAATCAGGGACTCATCAACGCAGACAACTTGATCGGGAATAAACAAGGCTGCAAAACGTTCGTTGAAGTGGTTTATGAGGGGCCGAATTTTGTAGAGTCGGTCGTATTCAGGGTCTCCACGTGGACGACAAAGTTCATTGTCGTTGAAGTGCATGAACCGCAAAATCTGCTCGTATCGTTTCCTGGGCATGGAGGCAGAGAACACGGGCATGTGGTCAATTGGGTGCGTGGACCAATAAGCACGCAATGACGGGAATTTATGTGTGCCCATGTTGAGGGAAAGGCCCAGAAAGGTCTTAAATTCGGAAACCGTAATTGGTTTCCAATCTTTGGCAATGGAAAGCAACTGGGGACTAGCGGCGATGAATTGACCAGCATATAAATTACTCTGGTCCACAATAGAAACAGCGAATAAAAATCAATTGGCATAAAATCAGCTGTTTTCACCTGAATACCGGGTTGGGCAGTGAATGGGGGAAGTACGGGTTCTGCAGAAGTGGTGGGGACCCAATCAGGATAGGCGAATTCTGCAGGAAGGGCACTATGGGCACAACGGGCCTGCCTTTGTCTTCTTAGTGGCAGCGGGACACTACTTATGCCACCTCGCCAGCTTGAACTGCACTTATGGGACTCGCCACGTCACCACGTGATACTGCAGTGCTGGATGTACGCCCAGGCTGTACTAGGCCGCTGGTGCTTGCCAATTCACCAGAAGGAATAGCGGCGCTAGTACTACTCTGCTCCATGATACGAGAGACCTGCGGTTCTTGCTCCTCAACAACCTCAGAAGATCGGGATCGGATACGCCTGACCTTAGCAGGGACCTCATCTTCGTCGTCAGAGCTATCTGACATGGAGCCGCTGACTTCACTGTCTTCTACGGGAAGATATTCTGAGCCTGAATCTGACAGATGCGTGACCTCCTCTTCACTATCTGTCATGCTCAGAATCTCGTAGGCCTCTTTACTAGTGTACCTTCGTCTTGCCATTTTGGGCTCTAAATTTAGGGGTACACTAGTAAGATTCACAGGTAAAAAAGCACCTGACTGTCAGCAAATGTATCAAACGCTTCAAAAAAAACTGTTAGCGATCGCAGGGATCAGTACTGTCTGTGCAAACGCTGCAGTTATGTGTGTTGTGTTTGGTAAGTGACAGTGATCGATCGATACTGCACTTGGGTGGGCTGGGCTGGGTTTGGGCGGAGGGGCTAAACGCAGGTGCTAGCAGGTATCTGGGCTGATCCCGCTAACACTGCGTTTTTAGGAACCCTAAACTGCTGGGGACGCTAGTATAGATCTGATCAGATCAGATATTGATCTGTTCATATACTATACCACTAAGGGAGGTGTATGCTTTTCGTGTGGGTGTTAGCGTTACTGGCACTAACCTAACGCTGCCTGGGGCGACGCAGACCCTCTCTGGCGCTAAAACCTAATTGATATCAGCCGCCGGGCGATCAGGGGGTTAAACCTTTATTTGGTTATATACGGCGGGTGCCCTGATGCTATAAAAAGCAAACTAACCAACCAGCGTCACTCGTAAAACTTATATGGTGATCACTGGTGAAAGGGTTAACTAGGGGCAATCAGGGGGTTAAAACCTTTATTAGGTTATATATGGGGGTACCTGACGCTATATAAAAACCTGACGGGTAACCTAAATAACTAAATAACTAACTGGCTAACCAGTGTCACCAGTAAAACTTATACGGTGATCACTGGTGAAAGGGTTAACTCTAGGGGCAATCAGGGAGTTAAAATAATATATGGGGGTACCTGACGCTATAAAAACCTGCGGCAAAACTAAAAATAAATAACTGGCTATCTAGGGCACCACCGGCACTAAATACAGCGATCGGAAATACGATCGCTTAGTGACGCTGGCGTTAGGGGGTGAAAGGGTTACCTGGGGGCGATCAAGGGGTTAAACCTTTATTAGGGGGGGTTAGGGGGCTACCCTGGACCTAAAGGGGCCTAAACCTAACTGCCCTGCAA
The DNA here is from genome assembly GCA_029206835.1 of Rana muscosa. Lineage (NCBI taxonomy): Eukaryota > Metazoa > Chordata > Amphibia > Anura > Ranidae > Rana > Rana muscosa. The sequence continues at coordinate 179,490,104 of CM055124.1, forward strand.
CTTTTTACTGTCACAAATGACACTGATTGCAGTGATCAGTAAAAAAATGATCACTGCAAACGGTGCACTGTGACTGGGGGTACTGGGGGTGATCTGGGGGGTGATCTGGGGGTGACTGGGGGGTGAAAAGTGTGCCTATGTGTACTGGTGTCAGTGGGCTGTTGGTGCACTTACTGTGAGATGTCTTCTCTCCTCGCGCCGGATCGAAAAGACCGCCACGAGGAGAGATGACATCACTTCCTCTGCCTGTGTTTACATTACACAGGCAGAAGAAGGTTTTCATTCGCCTGGAGCGATCGCGAGGGGGTGGCCAGAATCGAGTGGCCGTCCCCTCATCACGGATCGCTCCCGAACAAATAACCACCGCTCACTGTATAGAAGGGGGTCCGATCGGACCCCCCAACTATACGAAGGCAGTCACGTACCGGCACGTGTTTGTGCCTGTCCGTGCCATTCTGCCGACGTATAATTACAGTGGGCGGTCGTTAAGTGGTTAAAATTGCATGTCCAGGAATATTGAAAATAGGTAGGACATTGCAAATAACCTACAAGAGATTTTTTTTTATTACTCTTGTTTTTGTTTTTGGTTTTTACTTTACTTTTTTTTTTTAACTGTAAGAAGTTACAAGCAGTCATATTCTCATTGGTGTCAGTTAAAGTACAAGTCTGTGGAAGTCTTGCTACGGAAACTAATATCTGAGAAATATTATTAGTAGTGTATTGAACATTAAATTTTTTTTAATTTGTTTAAATTTTATTTATTTTTTTCTACTGAATTGAGTGTTACAAATAGTAGTGTAAACACTGCCATGTTGACATTCCTATTATCAGACTACAGGTATTCATTCTAATTGATCCCTGGGGGGCTTCTATTGTCCCTTGATCTATTGTGTAGGCTCAGACAAGATAGTCTAAATGCTATTGTTAGTATAATTCGTTTTCCCCACTAATCTAAAAGATTGTTTTTTGAGAGCTGGAAAATATTGTTTGACTTTTACTATATTTTCTGCAGCTTATTTCATGTGAGTTCTTGTGTATTGTTTTTTTTTTCAGTTTTTTTTCTCCTTTACTGTAATCTCAAGTGACTTTATAGTAAAGGGGAACAATTAATTTAATTCAGCTCACAAATTGTGCATACTATCACAATGGCTGCCATGACCTGTCTAGAAAGTTTTGTCGAAACTTTTACTCTTAAACATAAGAACAATGAATTTGCCTGTGATGCTAAATTATTGGAAGAACAAGCAAAACCAACCAAAAATAACAAAAAGCTTAAAAATCTAGCCTTAGCAGGCATGTTTGCTGCTTGCATGGCTATGAAGGCTAAAATACAGAAATTGGAAGATATAGTCTATAATAAAAATATTACAATTTCTGAGAGGGGAAAGGAGAATACAGCTTTACAAAGCCAAGTCCAAACCTTAACTACTCTTAATCAAATAGTTAATGCCTCACAGGAGGAAAATTGTAAAAATTACAAATTGGCCCAAAAAGACGTGGTACAATATAAAAGCATGCTAACTAAAGCTGAGACTGAACTGGACCATATAACAAGTGCATACAAAGTGCTAGATCGCACACAGGGCACGCAAACAAAGCCACAGTTGCTACAAACAATTTCAATCCTTAAAGGACAGGCTGTGGCTAGCATATGCGAACATAGTAATGCTACGGCACCTACTTGTGCCTATGAAATTGGGGATACTGAGAAATATGAAGAGTATTGGGGAGAGGAAGATATGGAGCCTAATTCTACTTTTCCGGTGGCAATGGGAGAAATCGCAGAGCCACAGGAAAATCGAGAATGCACCATGGTGATAGATTCACCAGACAATGGGGACCAGCTATCCACAAATGAGGAGCATGACAAATTCCCCATCATGGTTAGGACCCAGATCTCCTCCTCTACTGAAGGAAATCAAACATTTTTGGGGTTTGATAATGAAGGAAATGAGCTGATTTCCAAGGTATATCCAATTCAACCGGTAAAAATCCTTATGAGTGTGGCTGATTTCATTGGCAAAATTAAATCTAGAGAACACATGACTTCATATGCAACCATGACAGATATGTTAACTGATTTTTCTTCCCCAAAGAATCTTTTTCAGTACATTGATAATTTACTTAAAGCCACATGCGACAAAGAAAAGCATTTGCGGCTATTGGAGGAACTCCTACGGATCCTAGGAAAAACGGAACTGAAGTGTAATCCCATTAAGGCACAATGGTTGCAGGAATTTGTGTCTTCTCTTGGGATTACAGTGACAGCAAACGGTAGTATGATAGTAACTGAGAAGGTAGAAACCAGTCTACAATTACCTCTGTCAGTAAGTATGCCTACTCTCAGATCTTTCCTAAAATTGGTAAATTATTTGCGGCCTTTCACCCCTGATTGTGCCCAAAAGTCTGCACCACTGTATGATTGGTGGAAAAAGGATACCCGATGGTACTGGACTGAGCAACACACCAGCGGTTCTGTCACAGGAAAACCATTGGGCTCGGTTGCTCCATGATCGAGATAAACACACAAATAATTCTTCCACTAGGGCCCATGGCCTCCTTTACCAAGGAGTACCACATGAATGTGATATCATACCACAATCAGTTGCGCAACAATTCTTTAGACCTTTGTCAGCAAAGGAAAATGTCCCTGAAAATGCAGTCCAAATTTTCACAGATGGATCATGTTTTTACGTGGAGGGTTCCCCACATGCAGGATTTGGAATATACCTTAACAATCCACATGCAAAGACCCAAACATCAATCTTTCGGTCATGGCAAGTCAAATCAGCACAATTTGCTGAGCTGGCTGCAATTGCTCATGCCCTAGAACTGATGAAAAGGGACCAAGAAATAGTTTTATACTCAGATTCTGCGTAGGTCTGTAATACTATTTCAGAAATTCTGCCCTTCTGGCACACCCACCAGTACATGTCCTCAGATGGGTCTCCACTTAAACATGCATCCCTGTTGAAATTTATTGTAACATTGGTGCAAAAGTTGCCAGTCAAACCATGGGGGTGCAAAGTAAAATGTCATTTAGGCACTGCCCCATACTGGGAACAAAATGAGGTAGCGGATTGTTTGGCCAAACAAGGAGCACAAGGGGGGGAGATCTGGGAAATTCCTTTGAAGTTACTGGACTCAGTCTTGTGCCCCATCGTTTGTGCCCTCACAAAATCCTGCAATTAAAATGTTCTGCTTTCTTCCATTTTAGAGCCATGAAGTCGATGTGGATTGTGATCCTGCTCCATCTGATCGGACATACCAAGGGAGAGGAGACTGGAACGCTCATCAGCGTGATCATTGACCAGAATCCGGTCTACTACCTAGAGGGCAAATCCATCTTATTGCATGTGTCCCCAAAGACTAACACCCCTGCTCCTACAACTTTGCCCAAAAATACAGTTGCAATCCCCTATTATGAACCAACATCCTTGGAATGCCCATCACTGCAAGAGGGACTACCTAGCAGCCTAACGGCAACCTCAATCCCTGGAATATTGTTTAATAACATTAAGTTCATTCATGTGCCGTTGGTACTTAATTTGTCCCAGTGGAACATGGCCGATTTCGGCTCATGTGCCCGGACAAATGTGTGGGTTTTACTCTTCCTTGCTAGTAGATTTGATTGCCTCCCATGCAAGCCGAACTCAGGATCCATTTGCAGAACCAAACCTCCCTCCCCACAGGGGAGTTTTCAGATCCAGAAAGTTAAAGGGTTTGGACAGCATACTTGCATCCATCCCAGGACTTTTTGGATCTGGCATGTCAATTTGGAACAGAGCCGATTTGTCAGTGATTCGCAGGCATATTGGAAATTTTTAACAGAAGGAGGGTCGGCAAGTGCTGAAACCAGTTCTGCAGGGTGTTGAGGGGCTTGCAGCAGTGTTGCCAACCCCCTGAAGTGAAATTTACTGGCAAGGATGCCAAAATTTCTGTACGGCACCAATTTCTTACTGGCAAATATCATGAAAATTGCTGGCAGAGCCGCATTTTTTACTGACACTGCAAAAAAGTACCTACAATCACTGTTTTTAGTGCTAAACAGTGCAAATATCAATATTTGAACTATAAGCACACAGCTAATGCTATTATCAATGTGTTTAAGTTAAACAAAAGTAAAAAAACATTTTTCTCAATTTACATGAAGGTCAGGTTACTATAACCCAGCCAGCACAGAGTTCCCTCTTACATCAGAGTCTACAGGGATCCCCCTTACAGTGTAAGGGAACTCTTATGTAAAGGGGAACGCTGCAGATCATGATGTAAGGGGGAACCCTGATGTGGAGGGGGGCTCTGGTAAATAGAGACCACCTTCCGCAGAGTGAATACACTAAGGTAAGGGGGGGGTACTAATATAAGGGGGAAACCTTTATATCAGTGCCCCCTTACATTATTGTATTCATTCACCTTCTTACATCAGTGACCCCCCCCCCTCAGAATGACCTGGCGGCACTGTCACTGACCTCCTCTCAGGTGCACCGTGTGGGGCTCAGTCAGACGGCTCCAGCTTGGTGGCTCTGATCTCCTCTCCCCAGTCCACACGTCTGTTTCTTCCCGGGCCGTAACCCCCATCCCGGCAGCACTTCCACTCTTGACTCCTTTCTAGGATCCCCTCAGAGACTGCAGACATGATAAAAGACAAGAGATGGTCAGAGGCTGCGGACACACGATACAGGAGGGGGGCAGAGGCTGTGGACATACTACAGGAGGGGGACAGAGGCTGCGGACATACTACAGGAGGGGGACAGAGGCTGCGGACATACTACAGGAGGGGGACAGAGGCTGCGGACATACTACAGGAGGGGGACAGAGGCTGCGGACATACTACAGGAGGGGGACAGAGACTGCGAACATACTACAGGAGGGGGACAGAGGCTGCAGACATACTACAGGAGGGGGACAGAGGCTGCGGACATACTACAGGAGGGGGACAGAGGCTGCGGACATACTATAGGAGGTGCCGGTGGAGACAGGCTGTGGACATGATGGTGCCCTCCTCACCCCCTCACAGTAGCCTCCTCCTCTGTCCACCACCATATTACTTCTCCACATCATCAGTGTGCTGTGTCCTCCTCCTGTGCCCCTTTCACCATTCCACAGGTCAGTGCTGCACTGTGCTGCCCTGACCTGTGGAGAGGTGAAAGGGGCACAGGAACCAGAGGAGGACACAGCACACACTGATGATTTTGAGAAGTAATATGGTGGTGGACAGAGCACATCAGTCTCTCCCCTGCATGGCACGGCTTCAGGCTCCCAGGACGCCAGGCTCTCACTCGCTTGTATCCCCCCCAGTTTCACTGACCTTGAAACTCGAGATGAGTCCGTCCTCCTCACCCTTGGGCCCTGTCAGTGCTCCGAGTCCGCTCGCTCCGAGTCCTCCTCCACCTATGATGAGTGCATGGCATACAATGCACTCACTACAGGTGTCGCGCCAGCCACTGTGGCCTTTTCAAAAATGGTGCCAGCGGCGCCATCACGTTACCGCGCGTGCGCCGCCCGGCCGAGCGTGAAAAAGTTTCCCTGAGCTCGGCCGGCTTTCGGAACGGCGCATGCGCAGTTGTATGACCGGCTCGCGGCCATCTTTTTTATGGGCGCCGGTGCCCATAACGGACTTTAACGTACACCCCGAAAAAGGGGTTAAATTCGCGGACTGTACATAAATCTACATACGGTTGGCAACACTGGCTTGCAGAGGAGGAAAGGTTTACGGTTTATAACATGAAGCTAGAGAGGATGGTATGGGCAAAGAGGTAAAATGCACTGCGTATGGAAATTAAAAGATACAGACCTTACCCAGTGGTATTGTACTCACACTAATACTAGTGGTGGAATGAATGTACATTCTGGAGACAAGTGCAAACCTTTGCCGGTTTCCACAATTTGAAATATAGGGATAGTGACACCACACCCAAATAGAGGGCCATTTTCTTGCAAGAAGAGCCAGTCACTGTGCACATACCGTGACCTACTGTACGTGTCCTTCACAATGTCGCTGCCCGTGTTCCATCCACAAGATGACTACTTTAACACAATGGCGTCCATACACTCCCTCGGATACCTCGAAAATTACATGTACACGGAAAGGTTGCACCTCCCCGAAATGCTCATTCAAGTTCAAGGGTGATGGAAAGCACCCCACACTGCCTGCTGCACTGTCAAAGACAATAGATACTTATGCCGTTGTGATGTGTTCGAAATTGACACTCCAGTCTGTGGTCTAAGCAAGGACCCGGTTCCCACAGCCAAAGTAGCAAGGGACCCCCAACTGGAAAGTCCACGCCAACCACCTCAAGAAGCCAGTCCAAGTGAGATGGAAGCTAAACTGCCCAGTGAAGTTGTCAAAATGGAGAACCCCAAGCACAAGGGTCACCTACCACATGGATGGACTGTACTGTGTTGTTACCAATCACCAGACATTTCTCTATGGGGGTCAGTCATGTCCAATACCCTATTCAAATTTTTGCTTCATTCCACATGAGTACACTACTATTGGGGAAACTGTAGTAACCCCCATACCAGTGTTAACAGAAGACTATATCATTGAGAGTACCCCTGATGTCCCAGATCCTATCACATACGTACCCCATTTTGATGTAAAAATTGATACTCTGTCAGTAAACCTTCACAATCTGCTTGCAAGGAAGGTTACCCATATAATTCATATTAGTAATGATATGGTGAAAACAGGGAAGAGGTTGAATGAACTTTTATATGATGGGGATTTCAGCCTAGTCACAACTAGGACCTGGGTGGAAATGGGAATAAAAAGGCTTCTCATATTGCAATGTGGGGTACTGATTTTCATGACGGCATGGTGATATATCTTGGCCGACTTCTAAGATGGCAGAGGGAGAAACTTAACAATTTAATGGAAATTAGACATAAACAATTACTCACTTAAGTGTGGCCTCGTCTCATCTGTCTCAACTTGCCACAAGGGGTCATCTGTTGCCTTATGAGAATGTTTATGAATAATTTCCATTGTAAATTGGGAATATCTGTTCATATATGTATATATAAGTTAGAATAAGAAATGTGTGTGTCTTTAAAGGGTTAACTTAGCTGACAAGCTGGGAGTGAGGGAAATCTAACTACCTGTCCTCTCTTGAATATGCATGAATGCGGGGTGACCAAGTGCTGAGGAGTCGTATGGTCTGATGAGGTAATTTAGTATTCAAACAAGCCAGAGAGAGATAACAGCTGAAACTTCTGATCTATGCGACACCACCTTTATTCGCTAGATAAAGGCGTGTTTATTCTCCCGTGTTAACGAACCAATATCCATTTAAGGGGTAATTGGCCACGGCTAGTTCCATGTATAGCTGAGGGCCCCATACAAGGAAAGTTAACGACCTCCGGTTTAATTAAATTATCTTCAAATCCATTTATCACTAAATTCCTGTAAAGAGTGGGCTAGTGTGGGAAATTAATATAACGGCAGGAGGGAGGAGAGAGATAACAGCGACCAATCGTAGCCGCCCTGTTTCAGTCAATGGGAGAGGGCTCCATAAAAGGACCACCCCAATCAGTAGAGAGGGAGAGATGAGAGAACCTGGGCCCAGGATTCATTATAGGTAATTATCAGACCATCTCCCAGCACTTACAGTATGCTTGCATTGTTCCTATGTTTGTCTGTCTAGTTGTAATGTAATGTATATACTCTGTATTGTAACCTAATACTAATATTTACATACTTTGTGTTTGAAACTAATATTTACTCCCTTGCCAAAGACTGTAAATGTTTGCGGTGTATTAGATAGACTAATAACAATTCTTTAATAAATGCTTATTATATTGAAGCTTTCAATTCTTGTCCAAAGAACTCTTATTTAACCCATATCATATATCGTTGAAATATTAAATACTAAATATTAATATTTAAAAGCAACATGACCTTGGCTGGAAGGGATGCCAACTGACTCTGATGCTATCTGACATTGGTAGTGACAGTATTACTTATTAAATCCGGCTCAGAATATGAACCTGTAGAAAGCAGTGGCTCCCTGACAGCTAGCTCAGATGATGGAGACGAGGTCCCTGCTAAGATCAGCTGTACCCAACCCCAGGTTGCTGAAGTGATAGAAAAGCATAATTATGCTCATATGCAGCAGAGTGCAAGTACAGTGCACTGCTTTATGGTGATCTGGAAGTACCAGCGGTCTAGCACATCATGTCCTTTTAGATACTAGCACTACAGTATGTCATGGTGAAGATGTGTATACGCCCCAACAAAACACCTGCATAGACGAGTCCCTTGTAAATTTTGCTGGCATGCTAGCAATAAAGCAATATCTCCCCAGCAAGAGTGCCAGATATGGGGGCAAACTGTATAAGCTCTGTGAAAGGGCCACAGGCCATATATATGCTTTGGAATTTATGAGGGAAAGGACAGTCAAGTGGAGCCCCTGGATGCCCAGTCTACATGGGGAGAAGTGACAAGATAGTATGGGACTTGTTGCCACCCTTTTTTTCTGTAAGGGGTACCATTTGTCCGTGGAGAACTTTTATGGAAGCGTGCCACTTTTTAGAAATGTGTTCATTAAAGAAATTGGCTGCTGTGGCAGCGTGTGACCTAATCGCAGGGACTTCCCTCAAGGGCTTGTTAACACCCCATATACAAAGGGAAAAAAAGCCTGCTTGTGCAATAAAGAACTTGCAACAAAGTAGGACAATTGGGATGTATTCATCCTGTCTCCCATTCATGCAGAGATGACGGTGCAAATTAACACAGCATCAGGTGTTGTTGAAAAGCTTCTCTGTATCTGCAACTATAATCTTTATGTGGGACGTGTAAACTTCAACGACCAAATAATGACGTTGTATTTCGTTTCCCACAGAGTTAGACACTGGTACAAAAAAGTGTCTATATATTTATTTCAGTTAGCTATATGCAATGCTTTTGTTATTTATAAAACTACTGGAACAACTGGATCCTTCCTAAAATTTCAGGAAGCGACCATTACAGCTCTTTTGTATCCAGAAGGTGCTGTAGTCCCAAGTCCAAATCCAGCACTGCGGGGGGAAGTCTCTCCCTCTGCAGTTAACCACTTCCCGTCTGGCCTATAGCAGAATGATGGCCGGGAAGTGGTTCAGTTATCCTGACTGGGTGTCATATGACGTCCAGCAGGATAACTGCTGCCGCACGTCCGTGGGGCGCGCATCGCGGCGATCGGTGGTGTGGTGTGTTAGTCTGACACACCGCTACACCGATCTCGATAAAGAGCCTCTGACGGAGGCTCTTTACCATGTGATCAGCTGTGTCCAATTATGGCTTATCACGATGTAAACAGGAAGAGCCGTTGATCATAGCCGTTGGTCTGTGACCATTATGAATGAACAGTGATGCTTTGATTATTATGGTTTTTGAAGTTCTTACGGGACCTTGGTAGTTCTATTTTGTGACCATCCCTATTTGGGCTGCAACTAGCCACCACGGGGAGATTTGCTCAGTTTGCACTCTGACTACTATCATATTTCATATTCTTTGATTACTTTATATATACTACTCAATTTACCTTTACCTAATGTACTGGTTATTTAATCAATAAGATCAAAATTTTGATTCTTTGTTTGATTATCGTTATTTTCAAATTGACTAACTTGCTGTTCCATCCGTTGTATGTCCTTTTGTGATTTTCAGCATAACCTGCAGCAACATTGAATGCTCCTGAAGAAGCTCTTTCGAGCGAAACATGTAGAGCGACCCCAATGCAGTTCTTTTATGCTTATGGCCAAATTTCATATATTTACAGTAATACGGATGCTTTTTTATTCATGCTTATTTTTCTACTTTTATAATAAAAATTTAATTCTTTCAATACTGTTACTGTATTTCTATTTATCTACCAGACACTGTTTAAAGTCCCAGGGTTTGTTACCCTTTGTTGTCCTTTCTCTCTTCAAAATTATTTACATGGGAAGTGGTGTCTTGATTTGAGTGCCTGTGTCCCACAACTGAAATTTAGGAAGAGCCGTTGATCGACTTTTCCTCACTCGCGTCTGACAGACGCGAGTAGAGGAGAGACAATCGGCGGCTCTCCTGACAGGGGGGGTCTGCACTGATTGTTTATCAGTGCAGCCCCCCCCATGGATGCCCACACTGGACCACCAGGGATGCCACCAGGACCACCAGGGAACCCCCCAACATGTGGATGGCCAGGTAGGTCCCCCATGGCCACCAGGGATGCCACGCACATGACCAATATATGCCAATCAGTGCCCACAAATGGGTACTGACTGGCACCATTCATACATATTGCCAGATCAGTGATGCCCAGCAATGCCACCCATCAGTGTCATCAGTGCCATCCATCAGTGCCACCTATCAGTGCCCATCAGTGCCCAACAGTGCCCATCCATGCCACCTATCAGTGCCACCCATAAGTACCCATCAGTGCCGCCTATGAGTGCTCATCAGTGCCGCCTATGAGTGCCCATCAGTGCCGCATACCTGTGCCACTTATCAGTGCCTATCAGTGCCCATAAGTGCCCCCTATCAGTGCCGCCTATCAGTGCCCATTATTAGTGTCTATCAGTGCCACCTCATCAGTGCCACCTCATCAGTGCCCATCAGTGCCGCCTTTTCATTGCCTGTCAGTGCAGCCATATCAGTCCCCATCATTGAAGGAGAAAACTTGCTTATTTACAAAATGTTATAACAGAAACAAAGAAAAACTTTTATATTTCAAAATATTTGGTCTTTTTTTATTTGTTGCGCAAAAAATAAAAACCCCAGCAGTGATCAAATACCACCAAAAGAAAGCTCTATTTGTGGAAACAAAATGAGAAAGTGTGGGGCAGTCAGCAAGCGGTAGCTCCTATGCTCGGCATATACATTTTCTGGCAGAGATTCCTAATCTACATTGATCAATGTGAATGGAGGAATCTGTTCTTCTTTTTCGTTCAGCCTAAAAAAAAGAACATCACATGTATACACAACATTGGAAGAGTGGGTAGATGTACAGAGGAAGCTTCCAATGGAAGGCATACCATACACTTTTTACGGCAGAGATTTCTTCATCCATATTGATCAATGTAAATAGAAGAATATGTTAGGTTCTTTTCTTTCGTTCAGCCCATGGGATGAATGAAAACAAGAATATTGCATGTATGCCCAGCATTAGGTGTGTGGCAGAAATTCCTAATGCTGGCCATACACATAATGCTTTTAGAGGCCCTAATATGATATGGCAATTCAAACACCCCCTAAATGACCCTTTTTTGGAAAGTAGACACCCCAAGGTATTTACTGAGAGGCATGTTGAGTCTTTGGATGATCTTATTTTCTGCCACAAATTTTTAGAAAATGAAAAAAATATGTATTCTTTTTACACAAAGTTGTCACTTTGCTGAGATATTTCTCACATATACAGCATGCGTATAGAAAACACATTCTGCTACTTCTGCTAAGTATGGGGATACCACATGTGTGAGACTTTTTGGGGGCCCAAAGTCCAGTGACCACCTTCAGGCTTTCAAAGGGCATAACTTATGCATTTTATTTCCTGACTACCTAGTTTTGGAGGCCCTAAAATGCCAGGATAGTACAAACACCCCCCCAATGACAGCTTTTTGGAAAGTCCTAGATGGTATAGATGTTGATGTTAGATGTTTTTTTATTTTCTTTCAAAATATCACTTTTGGTGCACCAATTCACTTGCAGGGTTTTTTTTATTTTTTATTATATTAAAAAGAAATTCCCACAAAAGGTACAGTATCTCACAAAAGTCAATACACCCACTTACATTTTTGTAAATATTTTATTATATTACTATTTTCATGTGACAACACTGCAAAAAGGACACCTTGCTACAATGTAAATTAGTGAGTGCCCAGCTTGTATAACAGTGTAAATTTGTTGTCCCCTCAATGTAACTCAACACACAGCGATTAATGTCTAAACTGCTGGCAACAAAAGTAAGTACACCGTTAAGTGAAAATGCCCAAATTGGGCCCAAAGTGTTTTGTGTGGCCACCATTATTTTCCAGCACTGCCTAAACCCTCCTGGCTATGGAGTTCACCAGAGCTTTGCAGGTTGCCACTGGAGTCCTCTTCCACTCCTCTATGACTACATTACATATCTGGTGGATTTTAGAGACCTTGCGCTCCTCCACCTGCCGTTTAAGGAGGCCGACAGATGCTCAGTAGGGTTTAGGTCTGGAGACATGCATGGCCAGTCCATCACCTTTACCCTCAGATTCATCAGCAAGGCAGTGGTAGTCTTGGAGGTGTGTTTGGGGTCGTTATCATGTTGGAATACTGCTCTGCAGCCCAGTCTCCAAAGGGAGGGGGATCATGCTCTGCTTCAGTATGTCACAGTTCATGTTGGCATTTATGGATCCCTCAATGAACTGTAGCTCCCCAGTTCCGGCAGCACTCATGCAGCCCCAAACCATGACACTCCCACGACCATTCTTTACTGTAGGCAAGACACATTTGTCTTTGTACTCCTCACCTGGTTGCCACCACACATGCTTATACAAGCTGTGCACTCACTACTTTACATTGTAGCAAGGATATAATAAAATATTTACAAAAATGTAATGTGTGTACTCACTTTTGTGAAATACTGTACATGAAAGAAGGAAAAGTGACTCAGAGGGCCCAAGCCAACAATATACAGAGCAGACATAGTGCATGGATGAATGTAAATCCGAAAATGTCATGCAAAGTAATTAATCGTTGATAATAACTGCTTGTGAAACAGGAATGTATAATTAGGTTAATCAGATATACAACAAATGAAAACCATATAAAATGTAGAACCAAGGACCCCTGATAAGGAGAGATTGACCAGATGAAGAGCATCATGTAATGAGCTGGAGTCCCAAAGTGATGGGGGCTAAACATCTAAGAAAGAATGTTTTTTGTGCAGGAATGTATTGCAGCGGGCAGTATTCCAGTGTAGTATGTGTGACCCCCTCCCCCAATTTTTTTATTTAAAGGAATTGTGTATTTTTCATGTTGCCCCTTGAGCCTTTTAAAAAACTTGCTCCCAGCTGAAAAGTGTTTCTTTTTTGCTTTAGTACAGGGATATGCAATTAGCGGACCTCCAGCTGTTGCAGAACTACAAGTCCCATGAGGCAAAGCAAGACTCTGACAGCCACAAGCATGACACCCAGAGGCAGAGGCATGATGGGACTTGTAGTTTTGCAACAGCTGGAGGTCCGCTAATTGCATATCCCTGCTTTAATACATCACCTCCATGGCAGTGCCCAATTACCCATGTCCTTTTCAAGTTTTCAAACTGGCATTAAAACAGGTCATTAAAAAATAACAACATATACTTCATTGGAATTTTGGTGCTATGTTCGAGGTTTGCAGATTTTTTTAATTGTTCAGTCAATGTCCTGCTAACCGAACCTTGCTTGGTTTGCTCATCACTATTCCCCTCCTTCAGTAAGAGTACAATGCAACTTTCCTGCATTGAACTGTGCCTCCAATTAACATTTCCAATTCCAGAGTCAGCATGCCCAGCAGCTCAAATAACCTCCTCCTGTCACCTGCAAGCGTAATTTTAAAAACACTGGTCACACTTGGCTCACAAGATCCTTTGGTACCAATTGCTACTCTGCTCGCATGCATGCATCTGTAAAGGGAACTTGCCCATCAGGAACTTACATCAGGGATTTTGCTGTTTTAGTGCAATGGCTCCTACAGTAGTTAAGGAACCAGACCCAATTGTGTCAGCTCAAAGGATGATCAGTAGTGTGGTTATACTCTGCAGTAGTGATGAGCCGAACACCCCCGGGTTCGGTTCGCACCAGAACCCGCGAAAGGACCGAAAGTTCGCACGAACATTAGAACCCTATTAAATACAATGGATGCGAACGTTCGGATTCTAAAGTGCTAATTATAACGACTATTATCCATGTTATTGTCCTAAACAGAGTTTGGGAACCCGGGTTCTGCACCAGGAGACATGTATCAATGCAAAAAGAAGTTTTAAAAACGGACGTTTTCCGGGAGCAGTCATTTTAATGATGCATAAAATGAAAAAAAAAAGTCAAATATTCCTTTAAATATTGAACCTGGGGGGTGTCTAAAGTATGCCTGTGAAGTGCCACGTGTTTCCCGTGTTTAGAACTGTCCCTGCACAAAATTAAATTTCTAAAGGAAAAAAAAAGCCATTTAAAACTGCTTGCGGCTTTAATGTAATGTCTGGTCCCGGTAATATGGATGAAAATCTTTAAGAAAAATGGCATAGCTACCCCATCACCCCCCCCCCCTACCCAGCCCATTACCAGCCCCTTTGGGTCTTGTATGGATATTAAGGGGAACCCCGCACACAAAATAAAAAAGGCCCTATATACTCTGAACAGCCGTATACAGGCGGTGCATACAAGACAGGGACTGTAGGTTTGTTCTTATGTTGAATCTGTTTGTAATTTTGAACAGCTACATTGTTTAAGTGTAGCTCCAGCCCAAATACCTATTTTTAAGCTTTTTGGAAAACATAGGGAAGGGTTATCACCCCTGTAACATTTGTTTTGCTGTCTGTGCCCCTGTTCAGAACATTTCACCTCACTTTGCGTCCCAATGACAACTGATTTTGAAATGTGGTGTTTTTATTGAAACAAGGATTGGTGATAAAGCATCAGTAGAGAGGAGACACCTTTCTCCCATATTAATTCTTACAGGAGAGAATTTTCCTTCCAAGGGGTAGATTTCCTCTCACTTCCTGTTGTCTTCTTCCGTTTGCAAGTAGTAGTCGTTTGTAAGTTGGATGTTTGAAAGTAGGGACCTGCCGTATATACTCTGCAGAAATTGGCCCCTTAGGTGTTGGTGTTGGCACAACACTGTAAGCACTCACAGTTACTCTTGGTGGGTGCTGGAACGCCCTGCTGTCAACTATTATATCAGGAATTGTAATAACATATAATTGTTGAACAGTGGTAGTAAAAATTGGGCCTTTGATGGTGGTGCTGGTGCCACAACACTGTAACGCCTGACAGTTACTCTTGGTGGGCGCAGCAATGGGCCCTGCTGTGAATTATTAGATCAATAATTATAATTGCATGCCCCTGTTGAACAGGGGCTGAAAAATGTGGCCTTTGGTGGTGGTCGTGGTGGTGGTGGTGGTGTTGACACAACACTGTAAGGCCTGACAGTTACTCTTGGTGGGCGCAGCAATGGGCCCTGCTGTGAATTATTAGATCAATAATTATAATTGCATGCCCCTGTTGAACAGGGGCTGAAAAATGTGGCCTTTGGTGGTGGTCGTGGTGGTGGTGGTGGTGGTGGTGTTGACACAACACTGTAAAGCCTGACAGTTACTCTTGGTGGGCGCAGCAATGGGCCCTGCTGTGAATTATTAGATCAATAATTATAATTGCATGCCCCTGTTGAATAGGGGCTGAAAAATTGGGCCTTTGGTGGTGGTGGTGGTGGTGTTGACACAACACTGTAAGGCCTGACAGTTACTCTTGGTGGGCGCAGCAATGGGCCCTGCTGTGAATTATTAGATCAATAATTATAATTGCATGCCCCTGTTGAACAGGGGCTGAAAAATTGGGCCTTAGGCACTGGTGGCACAACACTGCAACCCCTCACAGATACTGTACTTGGAGCACAGCAATGAGGCCTGTTGCAAAGTATTGCATCAAAAATTGTAATTACATGCCCCTGTTAAACAGGGGCTGAAAAATTGGGCCTTAGCCACTGGTGGCGGTACCCATAAACCAAAATGATCTTCCAAGCTATCATCATTAATCGGATCATTGAGGAGGAGGAGGAGGATAGCTAGTCAACATAACAGCACAGGAACTCAGCATCAGCATCAGTCTTGAAGGGATGTGACATTTTAAAATCAAGTAGTCTGTTATATCAGCATCAGGTGTGTGGTAGCTGGTGGTGATCCAAGACTGGTTCATCTTGATGAAAGTCAGTCGATCAACCGAGTCGGTGGACAGGCGCACCCTGTGATCCGTGACAAATCCTCCAGCAGCACTGAATGTGCGTTCTGAAAGAACGCTGGATGCAGGACAGGCCAGTAGCTCAATTGCATACTGTGCAAGCTCTGGCAAGTGATCCATCCTCAAGACCCAGTAAGCCAGAGGATTTTCGGTGGGGAAGGTGTCCAAGTCTGACCTTGCCCCTAGGTATTCCTGCACCATGTATATCAGACGCTGGCGATGGTTGCTGGAAACGATCATACTTTGGGGCTGCGGACTAAAGAATTGTCTGAACGCATCGGTCAGACGGCCACCTTCCCCACCGCTCCTTCTTTGACTGCCCGAAGCCTCAGCAACTCGTTGTCCAGGACCAGGAGTTTGTAACCTCCCAGTCTCTGGGAATGCGTTGCACAGACCTTTCTGCAAGGCCTCCCGGAGTTGTCTCATCCTCTGCTCCCTCTGCGACGATAACATAAGGTCCGCAACCTTACCCTTGTACCGTGGATCAAGGAGAGTGGCCAGCCAGTAATGGTCCCTCTCCTTGATCCGAAGAATACGAGGATCCTTCCGCAGACTTTGCAGGATCAGGGAGGCCATGCAGCGTAGGTTAGCTGAGGCAGTCAGTCCGGAGTCCTCTGGGTCACTAAGGACGACATGATCCGCAGCCACCTCCTCCCAGCCACGTACAAGTCCACTGGTTTCTTGGGACTGTAAATCATCCCTAAAAGACTGCTGCTGATGATGCTGAGTGCCAGCCTCCACCTCCATGCTGACACAATCCTCCTCCTCCTCCTCCTCCTCTTCCTGTGCGATGGGTGGGACAGAAGGAACACTGTCTGGGTAAAGGGGGCCTTGAGAGGCAAGGAAGTCCTCCTCTTCCTGCCTCTGTTCTGCCTCAAGTGCCCTGTCCATTATTCCACGCAGCGTGTGCTCCAACAGGTGGACAAGAGGTACAGTGTCACTGATGCATGCACTGTCACTGCTCACCATCCTCGTGGCCTCCTCAAATGGTGCCAGGACAGTGCATGCATCCCTGATCATGCCCCACTGGCGTGGTGAAAAAAACCCGAGCTCCCCTGACCCTGTCCTGGTGCCGTAGTCGCACAGGTACTCATTGATGGCCCTCTGCTGCGTGTGCAGCCGCTGCAGCATGGCCAACGTTGAGTTCCACCTGGTGGGCATGTCACATATAAGGCGGTTCTTGGGCAGGTTCAGCTCCTTTTGCAGCTCAGCCAGGCGAGCACTGGCATTATAAGATCTGCGGAAATGAATACAGACTTTCCTGGCCTGCCTCAGGACATCCTGTAAGCCCGGGTACCTGCCCAAGAACCGCTGCACCACCAGGTTAAGGACGTGAGCCATACAGGGCACATGGGTCAGTTGTCCCTGTCGGAGGGCGGAAAGGAGGTTGGTGCCATTGTCGCAAACCACCATTCCTGGCTTAAGCTGGCGTGGCGTCAACCACCTCTCGGCCTGGCCCTGCAGAGCAGACAGGACCTCTGCCCCAGTGTGGCTCCTGTCCCCCAAACACACCAGCGCAAGCACGGCATGGCATCTTTTTGCCTGCGTACTTGCGTAGCCCCTTGAACGCCTACGGAGCACCGCTGGTTCCGAGGACAAACCACAGGAAGAGGCCATGGAGGAAGAAGAAGAGGAGGGGGTGGAGGAGAGAGGTGTGTCACAACCATTAGTAGCATTTTGGAGGCGTGGCAGTGGAACAACCTCCAACACTACTGCACCTTGTCCTGCATCCTTCCCAGCTGCCAAAAGAGTGACCCAATGGGCCGTGAAAGAAAGGTAACAACCCTGTCCATGCCTGCTGGACCATGAGTCAGCGGTAATATGCACCTTACCGCCGACCGCCCTGTCCAGCGAGGCCAAGACATTGCCTTCCACATGCCTGTAGAGAGCTGGAATCGCCTTCCGTGAGAAAAAGTGGCGTTTGGGAACCTGCCACTGAGGAACCGCACATTGCACAAACTCACGGAAGGGGGCCGAGTCTACCAACTGAAAAGGCAGCAGTTGAAGCGCTAGCAATTTAGCCAAGCTAGCATTCAACCGCTGGGCATGTGGATGGCTGGGAGTGAACTTCTTTTGACGGTCCAGCAGCTGGGGCAGGGAAATTTGCCTGCTAGAATCGGACGTCGGTGTACTGCTAGCAGAGTGCCCGCAAGTACTTGGCTGTGACACACCTAATTCTACACCTTCATTCCTCTCAGAGCAGGTTTCAGAGAGGACTGAAGGTATAGTGGGGTTGGAGATCCCAGCTGATGCGGTGCAAGAAGAGGTCAGCTTTGTTCTTTGGTGTGGGTCTTTAAGGTAGGCTTGCCAACGAGCTGCATGGCAGGTCAACATATGTCTGATCAAGCATGTGGTGCCCAAGCGGCTGATGTTTTGGCCACGCGATATACGCTTGAGACATATGTTGCAAACAGCAGCTGTGCGATCTGATGCACTCGCCTCAAAAAAGGCTCACACCAAAGAACTTTTTGAATGACGGGCAGAGGCAACGCCTTGCACAGGCGGAGCTCTGCGGTGTGATTCCGTCGGTGTGCTGCCCATACGCTGGCCACCCAAGGGCATCCTGCCTCGTTGGAGATGTGCCTCCTCCTCATCCTCCTCCTCCTCCTCTCTCCTTTTAGGCACCCACGTGGAGTCAGTGACCTCATCATCCCCTCCCTCCTCATCACTGGAGCCAATCTGGCAGTATGCTGCAGCTGCTGGAGCATGACTGCCAGATTGGTGTCCTTCTTGAGCATCCCCTCTCTCTGCTCTCACGCTACTGCCTTCCTCTATCTGGGTATCATCATCAGATCCTTCGAAACGCTGGGCATCCTCCTGGAGCATGTACCCAACACTGTGCTCAAACAGTTCGGGGGACTCCTCAGGAGGAGGACATGGTGGGTCTAGGGAAGGATTGACTAATGAAGATAATGATACCAGAGAAGAGGACGCTTTGGCAGCTGCTTTGCCAGTACCCTGAGCCTGGGTGAGAGAGGATGAGGAGGATGAGGTGGGCTTGGTCATCCACTCTACCAAGTCTTCGGCATGATGTGGCTCAACATGTCCAGCTGCCGAAAAGAAGGACAAGCGTGTCCCATGGCCATGTGCTGATGACAATGCACCGCGTCCACGACCAGCACTGTTGCCCCCAGACACAGAGCCTGCTTGCCCTCTTTTTTTGCCTCCTGACTGTCTGCCTCTCCTTGTTTGCCTTCCAGACATTTTAATGGATGGCCTGCAGGGAGATGGGAAAAACAGCAATAAGGGCTACCTTCAGGTGTATACTGTGCAGGAGGCTTAGCAACAATGACACTGACACTGTCCCCTGCCTATCCTTCTCTGTCCCTAAACACAAGGATTTGCAATATGCTTCAGCAAGATTGGTTTAGCACAGAATAGCACACTGTCAGTTCCACTCACTGTCCTACTCTGTCCCTACAAACAAGATTTAGCACAGAATAGCACACTGATAGTTTCCACGAGTGTCCTTCTCTGTCCCTAAACTCAAGGATTTCAAATATGGTTCAGCAAGATTGGTTTAGAACAGAATAGCACACTGTCAGTTTCACTCACTGTCCTACTCTGTCCCTACAAACAAGATTTAGCTCAGAATAGCACACTGACACTTTCCCTCACTGTACATCTCTGTCCCTAAACTCAAGGATTTCAAATATGGTTCAGCAAGATTGGTTTAGAACAGAATAGCACACTGTCAGTTTCACTCACTGTACCTCTCTGTCCCTACAAACAAGATTTAGCACAGAATAGCACACTGATAGTTTCCACGAGTGTCCTTCTCTGTCCCTAAACTCAAGGATTTCAAATATGGTTCAGCAAGATTGGTTTAGAACAGAATAGCACACTGTCAGTTTCACTCACTGTCCTACTCTGTCCCTACAAAAAAGATTTAGCACAGAATAGCACACTGACATTTTCCCTCACTGTACCTCTCTGTCCCTAAACTCAAGGATTTCAAATATGGTTCAGCAAGATTGGTTTAGAACAGAATAACACACTGTCAGTTTCACTCACTGTACCTCTCTGTCCCTACAAACAAGATTTAGCACAGAATAGCACACTGATAGTTTCCACGAGTGTCCTTCTCTGTCCCTAAACTCAAGGATTTCAAATATGGTTCAGCAAGATTGGTTTAGAACAGAATAGCACACTGTCAGTTTCACTCACTGTACCTCTCTGTCCCTACAAACAAGATTTAGCACAGAATAGCACACTGATAGTTTCCACGAGTGTCCTTCTCTGTCCCTAAACTCAAGGATTTCAAATATGGTTCAGCAAGATTGGTTTAGAACAGAATAGCACACTGTCAGTTTCACTCACTGTACCTCTCTGTCCCTACAAACAAGATTTAGCACAGAATAGCACACTGATAGTTTCCACGAGTGTCCTTCTCTGTCCCTAAACTCAAGGATTTCAAATATGGTTCAGCAAGATTGGTTTAGAACAGAATAGCACACTGTCAGTTTCACTCACTGTCCTACTCTGTCCCTACAAACAAGATTTAGCACAGAATAGCACACTGATAGTTTCCACGAGTGTCCTTCTCTGTCCCTAAACTCAAGGATTTCAAATATGGTTCAGCAAGATTGGTTTAGAACAGAATAGCACACTGTCAGTTTCACTCACTGTACCTCTCTGTCCCTACAAACAAGATTTAGCACAGAATAGCACACTGATAGTTTCCACGAGTGTCCTTCTCTGTCCCTAAACTCAAGGATTTCAAATATGGTTCAGCAAGATTGGTTTAGAACAGAATAGCACACTGTCAGTTTCACTCACTGTACCTCTCTGTCCCTACAAACAAGATTTAGCACAGAATAGCACACTGATAGTTTCCACGAGTGTCCTTCTCTGTCCCTAAACTCAAGGATTTCAAATATGGTTCAGCAAGATTGGTTTAGAACAGAATAGCACACTGTCAGTTTCACTCACTGTCCTACTCTGTCCCTACAAACAAGATTTAGCACAGAATAGCACACTGATAGTTTCCACGAGTGTCCTTCTCTGTCCCTAAACTCAAGGATTTCAAATATGGTTCAGCAAGATTGGTTTAGAACAGAATAGCACACTGTCAGTTTCACTCACTGTACCTCTCTGTCCCTACAAACAAGATTTAGCACAGAATAGCACACTGACACTTTCCCTCACTGTACCTCTCTGTCCCTAAACTCAAGGATTTCAAATATGGTTCAGCAAGATTGGTTTAGAACAGAATAGCACACTGTCAGTTTCACTCACTGTACCTCTCTGTCCCTACAAACAAGATTTAGCACAGAATAGCACACTGATAGTTTCCAACGAGTGTCCTTCTCTGTCCCTAAACTCAAGGATTTCAAATATGGTTCAGCAAGATTGGTTTAGAACAGAATAGCACACTGTCAGTTTCACTCACTGTCCTACTCTGTCCCTACAAACAAGATTTAGCACAGAATAGCACACTGACACTTTCTCTCACTGTACCTCTCTGTCCCTAAACTCAAGGATTTCAAATATGGTTCAGCAAGATTGGTTTAGAACAGAATAGCACACTGTCAGTTTCACTCACTGTCCTACTCTGTCCCTACAAACAAGATTTAGCACAGAATTGCACACTGACACTTTCCCTCACTGTACCTCTCTGTCCCTAAACTCAAGGATTTCAAATATGGTTCAGCAAGATTGGTTTAGAACAGAATAGCACACTGTCAGTTTCACTCACTGTCCTACTCTGTCCCTACAAACAAGATTTAGCACAGAATAGCACACTGACACTTTCCCTCACTGTACCTCTCTGTCCCTAAACTCAAGGATTTCAAATATGGTTCAGCAAGATTGGTTTAGAACAGAATAGCACACTGTCAGTTTCACTCACTGTCCTACTCTGTCCCTACAAACAAGATTTAGCACAGAATAGCACACTGACACTTTCCCTCACTGTACCTCTCTGTCCCTACAAACAAGGTTTAGCACAGAATAACACACTGACACTCTCCCTACCTATCCTTATTTGTCCCTAAACACAAGGAATCCAGGATTAGTAAAGGAAAAAAAATGACACTGTCCCTGCCTATGCTTCTCTTTCCCTGCTCCGGAACACACTACACAAGGCCGCCGCGCTGGCGGCCTTTTATAGTGTGGGGCGTGTACTAAACCCCCTCAAGAATAATTGGCCACAGGCATCCTGCCTGTGGCCAATCATTGCTCTCCTCGCTGCCGGCGCTGTAATTGGCCAAGCATGCGGGGTCACAGTGCATGCTTGGCCAATCACAGCGCCTGGATCACACTGCGATGGCGTAGTGCATTGTGGGCCGTTCGCGTCACTCGAATTTGGCGCGAACGGCCCAAATCGTTCGATCTTCATCGAACGATCGAACAGCCGATGTTCGAGTCGAACGTATGTTCGACTCGAACACGAAGCTCATCCCTACTCTGCAGTGATCATCAGTAACCAGAGGTGAAATTTTCTGGAAAAACCTTGTGACCAAAACTTTGAAAAATATATATAGCACATCAAAGTAAAACTACTGGTACTTTAATTTTTAAGTGTTGTTACTCTTTAAAAAGAGAACCATATAATATTATATTGAAAAAATACACACTCGGTGTATTTCTCAGCAAGAAACATACATTTAGTTTTGAATTAATCTCTGCATAGATATTGTTCAAGAGGGTAGCTGAAAAAAAAATTCTAGAATTTCAAGGGTGTATATCAGTTTTCTGATACACTGTATCATTCAAGTGCACAGAAGCGAAAGCTTGAACAGAAAGCATTTATACATTTTATAGCAGTCCAAGCAAGGCCATGGCCAAGACTGCAGTCAGAGCTATTCTTTGAAGAAGACTATACGATAATAGGCTTTTCATCTCAATGTTTGATTAATATAGGGCTGAGGAGAGCACTGAATTGATTTTTATAAATTGAATTCTATATTGGTAGCATGAAATATAATGCATGTACAGGTTGTCCTAAGCATACGGAAGGCTTAGTTTCCTTCTAATGAAGGTTTCTGGAAAATTTGTTTTAAAAGAGGTGGTGATAACCACAAGTTATTATTCCAACGAGAAGCTTGGTGGATCCATAATCTATTAGCTCTCAAATTGCCTGGACTGAATGATGCATTCAGTTTCAAGCATTTTTTATGAACATAACTTCTTTCTCCTGCTCCATATGCATTTTTTTTTCATTATGCTTGGATATTTCATGTTTGTTTTAGCTGTTTTCACTTTTTGATGTTAATACTGCTGTTCTTCTAGTTTGCCTCCTGAATAGATATAACAGTAAAATTCATACTCCGTTTATATTCAGGTGGGGCTATACTGTAGAGAAATTTGTGTCCGTATGTCCATGGAAAGCTGACAATGTATGCCTTGAGGCTCAGATGCTGCTATATATAATATTTTTTTTGAAAAATAACCAAAAGGATTGAACTTGCCGAAATAAGTAAATGATTGATTGGGGAGCGGAGACCAGTAACCATATGGATGCCCTGGGCACTGGCAACCATCTCTTGTCTAGCCAATCTCTGTTTGTGCTGCCAGAGCCCTAAAGCTCCTGAGTTTCATGTCCCATTTTCTCCACCAAGTCCATCTAGAAGGAGAGGTGCTTTAAGAGCACACCCCCCCTCGTGGATGGAAAATATTGCCCGCCTACTGGGAAAGAAATGTGGATATTTATCCACCCCCCCGTAGTGTATGGGCATTTAGGATTCTTCAAGACGGTGGAATCGGTGGCCACGCTTCAATGCGTGACATCACTTCCGTCGCGGACGTTCCGGACATGCGCAGTAGCACTGTCAATATGTCCACGCCCTGTCGGTAACGTCAGATGCCAACGGGACAAAGGGAGCTTAAATGGCGGCGCCCAGCCACCCTGTACTGACAGGGAATCTGTGCTAGTGAGAGACCGTAAGCTGTCTCTCTTCTGGCATCCCCTCCTGATTTCCTAGCAAACACTGCGGGACTCTTCATATATGTAAGTACGATCTTTTGCAACATGCATCATGCTTCTTGACCCACCCACATGATGAGACTGTTAGCCCTGGTTATCAGCTTGTAGATTTAGAAGGGCACTTGATTTTGGCTACCATGTTTGAACCTCTTCCATCCTAGCTCCATGAGCCCTCAGTGCCTTTCCTCATGCTGACCCATGGGTATGGACTCTCATCTGTAGGAGGGTTAAATAAATTTATTTTTGTAACTTACATAATAAGGAACAATATCAAATACACTACTATTTTTCACAGCAATACGGCTGACTGGGCTTACCCAGACTCTGTGTTAGATCTGTCAGCAAGTACACTCCTGGGGGTCTCCCTGGTGCAGGGAATGTGTCTCCTGCTGCGTATCCCTGTGAAGCCTCGTACACATGACCGAGAATCTCATCAGGAAAAAACACGTCATTTTTCTTGACGAGATTCTTGGACAAGAAACTTGTCCTGGCCGAGTGTATACACGCTCCATTCAAAGAACCCGCGGTTCTTTGAATGGAGCGAACGCGGTGACGTCATCGACCATGACGAGCGTGCGCTTGTCACATTCAATGCCGTCGCCGCCATCTTGCTACACCCTACCTATGCCTAGGAAACTACCGCGCATGCGTCAAAGTCAATTCGAGCATGCACGGGTTTCCACGGTGACAGGTAAGTGTACACACACACACTTTTCTCATCGAGAAACATGCCAACGAGAATCTCGACGAGAAAATAGAGAGCTGGTTCTCTATTTTTCTAATCGAGATTCTGGTCTGTTTTCTCGACGAGAAACCATACACACGAACGATTTTCTCGGCAAGAAAGCTATCTCGGCAGTTTTCTTGTCGTTTCTTGCCGAGAAACTCGTTCGTGTGTACGAGGCTTGAGTCAACACAACACCATTTTCTCTTTCACTTTTTTCCCCTTCTCCTATATTTGGGGATGTGAAGATTTTTATTGGCTCCATATTATCAACTGAGATACAAGCTACGTCCACTAGCTCCTCACACCAGGTGGCTAAACACGTTCATCCCGATAGGCAAGTGTCCAGAAAGCCCTCACCGGCTCTACGCAATTCCTAGAGACAACATCCCTATGCCCTTGCCCGGATCCAGAGAGGATTTCTGAAGTTAGAAATTTTGCAGTGTATACTGCACACGTAGTTCTATATGGACCTTCTTTTTTTACTTTTTTTTTCTCGTCTTATGGCAGGTCACATTTCTCGATTTTCTTTTGGACTCCTGTGTTTATGCTGCAAGAGTTTCTTCCAGGTGTCCTGCCTACTTGACTTTAAGAGCTCTTTAGGGAGTTGTCCCCACTGGAGCTACCCTCTTTATTCTGTTATGTCTCCTAACATCATCCTGGTTGTACGACCTAGGCCGCACTCTATGCATTCTCAGAAACATATATGGAACAATCTCTTCAATAAACACCTTCTGACGCTCTCATCCTATCATTCACAGTTGTCCATACTCTTCAAAACGTCTCATCTTTGATCCCCAACATCGCTCTCCACATCAGCTGGAAACATCAAAATGGGACTTATGACCATGTCCCTAAATGTCTGAGGCCTGAACCACCATGCGAAACACCACTCTCTATTTAAGGAAGTCATCTCCAACAAAGCTGACCTCATCGCAATTAAGGAAACCCATTTCCACAAAGACTCCATACCTTACTGATACCACAAGAACTATCCACACATTTTTCTAGCATCAGCGCATGCCAAGAAGAGAGGAGTCATTATGGCAGTTGGAGACTCAGTGTAATTTTCCCTATCCATAGCTATTCTGGATCCAGAGGGCAGATATATCATACTCATATGTACCATTAATAACTATATGTGTATTTGGTTAACGTATATACTAGTGATGGCAAACCTTGGCACCCCAGATGTTTTGTAACTACATTTCCCATGATGCTCATGCACTCTGCAGTGTAGTTGAGCATCATGGGAAATGTAGTTCCAAAACATCTGGGGTGCCAAGGTTTGCCATCACTGGTATATACCACCAACTCACACTGACTGAAATTTCTGCGCAAGTTATTTACCAAAATCTCAAAGGAACATCAGGGCTATTTTGTTGTGTGCGGGGAGTTTAATTGTGTAGCATTATGTAGATATTCACAAGCACACCAAGGATCATTAATTTTGCCAAACCTTTTTTTATTCAAGAAAGATCACATCACAAAACAGTGTAGAGCAACAAATTAGGAGCCACGCAGGACCCCTTCGTCAGGAATGAGATGATGCCTAACGATGCCTGTCATCACATGCCGGACAAAGGGGTCCTGCGTGGCTCCGAAACTTTGCACTACACTGTTTTGTGATGTGATCTTTCTTGAATAAAAAAACATTTGGACGAAATTGATGATCCTTGGTGTGCTGGCGAATATCTACATATCGCATAAGTTCCAGTATACAGCTGGTGGTCGCTACAGCACCCAGTAGCCTAAAGAGCTTATTCCACGAATGTGTGTGATGGCGATATGAACTGTGGACTTTAACCACTTCATCGGAAGGATTTTCTCCCTTAATGACCAGGCCATTTTTTGCGATATGGCACTGTGTCACTTTAACTGACAATTGCGTGGTCCCTTCGACGCTGTACCCAAACAAATATAGATTTATTTTGGTGGTATTTGATCACATCTGCGGTTTTTATTTTTTGCGCTATAAACAATAAAAGACAGACAATTTTGAAAAAAAAATATTTTTTTTTTACTTTATAATTAGGGTTCAGCGGACCCGAACTGTAAAGTTCAGGTCCGTACCAAACTTTTGGGGTCCCGGACCCGAACCTGAACAATTGACTGTATGTTCGGGTTCGGGTCCATTGTTCGGCAATATGCATGTAAAGTCGCGCTTGTTTCCCGTGCTTAGAACTGTCCCTGCACAAAGTGTCGTTTCTGAAGGAAAAAAGTAATTTAAAACTCACTCGCGGCTATTAATGAATTGTCGGCTCCCGGCAATACATAGAAAAGTCATTGATAAAAAAAAAAAAAAACGTGGGGGTTCCCCCAAATTCAATTACCAGGCCCTTCAGGTCTGGTATGGATATTAAGAGGAACCCTGCCGAAAATTTAAAAAAAAATGCGTGTGATTCCCCAAATATCCATACCAGGCCCTTCAGGTCTGGTATGGGTTTTAAGGGGAACTCCACCCCAAATTTTTGAAAAAAATGGCGTGGAGTACCCCCAAAAATCCAGACCAGACCCTTTATCCGAGCACGCAACCTAGCAGGCCGCAGGAAAAGAGGGGGGGACGAGAGAACCGTACCAGGCCACATGCCCTCAACATGGGGAGGATGTCCCCATGTTGATGGGGACAAGGGCCTCATCCCCACAACCCTTGCCCAGTGGTTGTGGGGGTCTGCGGGCGGGGGGCTTAACAAAGGGGACCCCAGATCCTGGCCCCCCTATGTGAATTGGTAATGGGGTACATTGTACCCCTACCATTTCACAAAGAAAGTGTAAAAGGAGAGGGATTATACTTGTTTCTCGAATCCACATCAAAAATACTCCCGAATAGATCTTTTTCTGGTACCCCATCAATTACTTCAGTTGGTGAAGGACATATCCATAGGAAATATAACATGGACAGATCATGCACCAGTTACAATGGAGTTAACTTTAAAGTGGGGAACCCAATCAACAGATTGGAGATGGTGCTTAAACGAAAGCTTACTAAAGAGCCCCCAATTTATAGAAGATCTGATCAATGAAATTAGGTGGTATTTCCAGATAAACGATACTGAAGAGAGTGACCCGGGTATAGTATGGGAGGCCCATAAAGCAGTAATGCGAGGTTGCCTAATTAAACATGGATCGCGAGTGAAAAAGGCTAGAGAAGAACAATTAAAAGATTTACTAGGAAAGCTATAGGAACTCGAGATACAACACAAAAAGAGAACAGAAATAAGTGTAGGGATAGAACTAGCCCATCTTAGAAGACAAATAGCCGACCTCTTATGATATAAGGCCGAAGCAATTCTTCAGTACGGGAGGAGGATAGAGTATGATTCAGGAGACAAATGTGGTAAACTATTAGCAAAAAAAATAAAAAAAACAACAAATACGGTCATATATACCAATGATTAAAACAAAAGCAGACCAAAAACGTTATTTCCCAAAAGAAATAGCGCAATAATTTGGGGAATATTATTCTGCATTATACAATTTGGCAGAGATATCGGTCTCCCCGAGATCCCTTGAGAAATATGTGTCTTCTGCACGACTGTCTAGACTATCATCGCCAGCTCGGAGAGAAGTAGAGAGACCAATTACGATAGAAGAAGTGCAAAAAATTATGAAAACAATAAAGCATGGTAAAGCACCAGGCCCGGAAGGTCTAACTATACAATATTATCAAAGTTTTATTACACATTTGGGCCCACATATGACGAAGATGTTTAATAAAGTAGGACAAACAGTGGTGCTACTGTCAGAGACTGTAACAGTATATATTACAGTTATTCCAAAAGAGGGGAAAGACCCAGCGAGCTGTAGTAGCTATAGACCAATATCCCTGTTAAATGTAGATTTAAAAATTTTGACAAAGATCTTAGCATTCCGTATACAGTCCTATCTGCCTGAAATAGTACATCTTGACAAAGTAGGATTTATCCCGACAGGAGAGGCAAGAGATAGCACTATAAAAGTCCTAAATCTGATCCACAGGGTAAATCACAAGAGGATACCGAGTGTTTTTTTAAATACGGATGCAGAAAAAGCATTCGACAGAGTAAGCTGGAAATTTATGTTCGAGGTCCTAAAACAGATGGGATTAGGCGAGAGAATGGTCCAATGGATAATAGGAGTATACACGGGCCCGCGTGCACTAGTAAAAGTAAATGGGATCTACTCCAGGCCTTTTGATGTCACAAATGGAACCCGGCAGGGCTGTCCCCTGTTGCCTCTTTTATTTGCCTTAACATTAGAACCGCTTCTAAATAAGATACGACAGAACCCAGATATAGTGGGTATTGAGGTGGGGGGAAAGGAATATAAAGTATCGGCTTATGCGGGTGATATGCTCTTCTCACTAGCAAGACCACAAATCTCGTTACCAAATTTAATGAAAGAAGTAGAATTATACGGGTTTATGTCAAACTTAAAAATAAATTACGGTAAATCGGAGGCGATGGGGGTGGCACTTCTGGATACATCAAAAAGGGGTTACAAGATAACTTTAAGTTCAGATGGACAACTAGGGCCTTGAACTACAGTAGGTGCCGCCGATATTGTGTCAATATCGCCGCTTCTAGCGGCGATATTGACACCCTATGAGCTCCGTCGCGAGAGCCAGCGCCGAGCTGTCTCGTCATCGGGAAAGGAAAACATTTTCCTTTCACGATGAGCGACAGGCATTGCCGATAGGCGGGGATCCGACGCGGATTCCCGCCAATACCAGGCACTGCGTTTGGTATGAATCCTGAGCGGGAACTCCACGCCAATTTTTAAAGAAAAAAACGGCGTGGGTTCCCCCTCCAGGGGCATACCAGGCCCTTGGGTCTGGTCTGGATTTGAAGGGGAACCCTACACCGAAAAAACGGCGTGGGGGTCCCCCTCAAGATCCAAACCAGACCCTTATCCGAGCACGCAACCTGGCAGGCCGCAGGGGAAGAGGGGGAGACGAGAGCGGCCTCCCCTCCCTCCTGAACCGTACCAGGCCACATGCCCTCAACATGGGGGGTTTGGTGTTCTGGGGAAGGGGGGCGACCTGCGGCCCCCCCACCCCAGAGCACCCTGCCCCCATGTTGATGTGGACAGGGCCTCTTCCCGACAACCCTGGCCGTTGGTTGTCGGGGTCTGCGGGCGGGGGGCTTATTGGAATCCGGGAGCCCCCTTTAATAAGGGGGCCCCCAGATACCGGCCCCCACCCTATGTGAATGAGTATGGGGTACATCGTACCCCTACCCATTCACCTGGTGGAAACTAAATGGAAATAAAAACACAACACAGTTTTTAAAAGTATTTTATTGCACCGCTCCGGAGGTCTTCTTCCGACTTCGGGGGTCTCCGGTGTCGTCGCCGCGTTCTCCGGTTCTTTCTTCTGCCGGGCCTCCGCTAACTTCTTTTTAGCTCTTTTGCTAACGGAGGCCCGGTCTTCTCCGTCGTCTTCTTCTTCTTCTCCCGCTCTCTGGTTCTTCTCCCGCTCTCCGGTGTCGTCGCCGCGTTCTCCGGTTCTTTCTTCCGCCGGGCCTCCGCTAACTTCTTTTTAGCTCTTTTGCTAGCAGAGGCCCGGTCTTCTCCATCGTCGCCATCGGCGTCTTCTTCCCTCTTCTCCTCCTCGATGTTGACTCGTCGCTTCCTCTCGCAGTAATGGTAAATCTTCGGTCCGCAGAGATTAATATAGGCTTCACATGACGTCACAGTCACATGCTTCGGGGCACATGTGCACATGACGTCACAGTCACATGCTCCAGGGCACATGTGCACATGACGTCACAGTCACATGCTCCAGGGCACATGTGCACATGACGTCACAGTCACATGCTCCAGGGCACATGTGCCCCGGAGCATGTGACTGTGACGTCATGAGAAGCCTATATTAATCTCTGCGGACCGAAGATTTATCATTACTGCGAGAGGAAGCGACGAGTCAACATCGAGGAGGAGAAGAGGGAAGAAGACGCCGACGGCGACGACGGAGAAGACCGGGCCTCTGCTAGCAAAAGAGCTAAAAAGAAGTTAGCGGAGGCCCGGCGGAAGAAAGAACCGGAGAACGCGGCGACGACACCGGAGAGCGGGAGAAGAAGAAGAAGACGACGGAGAAGACCGGGCCTCCGTTAGCAAAAGAGCTAAAAAGAAGTTAGCGGAGGCCCGGCAGAAGAAAGAACCGGAGAACGCGGCGACGACACCGGAGACCCCCGAAGTCGGAAGAAGACCTCCGGAGCGGTGCAATAAAATACTTTTAAAAACTGTGTTGTGTTTTTATTTCCATTTATTTTCCACCAGGTGAATGGGTAGGGGTACGATGTACCCCATACTCATTCACATAGGGTGGGGGCCGGTATCTGGGGGCCCCCTTATTAAAGGGGGCTCCCGGATTCCGATAAGCCCCCCGCCCGCAGACCCCGACAACCAACGGCCAGGGTTGTCGGGAAGAGGCCCTGTCCTCATCAACATGGGGGCAGGGTGCTCTGGGGTGGGGGGGCCATAGGTCGCCCCCCTGCCCCAGAGCACCAAATCCCCCATGTTGAGGGCATGTGGCCTGGTACGGTTCAGGAGGGAGGGGGGCTGCTCTCATCCCCCCCTCTTCCCCTGTGGCCTGCCAGGTTGCGTGCTCGGATAAGGGTCTGGTTTGGATCTTGAGGGGGACCCCACGCCGTTTTTTCGGCGTAGGGTTCCCCTTCAAATCCAGACCAGACCCAAGGGCCTGGTATGCCCCTGGAGGGGGAACCCACGCCGTTTTTTTCTTTAAAAATTGGCGTGGAGTTCCCGCTCAGGATTCATACCAAACACAGTGCCTGGTATTGGTGGGAATCCGCGTCGGATCCCCGCTCAATACAGTGTCGCGTCTCCTCGCCATTGCAGCGAGTGCGACACGTGTCGCCACCCTGCTGCCGACATCTCGGCACTCCTGTCGCCGAGAATCTCGGCGATGGGAGCGCGATAGAAACACAATATCGGCGGCACCTACTGTATCTAGGAACATGAATACCACCAAATCTTCTAAACATTTTCGAGTTAAACTTTGTACCATTACTTAGTACAGTTAAAACTTTATTGGAAGGCTGGAGTAAAGGAATACACTCATGGTTCAGGAGATGTAATATTCTAAAAATGAGTGTGGTGCCAAAATTCCTCTACCTCTTCCAAGCATTGCCGGTTAGAATTCCCATGTCCTACTTCAATCAAGTCCGTGGAGTGTTTATTAAATTCATATGGGCCAGTAAACGGCCAAGAATATGTAGAACATTGCCTACCTCACCTAAATGGGCTGGAGGCATATCGGCACCAGATATGTATAAATACTACCAGGCGGTTCAACTTGGCAGGATAGTAGACTGGAGTAGACATGGGGACTATAAATTGTGGTTAACCATAGAGAAGCAAATGTGCTTAGTTCCTCTAAAAAGAGCTCTATGGTGCTATACAACCCTGCGACCACAAGTAAAAAATCACCCTACAATAGGAGAAACCTTACGAATAGGAAATAAAGTAAATCAGAATCCTAAATTTTCCACCAAAAACTCCCCTCTGTTTCCGATTTTAGGAAACCCAGAGTTTCCACCAGGCATGAACTCACAAATATTTAGGAAACTGAGAGAAAAGGGAAGATTTCAAGCCTCACATTTTCTGGGAGACAGAGGATGGGTATCAATTGGTGTATTAACACAACAAGGAGGGCAATATGAAATAAATATATGGCAAGCGAGACAGGTCAGACACTATTTGGAGACATTGGGACCAGCAGAAAGATATAGGCGAACACAAACTAAATTTGAGGAGTACTGTGAAGGAGAGGAACCCCTATACCACCTAATCTCTAGAATATACATAATTTTGACCACACCCTCAGAGGATATTAAAATGGACTGTCTTACCAAATGGGAAAGAGACTTAGGCCAAATTTTCTCTCCAGCACAATGCCTGAAAATTATAGATTTGTCTTTAAAATCTTCAAGGTGTACGAAAACACAGGAATCAAACTATAAAATATTAACACGCTGGTATTATACGCCATCAGCCTTCAACAATTTTTTTCCTGAAATATCTGACAGGTGCTGGAGAGGATGTGATGAAAAAGGGACTATGATACATATATTCTGGGCATGACCAGTAATTAGACAATTTTGGCAAACTGTACAGAGAATTACTCAAATATTTACTGAACATCAGATTGCAGAAGAACCAGCTTTCTTCCTGCTACATCATACACAAATCCCACCGAAAATATATATAAATTCAGTCTTGTGTCATTTGGTAAACGCAGCGAAAAGTTGTATTGCGACTAAATGGAAAGATCCTACAGCCCCTACGATTTCAATGTGGTTAAATAAAGTTAGAAGGGTAGGAATAATGGAGAAATACTTACCGACAACGTTGGAGGGAAAAAAATAAGTACAAGATATATGGGTACCATGGGAGCAATTTGTAAAAACAGAGGAAGGGAAGAAACTATTAGGAGAGTAAAAATAAAAACTAGGTTGACGTGAAATAAAAGTAAGGGACTTCAGAGAAGTTTCATATCCAGCTAAAGAATACATGGTTTCCATTTTCTTCTTTTTTTTTAATGTTTATCTGTTTGATATTTTCCTGCGTAAAGCAGGGGTAGAGAAGGGAGGAGGAGGAGGTCGAGAGAAGGGAAAGGGGGGGAGAATAGGGGAAATTGGAAAGGATAGCAGGGTCAAAAGAAGTAGGTGATAAAGGCGAGAAAGGAAAGTAGAGGGACAATAGGAAGAATAGATCACAAGACTATAGAAAAATTAGGAATTTGACAGATTGATTATTGATATTGCTCTATATGATTTGTTTAAAAGGGAATGCTGTATCTGTATACCCTGATTTAAGAAAATAAAAATTGAGAATTAAAAAAAAAAAAAAAAAAGTGTAAAATATTGTAAAAAAAAAAAATACACAGACACCATTGGGAAAGTCCTTTATTAAAAAAAAACAAAAAAAAAAAAACATTCCAACGATGAAATCCAGTGTCCCGCGGCGATCCCGATGTCCAGCACTGTCCAGACGAAATGTCATTGGCTGAGCCTGAGGGGACCTGATGGGGAACTTCCTCGGCAGTGTATTAAATGAATAGACCCGCCCCTTCTAAAGTTCCCCATCAGGTCCACTCAGCCAATGATGTAGTGTAAGGCTGAGGACCTGATGCGAAACGTGAGAAGGGGCGGGTCTATTCATGTATTATACTGCTGAGGAAGTTCCCCATTAGGTCCGCTTATCCAATGATGTAGGCAGGGTCTGATATACGAGGAGGCGGACCTGATAAGGAACTTCATCCACAGTTTAATACATGAATAGACCCGCCCCTTCTCACGCTCCTCACCATGATCATGGGACGCCGGTGGACATCGAGTCCACGGGACCCGCCGGCATGCTCCTGCGGCGTGCAGCGGGTGTGCGCCCGCTATCCTCCTTGCACGGACCAACATACAGGTACGTCAGTTCGCGCAGGAGAGCCGACCTGCCGCAGTATATCTAGCTATAGCTGGTCGGCTAGTGGTTAATCATGTAGCAGGCCCTATTATCAATGCTTCCTCGAAATCCCAGCCCCTATCCCTTGGAAATGTTATTCATGTGGAGGACATACATAATGTGTGATGCTGTCAACATGCAAATGAACGGGATTTCACATATTTTTCCCCGCGACACAACTCGTACACCCGCATTGATATGTTTCTGGTTGACAAATTACTTATGCAGAAGGTGTCAAAAAAATATGCTACTTTATGCTCCCACCATTTCTGCAAATTTCATTGATTGCTTATAGTCTACCCATCACTTCCATTTCTCCTCTAACTCCTCTAAGCCCTCTATGTCACTGTACCTTAGGTATTCTAGATTTTGTATTTTGTTTATTTTATTACACCATTTCTTCACCGGGGGACTTTCCCTTTCTTGCCAGTGTCTGGGTATTAGGCTCTTGGTGGCATTTAACAGCTGTGGGAGCAGGGTTTTCAAATATTGCTTAATTGGAATTCTGATCCCATGATGTAGACTCCCCCACGGGTCATATGGGACTTCGATATTAGTTATTTCTGTTATTAAATACCTAATCTCCCTCCAATATTTTTTTATTTTAGGGCAAGTCCACCAAATATGTGCCATGGTCCCAATTTCTTTGCAACTCCGCCAGAGTTCTGATGTTTCCTTTTGGCATTTAAGTGCCTTATCAGGTGTTATATACCAGCGCGCCAGGCACTTGTAGTTTAATTCTTAACTTTTCCGCGTCCTTCAGTATTTTATAAATCCTAGAGTTTACTCCCCTCCCTCCTTTTTCTCCACACAGTTTCTCTAGGGGCCGTAAATTGTCTGCCGATCTAATAAGCTGGGGTAGGGCCTCGATAAAGTGTTTTAGCTTGGTATACCGCCATTCATCTATCACCAATAAATCTCTTTACATTTTTAAATTCATGATATGTGCGTCATTACATCTTTCAGTTGTGCGTTCTCTTGTATAATCCATTTACCAAATATTTTATCTATTACCGGTGCGTGAAGTATTTAGAGTCTGTTAGTGGTATTAGTGGAGAGTTGTATTCCCAATTTTCCCTTTTGTGTACCTTATCTCACATTTTTTGTGCATTCCGTGTGATACTATGTGTGTCACGACTAAGATCTCTGTACTGTACTGGGATCCATATAATTTTCCCCATTGTGGCTTTACTTATACTATTTTCCATATTTACCCATCTCTTTTCTTTATTATTTTTACCCCATTCTATTATTCGTGAGAGAATTATCGCGTTATAATAATTCCTAAGGTCCGGTGCCCCTAATCCCCCTTGTGCCTTTTTATCACGCATGCTCAGACTGAATTATGGGACGGGAGCGCTCGTTCTGGTAAAACTAGCGTTCGTAATGGAGATAGCACATTCGTCATGCTGTAACGGACTGAAAAGCACGGAGACTGAAAAGCGCAAATAGGCTCTCACCAAACTTTTACTAACACGCGGTAACACAAAATCAGAAAAAGCAGCCCAAAGGGTGGCGCCATTGGATTTGAACTTCCCCTTTATAGTGCCGTTGTACGTCACGGTGTTTGGGACGATCGTTTTTTTGACTGATGGTGTGTAGGCAAGACTGATGGAAGTCAGCTTCATCGGATTTCCGATGGAAAAATCCATCGGATTAGAATCCATAGGAAATCTGATCGTGTGTACAGGGCTTAAGGCTCTGCTTCTGCAGGATCCTCTCTTCTTCTTGTGCACGGCTAGACTCAGCTGACTACTGTGCTCAGGATGCAATGCTGCTGCAGCTCTACTGAAAATCTGTTTTATCACATGATTGGGACATTTATGTTATACTTCATCATTTTGCGAGATCTAATGTAATTTTAGTGCGACTCTGTTTCATACTAAAAAAACTTTCATAATTGGTATTTTACTCATGCAAAACTGGCACATATATTTCGCTCTGCATCATCTGACTGTTGGAGAAATTATGGAAACATTGGGACTCTGCTTCATATTTGGTAAACCTCTGCTGTTCTTTGCTTTTTCTGCATTTGACCTGTACTTGCATAAATACCTTAAAGTGGAGTTCCACCCAAAAATTGAACTTCCGCTTTTCGGAACCCTCCCCCCCTCCGGTGACACATTTGGCACCTTTCAGGGGGAGGGGAATTTGCACCCACTTCCGGGCATAGACTCCCATGGGAGTCTACGCCACTTCCCGTCCCCCCCGCTGTTCCCAGGAGGGAGCGGGGACCAGTGATGGTGCGCCGCGCTACTCGCGCATGCGCAGTAGGGAACCGGGCAGTGAAGCCGCAAGGCTTCACTTCCTGATTCCCTCACCGAGCATGGCGGCGGCAGCATCCAAGTACCGAGTGATTGCTCAGCCTCGTCTGCCAACATCGCGGGCACGCTGGACAGGAAAGTGTCCATTTTTTAAAAGTCAGTAGCTGCAGTATTTGTAGCTGCTGGCTTTTAAAAAAAAATTTGGGTGGTCCAACTCTTTAATAAAGCATTATAAAAAAAAAAATTGTCTTGTAAAAAGATTATGCATTGTCCTGTTTTACTGTTCCAGCAGTGCCATTACAATATTCAACTTTAGGATAATCTCCCATTTTTACCAGCATCATAGTTCTTACAATCCTTTCTATGTAAGGAGCTGTGTCTCTACCTCCCCATTAAAACTGGGTGGCCTGTATCAATCTACTGCAATGAACTTTGTAGTATGCACACTCATATGCAACTCGACCCATAATTCCACAGCACATCCCCCTCTCCGTCAACAAGGTCCTCATTCACACTTTCTTTTAGATTACCACGCTCATTTTCACTTACAAAAAGAGAGAAATTATGACTTTTTTGTTTTACACTACCTCTACAAAAGAGAGCAGGGTCAAAAATATTACCAGTCCTATACCATGAATAATTAAGTAAATATCCAGCAATAAACCAATTAAAGCCTGTTTGGCTGTACTTCTCCTGTAGATCACATGAGTGCAGTTTATTCTACAGTCCTGTGACCTGTTTTCAGCAGACAGCGTGTTGGAATCTGCCCACATGCCTGGACCAGCACCCGGCTCAGCCTCTCAGCAAGCCACTGAGAGCCTGAATCCTAAATTGAGTTGGTAAAAGGACACAGAAGTGATTTAACAATGCACTCACCCACCGCCACCACACTTTATCAGCCATCTACTAAATTTGCAAGAAACTGCCCTTTAAGTACTAATGTATGTTGTAAAAGACATTACCATACAAAAAGCCTTTGTCCACATATACTGAGGATAATTTGTTTAATCCTTTCCATGGGTTCCTAAACCAACCTTTTAACACAACTCTCTTTTTTTCCTCATTAGATTCTCATCCAAGCTAACTGAATTGCTTTCATCCGAATAGTTTGTCAACATAACAATTACAGAGAGAAATCCTTAGCCATGCTTAAGTGGGTAAATAACATAATCTGACAGTTGTCTCAGCACAAGATGCAAATCACTGGCTTATTTTCCTTTCTTTTTTTTCCTCTTCCTTCTACTTCTACTAATCTATGAAAAGACTAGATCCTCGAACATTAAAAAAAAGCAATCTGTAGAATGCCTCCTTTTAAATTTCTTAATTATCTTTTTTTTGCGACTACTATGAAAGATAATTGGAAAACAGGAAATGCACTGAGTCTTGTTATATGCTGAGTACTTTAATTGTGGTACAACACACATACGCCATTGAATCCTTTTTTGCAATCTTAAGGCTTAAGAGTAGAAATGGGCTGCTCTTGCAGTGAATTGCGACACTACCTTTTCAAGAGCAAGGGCTTCCCATACAAGGCATCTAAAATAGAGAATATGACATCTTTTTTACATGGTTTTAAGTTGTATTTATGAACTTAAGTTGTATTTATATCTGAGATTAAAGAGAATATTTTTCTCCAGAATGTGTGAATGTGTGGACATTCCCAAAGAATGTGGATTAGCGAGCCTTTATAAGAGCAACCTCTCCAACATCTGTCGTCATCAAGATTTGAGAATTTATACATTTGTACGGGAGTAAGATACCATCTATGATGAATTTTTTGCGACAGTTCCCAATAATTAATGCCTTGGTGGGAACTATGACAGTCGGAGCAGAATTTTTTGTCAGGTAGGAGGCTATACGTTTATATGTGTAAGCACCTTGTGGTGGTATTAGGTGTCTAGAACTTATGGTTTGGAATGGGAGAAGTTGGCCTTTTGAAGTAATTCTTTCAGTGGGAGGCTTTTAATGTTTGACTAGTGTTTGAGAGATAGGTCAGGGAGTAGGAAGTTGAATATTTCCACAGGGGGATATATTGATTGGGCGTGTTCTGTTAGGTTTGTGTTTTGGAGAAGCAAGTGCCATGCCTCAACTGCGGCTGCTATCGTTGGGTGATCTGATTTGTTAGGTTTTGTGTGAGTTTTTTGAGCTAGAAGGAGAGAACTTAAGTTACCTTCAGGTATAAATGATTGCTCGATAAGTTGCCATTGTTTGTTGAACAAAGGTGTAAACCAATGCCTAAGTTGGTTTAATAGTACTGCCATGTAGTAATCTTTGGTGTCCGGGAAGCTCATTCCACCTGCAGTTTTGTGTTTTACGATTGTGGCATAAGAACATCTAGGTTTCTTACCTTGCCATACATACGTGGTCAGTAATCTTTTAATGGCCTGGAAGAAAGACTTGGGGACCTTTATTGGTAAAGCTCTGTATAAGTATAAGAGTTTCGGAAGAGTGACCATTTTAAAAGCTGCTGCTCTACCAGCCCATGATAGATAATGCTTACTTAGGTCCTGGAGATCTTTTTTGCATGTTTGAAGAAATGGCAGGTAATTGCAGTTATATAGGTTTGAGGATAGAGATGTGAGGGAAATGCCTAAATAGGGCATTGAGGAAGATACCCATTGGAAAGGAACTTTAGATTGTAGGTGCAATTTGGTAGACTCATCAATGTGGACGCCAAGGACATTGGATTTAGAGTCATTTACCTTATAAAAGGAACATGTATTGAAGGTATTTAAGATTTCCCATACCTCTACCAGGAAAGAAGCCGGATCAGTCAAAGTGATAATTATGTCATCTGCAAATAGGGAGATTTTAAATTCTTGACCTTTAATTTTGATTCCTGAGATGGAGTTTGATGCGCAAATTTTTTGAGCTAGGGGTTCCATCATCAGTGTGAAAATCGTGTTGCATCTGGGTCTTGTCTGCCGAGTGTGAACCCTACTTGGTCTGGGTGTATGAGGTGTGGCATTAATGGGGCTAATCTTTGAGCTACTCGTCTGGCATACAATTTAAGGTTAGTGTTTATTGTTTAATAAAGAGATAGGTTGGAGGGGTATCCGACTCCTTCCCTGGTTTGGGCAAAGTTACAATATTGGCAGAGAGCATTTCATTAGGGAATTGACCAGAGGACACAGCAGCGCTGAACATTTCACAGATATGTGGAGCTAGGGTTTTGTGAAATAGTTTGTAATATTCAACAGAGAAGCCATCTGGGCCAGGGCTTTACCGTTGGGGAATGTGGATATAGCTTGGGAGACTTCTTGGATTGAGAATGGAGCGTTGAGTAATGACAGTTGTTCTGAAGAAAGTTTGGGTAGAGTCATTGGTTCTAAAAAGTCTAATATGGCAGACTCTGTGGGTTGTGTTATGTTGGGATCATCTTTCAAGTTATAGAGCTTGTGATAATACGCACTAAACGCATTAGCAATATCTTTTGGGGTGATACACTTTGTCTCCTGTAGAGGGATGTATGATATGCGGAATTTTGTTTTTGTTGCACCTTTGTTTGATTTGGTTTGCTAACAATTTACCAGCTTTATTACCGGCTGTGTAGAAAGGTGCTCGTGATTTTAGTAATGTCTTGGCGTGTTTAGCATTAAGGAAGGTTCTAAGTTCGTTTCTGGCCAGGAAATTTTTTATCGCTAGTGAATTGTGTGGGGTTCATCTTATTTATCTTTTTGAATTGTTCAATTTTGTTTAGTAGTTCTGTCAGCTGCTGTGTCCTCTGTCGCTCCGTTTGTGCATTCAATTGAATGAGAACACCTCGAATGAACGCCTTGTGAGCTGTCCATACTGTAGCAGGATTGCTAGTTGTAGACACATTAATGTCAAAGTATTCTGTCAGACGGTTGTGTATGAAAGTTGTATTAGCGGGTACGGACATTATATATGGATCATTTCTCCAGTTGGTGGCAAAGGAATTAGAGGATTTGTCACCTATGCATATGGATATGGGTGCATGGTCCGACCATGTTATGGTGTGAATTGTGGTCTCAATGGCGTCTTGCAGGAGTTGCTTGTCTCCGACAAACAAGTCTATTCTTGAGTAGGTGCAATGCGGTTTTGAAAAAAAGGTAAAGTCCCTTTCTGTGGAGTGTTGGCATCTTCATACGTCAAATAAGCCGTTGGCTTGGAGCATCGGGGTCAGTGTAGATTTCCAATAAGGTTTAGTAGAGGTTCCCTTAGTATCGATGGAAGGGTCTGGAACTAAATTGAAGTCCCCACAAAAAAAAAGTGTGCGGCCTTGCTGATTTTTGTGTACTTTTTTCAGTAATATCTGCAAAAAGCGTAATTGGCCTGTGTTTGGAGCATATAAGTTAACGATAGTAAAGGGGGCATTATTCATTTTGCATATTAGGATGAGGGATCTCCCCAGGGGATCCGCAATTGTAGATATCAAAGTAAACGCTACTGTGTCTCTGATTGATTTCAATACTCCTTTTGTTTTGTTCTGGGAGTTGTGGCAGAAAATATGTTGGAAGTTTTTGTGAGACATTT
The DNA here is from genome assembly GCA_029206835.1 of Rana muscosa. Lineage (NCBI taxonomy): Eukaryota > Metazoa > Chordata > Amphibia > Anura > Ranidae > Rana > Rana muscosa. The sequence goes on from CM055124.1 coordinate 179,530,893, forward strand.
TTGGCACCTTATCATGACAAAAATGAGTCTCTTGGAGACACAGCACATCGCTTTGAAGTTTGCGAGCTTCAGACGAGAGGGAATATCTTTTTCCCGGGTGGTTTAGGCCCTTAACATTAAGTGACGTTATTCTGAATGGCATATTGTATAATTGAGTTCAGGTATAGGTAGTATAGAATGGAGTGAAAATAAGCTGGATGTGATATCTTGTGTGGTAGGAGGGTATGAATATACAGGTAAATGATGGACTCACTTTTGGGGAGAAGATCTTATAGGTACCTTGCAGATCTGGGAGTCATTAGATGTTGTAGAAGGATGCTTGGCTGTTAGATAGAGGGTGCTGGACTGAAGACTGTAAAATATAATAACAAGTCAAAACACGAACAAATAACAATCGTATAATGTTTCCAGGGAGGAAGAGGAATCTAAAAAGAGAAAAAGCAGAACTCTGCTTGAGCGGTCTGTGCCGCGACTTAAACTGGGGTTTTTAGGCTGACGAGCTGGGCTCGGGTAAGCAATCCAGGGCTTATATGTGAGCCAGAAATAGCTTTGGAGACGCAGGTGCTCATATAATCTGGTGGGTCAAAATCTGCCCAGTCACCGGTGTTGCGGGCACCTTGGCTGCGATTATGCTGCCTTTGTTCCAGTGGTTCCAGGATGTGCCATTGTCGCAGTAGAGAGAGGCCTTCATCCAGGGTGTGGACATAGTGGGTCTTGTTGTATTTAGTGATGATCAGCTTAACTGGATGGCCCCACTTGTATTGAATCTGGTGATTACGCAGGGGTTTCGTAATGGTAGCTAGATTTTTGCATTGCAGCATGGTATATTTAGAGAGATCAGAGTAGAAAGCCAGGTTGGCATACAGCTGGGGATAGTCAGTGTGATTGCGTGCGGCACGCATCAAATTCTCCTTGACGTGGAAAAAATGAATTCTGACAATAGTGTCTCTTGGGACATTATCTGGCAAATATGTTGGCTTTGGCAACCTGTGTATGCGGTCAATTATTAATTCTCCTGGTGGCGGCGTCAGGCAGAAAAGCGGACATTAACTGTGTGAAGTAATCTTTTAGAGCAGAAGGTTGGACTGTCTCTGGTATTCCTCTTATTTTTAAGTTGTTCCTTCTGGAACGGTCCTCTAAGTCAGAAATTTGGGCTCTCATCCATTCCATATCCTCTGCTCCCTCACTCTGAGCATCCACTAAGGCATTGAAGGAGGAGGTCACTTCCCCCATTTTGTTTTCAATGATAGTGACTCTCTCTCCCATACTGTACATGACATTTCTGAGGTAAAATGTTGCATCATTTTAGTAGACATGTGCACACTGAAATATTTTGTTTCGGAATTTCGTTTTCGTCCGAAAAGTAAATTTATTTAGTTACTCCCGAAATTCGTTTTTATTTATTTCGTTTTTCGTTAGAAATTGCATTAGTCCGAAAATCTGAATTAATATGGTGTCTGTTGAATGTTCAAAGAAGATTCGACGGAGCAGCGAAACTGTACGACGCTGCAATCATACATTTCCGGACGAATGTTCTGCCTACAAGCTATAGTAGAATTCTAATGTTGTATGACTAGTAATAATTATATTTATTAATTACTATTACTAGTCAACCAACATTAGAATTCTTCTATAGCCTATGGGCATTTGACTGGAAATGTACGATTGCAGCGTCGTACAGTTTAGCTGCACCGTCAAATCTTCTAACTTTCGACAGACACCATAAGCCTTCAATGACAGATTAGACGTTTGTATGTTTTTCGATGCTTTGTCGAATCTTCGTCGTTCATGTTGAATTGTCAAGTTAGTTCTAGCTATTTTACTGCTCCTCCTCTACAATCAGCCAATAACATTCATCATCATCATTATTTTTATTTTACTTCCCCCACCCAATTCCAGCAGCGATCTTTTCTCTCTATGTCAAATCTTTTCTCTCTATAATGTTGAATCTTTTCTCTCTATGTCGAATCTTTTCTCTCTATGTAGAATAATCTTGGACTAATAGAGTTAAGGTTAGGCACATTCGACCACAGGTTCGATAGACACAGATTGTTATTGTCAGCGTCACATCGAATCTCCTATCTATATCGAACCGTTGTCGCAACGAAAACAAAAATAAAGCATTTGTTTATGTCGGATCTTTCAGTTTTCGGATTCTGTGCTTTCGTTTTCGTTTATTAAAACGATAACGAAAATACCTGAAATTCAGACGAAAATGCATTCGGACAAAAACGAATGCACATGTCTACATTTTAGAGAAATCATAGTGGATGGATGTTTGCAGGGTGAGAAGCATATCTCTCAAGGTAGTATCTAGCACTGGCTGATTAGTAGTGGGATATGCAGAGATGGAGTTATCTATGACTGGGCACATAGTGGGAGCTAATGGACTGTGGCTCACCTCAGCGTCCTGTGCTGTGTCCTGTGAGAGCCTCAATTTTGATTTAGCTGGGCTCGTGGATGGAGTGGAGCCGAGGGAGCCATTCCCAGGCAGGTGAGGAGAGGGTATAGCTGGGCTTGCAGCATTTGGATGTGCCTGTGTGGAGGTCGGGCTGCTGCGGGATGTAGCCGCACGTCCGCCGGCGCCATTTTGGGAGCTGTTTATCCCCGGGTAGAATTCCGTGAGTTTCCGCAGAACGGATCTTTAATTTCTCCATTTGGACATGTTCCTGGAGTTCCGGAGGGTCGATTGAGCTGTTTGATGTTGAGTTTTGGTGTGATCACCTGTCGCTTTGAGCCCCAGATAGCCACCGCCCCTCAGAGCTGGTTTAGCAAGCAGCCATCTCGGTCGGCATTCGGCCGCATCCCCCACTTTTGATTTTTCATGTTTGTGTCCTATAGACTTTAACGGTATTCGCGCGTTCTAACAACATTTTTGCCTATTCGCATGTTCTGCTGCGAACCGAACCGAGGGGTGTTCGGCTCATTTCTAGTGGCAAGTTATCCTTGCTATCTGGGTTCTTTCCTTTATTTTCACCTGGTGATCCAGCCTGCAAGTCAGTTGTTTTTCAACAGAACAAGCTCTCCTGAAAATTTAACAGTAATGCCCTGTACACACGAGCGGAATTTCCGTCGGAAAAAAAGTTGGATGGTTTTTCCGACGGAATTCCGCTCAAGCTTGGCTTGCATACACACGGTCACACAAACGTTCTCTGAACTTTCTTTCGAGCGTTAAGAACGTGTTGACGTACAATACTACGATGAGGCGAGAAAAATAAGTTCAATGCTTCCGAGCATGCGTCAAATTGTTTCAGAGCATGCGTGGTTTTTCCGATAGGAATTTTTTCCGTCTGAAAAATTGAGAACCTTCTCTCAAACTTTTGCTAGCGGAAATACTGACAGAAAAAGTCTGATGGAGCATACACACGGTCGGACTTTCCGATGAAAAGCTCACATCAGACTTTTGCTGGCAGAAATTCTGCTTGTGTGTACGGGGCATTATTGTGTCGAGATAGACCAGTTATCATTGACAGGAGTGCTTACAATGATTAGCTTTTATTTATTCATGTAAAACCTTTATTGCAAAAGAATAAATCTGTTGTGAAACTACTTGCGTAACTGCAGCATGATCTGGAGTTTGGGAGTTTGGCATCAGTTGGTTGGTGTATCCAAATCTGCTTGTACACCTAACATTCCCCTCCCCCAGACTGACAATGCTGCTATCCAAAGGTGCCTCTGAGCTCTTCATTCTCTCATATACAGGAGGAGTGTTACTAGCCAGATCACCAGGTGAAAACAGTGGAAAAAGTATATAAAAACAAAAACTAATGCAGTTACCACATCTAATGATTGGTAATCTGCAAAATATTACATTTTTGCCTTTGAGGTTAAGGTCTGCTTATAAGTTGGAGACCTCCTGTAAGCGTGGAATTCCACTACATAGCTTGGTGTCATCTTGGTGGCAAGAATGTGTGTGTGTGAGCTGCATTTTTGCCACTCACCAACCACGCCCCCTTAACCATTTGGCTTTCTGAAGATTTTACCCCCTTCATGACCAAGACATTTTTTGCTATTCAGCACTGTGATACCAACAGCACTGCTGGTGTTATTTATTCACCACTGGGATTTTTTATTTTTGCTAAATAAACAAAAAAAGACCAAACATTTTGCAAAAAAATGCATATTTCTTCATTTCTGTTATAAAAGTTTGCAAACAAATAATGTTTCTTCATAAATTTAGGCCAAAATGTAGTCTGCTACCTTTCTTTGGTAAAAATACCAGGACAGTACAAATACCCCCAAATGACTCATTTTTGAAAAGTAAACCATCCAAAGTATTTAGTAAGAGGCATGGACAGTTTTATAAAGTTGCATATTTTTGGTCTCTTTTTTGGAAAATGAAGAAATTAACTAAAATGTATTTTTTTTTTTTCATATTTATATTTTTTTTTTACATACTGTCACCACGGCAGTACAGCATCATATGACTGCTGTGGTGGTTAATAGGTATACTGACTGGTGATGGTAAACAAAAATAATAATTAAATAATTTTTATTACAATTTTGTAAATGTTTTTTAACCTTTTTTTATTATTTTATTAATACATACTGTCATCAGAGTAGTTCAGTGTCACTATAGTGACACCATAGTTTATACTATTATTATGGCTTATAACAGTGATGATCACTGTTATAAAAGCAATAGGTTTTAACTGTAGAAGCCATTCATGACAGCTTGCTTACTATTGTGGATCCACGCCCTCCTCTGCGCACCATTCTATTACTGCCTGCGAGTCCATGCTGGTATTTCAGGCCGCCTTGATCGGAGCGTGCAATAAACACGGGTCCCGGATCGAGCCCCCGCGTATAGCGATACCCCCAGCTTAAGAGGGCTGCTTGTTTGTTTGAGCCCTGTAATGCACTGCTACCAACCCCTGGCAATCGGCTCTGACTTCTCTCTGACACAGTTAGGAAAGGGGAGGATGGTACAATTGTATTATCTCGATACACTATTGTACAGTACAACCCCCCTTTGTATACCAGCAAGTAATTGACACTCACCACCAAATTACTTAACTATAATTCTTTTACTGGAAGTAGAAAGATAACAGAGTCATTTGTATAAAATGTTCTATGCAGATCCCTGCAGTATAGGTGTGCACATTAAAAGGGTATAACAGTCAATAATGCAATAACACATCAATCTCACTGCTGCAATCCTCCCTCGTGAGCAATAAAAATGGCGCCCAGCAGAGTCCTAAACTACCCAGTCAGGCCTGACTATAACTTAGGGTATAGTTCGCTGGAGAATCTTCGCTAGCAACTGTCGATGGTGCACATGGAGAAACCAATTTGTAATTCAGAAAAAGAGGGGTAACAGATGTTAGCCAACCAGGCAAAGATGGAGAGACCGACAAACTCAGTTCAGCACAAACAGTCTCTCCAATGTATAACTGTGTTCAAAGAGGGGGGCCTAAGCAAAGTCAATAGGCACAAAGTTATTCTTATAAGGTTCTGAGCTGACGCTCTCTCACCCAGACCGGACCGACTCCTGTCCGGTTCCTCCGCTACTGTGAGTGGCGTCACCGTGTCCACGATGCATCGAGTCCTCGGTTCTTCAGAAGATGATGGCACCTCAGGTGGATCGGATGCCTCACCAACTCCCCAGCGGAACGGAAGGGCTCTCTGGAACAAAAGAACGCGAGGCCCAGGCTTCAGGCCTAGCGCGCGCAGCAGGTGAGTGCAGGGGATCCTCTTGCAAGGAGGGCGGCGTTCCAAGAGGCCAAGCGAACCCCGCCTCTCCCCTTTTAAAGTCCACCCCAGCAGTCCTTGCGCGGGGAATGGCACCCTGGGTGCCGCAAAGCGTGCTGGGAAACGTAGTCTTGCGGGTAAAACGATACCCCGCTACAAGAGCATAGCCAGAAATTGTAATAACCCAGTCCTTGAGGAATGAAGCTAACATTCAGCAATACCAATTCTATCAAAGCTTTCAACTCATCTATTTTGCTTTGCAGACTTCTGGCATTGCTGAACAAACACTTTAATCCATTGTTGTATTTTGCACGTGTTTTATTTATTCATGAATTCTTTATTTAGGAAAACAATCATACAAAGACAGCAGGCTTACATGGTAACATGGGGTACCCATTGAAGCAAGCAAATATACAAAACAATAACATAAAAAAATAAGAGCTACAAAAGGTCACAAATGCACATTACATTTGATGTGAAATAATTAACTTCTTGAACTTGTCATGGCAAGCTCAATCTTAACTTTGAAAATTGTGACCATCGCTTCCCTGAGTCCATTTAGTAAAATTTTTGGAGTTTAAGTATTAATAATAGAGAAGAAGGAAGGGAAGAGGAAAAAAAATAAGTGATGGGGGGAGGAGGATATAGAGTTGGGTATTGAGGAGGGAGGAGGGATCTGCCCTCTCCAATGCCACATTTTGGATCCGGAGTGGAAAAAAAACACGGTGGGGAATTCAATAAAAGTTGCTGAACTTTTGTGGCATTAATCCCTCTTGTTAATGTACCAAATTTATGAAGCATCTGCAACACTTTTGGTCCTGACAGCGTCAGCAACTCATACACATTAGCGAACACTAAGGACAGTTCACCAATAGTAACATTTTTGGTAAATATGGAGCCTAGTGGTCTGAGTTCCAGTGATAGACTCAGTGGAAGGAACTTTGGAGTGGTTCTGCCTACCTGCATGATCCAGCATATATTTCTGTATTTTCCATTATGAAAATAAATAAACAATCAACAACACTGCTCCTGTTTTTTTAAATAGTGAATCTATTGGATCTGCTTGGAGCCTGGCAGCTAGCATTTTCAGAAGGAGAAGAGAGTGATGATGGCACCCAAACATTTCTCAATTAGCAAAAAAAAAAAACTTTAAGCAAACCTCGCTGATGCATCCTTCTGTGGATCAATGCAAGGAAATTATTAACAATTACAAGATCAATTACAGAATAAAGTGCATTCATTTTTAAAGACAAAACAATTTAAATCTATTTTTATAAATTCAGTTTGATTTGAATATTAATTCCCTCATAGTGTACAGACTCCGGAACCCAAACACAAACATCCCCCCAATACAGTACTGGAGTGATATAAGAAATTTTTAATTTCAGTGTACTCACATGAATGTATAATCTCCACTAGGTCAGTTCCCTGGTGCAAGTATAACAGCAGAGATTTGGTTATACAATATTTTATTATTTGAAAATGTAGTCATTTTGTGGTTTACACTGTAATAAACATTTTACTTCAGTGTTAATCTCTGTTGTGTGCTTTTCCTGGTAAAGTATGTTAGCAGGATTTGCCTCAACATGCTTTTATTTTTAATTATTGTTTTTTTTTTTAAAGATGTAATATAATGTTTTATGTGTTTGGTTAATAAATGAAAATCTCAAGTGCTTCTTGAACCCCTTCTAGATATTCAGAGCAGAATTCTTCCAGGGAACAGTTTTGAGAGTGTAATGAATAGGTTATCTGCATACATTATTAACTGCAATACTGTTTAATTTTAAAATAAAACTTTTCTGGGAAAAATATGTAGGTTGCTGTTTCTGACCAACTTCTTGTCTGGCAGTCTCTGGCTTCTGTCTAATTAACAGCAGTAGGATTAAATCAGAACCCCTAATCAACAAACCCATTCCTGGGTTTTTCTTCAGAAAATATTGAATCTATTGGATCAGCTTAAAGCCAGGTAGCTAGCATTTTCAGAAGGAGAAGAGAATGATTCTAGCCCACATTTTTTTTTCAATAAGCCTAAAAAAAAAAAACTTAAAGCAAATCTTGCTGATGCATTCTGCTGGGGATAGAGGCAAGGCAATTGTTAACAATTACAAAATCTATTACAGAATAAAGTTCATTTTAAAAAAACCATAAAACCTATTTTCAAGAATTCAGTTTGATTTGAATATTCATATGTAGTTTCTGGTCCCCCCTATGTGGTTTCATCTGCTGGCCCCCACACTACTACAGGACATAAAAGTGTAACCACAGCCCACAGCAGGTGATCAGCATCCAAGACTCCCAGAAGTGTGTCAGTCACTAAAGATTCTTCAACTGTTGTAGATTTCCAAGAGAGAGAAGATTGGAGGCCCAGGTAATGGGGCAAGTATTAAACATTGTTCTTTGCAATGAGGCATTTTTTTAATGGTAACAGATTTACTTTCAATCACATCACATCTTCTATGTCTCCTGGGTACTTGGGTACTTGGGTTACCACAGCTACATATCCGATGTTACAATACTGTATATTTTAAGGAGAATGCAAAATGTGTAGGGGAAACAGTCCAAGGTGGTTAGGAACTTTTGTATCTCACAGATAGGTGGGTGTACAGCCAGAGACCATGGTGGAGATATTTTACAGCTGGAGTCTCTCGTAGGAAAGTGCTAAACATACCTGCGTTTGGTTCAAGGTCGGTTCAGTGAACATTACTAAAGTTTGAGTGCTAAATGCTCATTCACCATCTTCTTTCTGGGCTAGCCAGGCTGCATTCTTCAATCAGGGTCTGGTGTGGGCTTTGGGGAGACCCTACTTTTTTTTCTTGTTTTTTTAAGTGGGGTTTTAAAAAACTATAACAGACCCAAAGGATCTGGTGCTGAATTTGTGGGGACCCCACTTTTGTTTTTACATGGGATGCAACAACAATCTATACCAAATATGAAGGATCTGCTTTGAATGTTGGGGAGGAACGCAGGACTTTTATTCTTTACATGATCCCCTCCTTTTGTTTACATTATGTTGTCAGTTGGGCGGGGTGTCATGGCTGTTAGGACAATTACTGCTGCCAGCTTTCTAACAACAAGCCTGAGAGAAAACTGTCACATTTAGTAGCATTAGTTGCAGACTTCATAGGAGGTGACACACTATTGACAGGCACTTACCCAGTCTAGCTGGGCTATTTAAGAAGAGTGGGAACCCTGGGTGTTACACATTGATGGTGGAGCCTCATTGCAAGTTCCGGTTAACCCCTTCCACATTTCCAATAGCAGCACTAGCAAACAACAACATTTTTCACGGCTAACCGCAAGAATTCATTGTGTTGTTAGTCACGGGTTTACATGTGTTTGTGACTCGCTTACTCTGCAACCTACAGTATGTTTGGGGTCTGGTGCCTGTTTGCATCTCTGTCCTGACAAGTGCATTCATAACATTTTTCTATATTGATACTTTAACCGAGTTAAACAATTTTTGACGGTACTGTCCCCTACCTTGTATACCCCTGACGAAGGTGTGAAAACTGGAAACGCGTCGGGTAGTGGGGGCCGTCACCCATCGGATAGTAACTCTGTCATCTATACGAATTGTTATCTTTGTCTGTTTCATGTTGTTTTTTGTCACATGTATTTTCTACTAAACGTGTTACGTTTTTAATTTTTATTTTTATACAAAAAATTATATTTTGGATATAAATCAGTGTCTGTGGCTCTCAAAGTCCCATTTCAGGGGGGTTCTCTTTTGTTCTATACAACCCGGGATGTGGCCACAGCACTGGGCATCTGACATGGTGATAGCCTCCTCTCTCTCCATAACTATTCACCCCCCTAAAGTCAATACTTTGTAGAGCCGCCTTTTGCAGCTATCACATCTCCAAGTCGCTTTGGATAAGGAGCTTGCCACATCTTACCACTGGGATTGTTGCCCATTCCTCCTTGCAAAACTGCTCCAGCTCCTTCAAGTTGGATGGTTTGCGCTTGTGAACAGCAATTTTTAAGTCTGACCACAGATTTTCTATTGGATTGAGGTCTGGGCTTTGACTAGACCATTCCAACACATTTACATGTTTCCCCTTAAACCACTCAAGTGTTGTTTTAGCAGTGTGTTTGGGGTCATTGTCCTGCTGGAAGGTGAACCTCCGTTCTAGCCTCAAATCACACACAGAGTGGTACAGGTTTTGCTCAAGAATTGTCCCTGTATTTAGCACCATCCATTTTTCCCTCAACTCTGACCAGTTTCCCAGTCCCGACTGCTGAAAAACATATCCACAGCATGATGCTGCCACCACCACGTTTCACTGTGGGGAAGGTGTTCTTTGGGTGATGTGATGTGTTGGGTTTGCGCCAGACATAGCGTTTTCTTTGATGGCCAAAATTTTTTATTTTAGTTCCATCAGACCAGAGCACCTTCCTCCATGCATTTTGGGAGTCTCCCACATGCCTTTTTGCAAACTCAAAACGTGCCATTTTGTTTTTTGCTGAAAGTAATGGCTTTCTTCTTGCCACTCTGCCATAAAGCCCAACTCTATGGAGCATACGGCTTATTGCGGTCCTATGTACAGATACTCCAGTCTCTGCTGTGGAACTGTGCAGCTCCTCCAGGGTTACCTTATGTCTCTGTGCTGCCTCTCTAGAGTTTTGGTGTGTGGCCGTCTCTTGGCAGGTTTGCTGTTGTGCCATGTTCTTTCCATTTGGTTATGATGGTGCTCCTAGGGATCATCAAAGATTTGGATATTTCTTTATAACTTAACTCTGACTTGTACTTCTCAACAACATTGTCTCTTACTTGTTTGGAGAGTTCCTTGGTCTTCATGGCAGTGTTTGGTTAGTGGTGCCTCTTGCTTAGGTGTTGCAGCCTCTGGGGCCTTTCAAAAAGGTGTGTATATGTAATGACAGATCATGTGACACCTAGATTGCACACAGATGGACATCATTTCACTAATTATGTGACTTCTGAAGGAAATTGGTTGCACCAGAGCTTTTATGGGCTTCATAACAGGGGGGGGGGGGTGAATACATACGCACATGCCAATTATCAGTTTTTTATTTCTGAAAAATAGTTTTATGTATATATTTTTCTAACTTTACTTCACCAACTTAGACTATTTTGTTCTGATCCATCACATATAATTCAGATAAAAAAAAAACATTTAACTAAAGGTCTGTAATGTAAAAAAATTGGTAAAAAGCCAAGGGGGTGAATACTTTTGCAAGGCACTGTACATGTAGTTACAAATGCTCAACATGTTTCACCAACTCCGGCTTCTTAAAGAACTTTAGGAATACTACATTATGGTACAACTTCGATTAAAAAAACACAACCAATTACTCAAATAATAATGACAAATAACACATATAAAGAGGTTGATCAACATATACATAACATATCAATTAATATACAAATAAATCAATTGGAAGGCATCTCACCCAGGAATTCCAAATACTATTTAACAGCAACACCAGAGGATTATCCCGAAAAACGCACCCAGGCTCACCCCCCTGTGGTATTAGTAAGCCATAGGAGGAGCACACATAGGCAGGATGCTCTGTAAAAATTTGTAAACATGATTGAAAATGGGACATTCCAAAAAAAGCGAACTTGGTGCAGTCGCGCATATGCGTCAGTCAGAGAGTTGCTAATAAAATCCTTCCTCCCCTCCTGAAGACTCCTGGGATGTATGACATCATTTACTTAGGCAAGGAAACCAGGAAAAACTGACAAAATGTAAAAAAAAGTTACTTTTCTTTCTATTGTTTTAATGTTAGCAGCATAAGGATTAAACATGAAAAAATTGCTGTGGGGTGTGGCGCTGCTCACTCTTCAGGTGTGACCCAGAAGATAAGGATAGGCTAATCTTATTCAAAAATAAAAAGGAGATGGAAATATCGGGACTAGTTGCTTGTCACCCCAAAAGTTTACTGGGTTCCAATCATTGAACCAAAGTCCCCTGCGGTGGGGAGATAACAGTATAAGTGGGTGAAAAAATATAATAAATGACAAAACCTTCCAATCACATACCCACACCTCCCAAAGCCAATAGAGGCCTGATAACACAATAAGAGGCTGGGATTGCCCCTATGTAAGGTACGATAATAGTGTATTAAGCAAAAATAGTGCCAGAAAATATTCAATAATATAAATAATACTAGATGTATCTGTGAGTTAGCAAAATTGCATAAGGGTCATATACCACAATAGATATGCATGTGACCATAAAAGGCTGCCTCCAAGGCGTTGTAATTTTGAAAATACAGCTCCACGGTATCCGTATGACTAGGATCGCAGCGTGCGCCTCAGCTGCACACCAGTCTCAGCTACCCGGATGGACACAGCGTGATGTTCGTGGTTCTACCTTACGCAGGTTTCATATTGAACGTCTTCTGAGGCGGTACCATAGTGTTACGCCATTACGCTTAAGAAAGGTGAGCCACAACAAACCCGCCCCCAAAAATACCGGATCTTCCATTTAGATAAGGAGAGGGTCAGTAATACAGCCCACTGTGGGAGAACTATAATATAAACAAATTAGTTTTCTTAACCCTGGATGGGATCTGTGGCTCCGCTCTCTGTACAAGATGCAAGGGATTGCAATAAAAACTATGTAATTAAAACATTTTAAAACTATATAGGAGGTATTTTACAAGGGCTAATACCATATGGCACCATAATGCCCCGTACACACGATCGTTTTTCATACCGTTAAAACTGCCATTTAAAAAAATGGCCCTGAAAAATGATCGTGTGTATGCTCCAGAGCATTTTTAACGACGTGAAAAACGGTCATTAAAAATTCCGGACATGCTCTCTTTTTTCACGTCGTTTTTCATGTCGTTTTTTTTAACGACGTGAAAAACGATAGTGTGTATGCTTTCACGACGTGAAAAAAAACGCGCATGCTCAGAAGCAACTATGAGATGGGAGCGCTCGTCTTGGTAAAGCTAATGTTGGAAATGGAGATAGCACATTCGTCACGGTGGAATTAATAGCATCATTTTAATGCTGCGCATTCCGTTCTTCTTTTGATAATGACATTAAGAGTTATGCCAAACTTGTTTCTAAAGTAATTCCAAATTGCTCTAATGATTGTAAAATATTATTTATAAGCCGCACCTCCCTCCTAAATAATACTAATAATAATAAAATAATGTAATTCTCCTTTTTTCTTTAAATTATATTTTACTATTGTGTTTTTTTTTTGTGGCCTTTTTTTTATTATTTTGGCTTAAATTATTCTTGTGTAAAGTTACCACAACAACCTTCCAAATGTGTCTCATTTGCAGGGATGAGCCGAACACCCCCCTGTTCGGTTCGCACCAGAACCTGCGAACAGACAAAATGTTCGTATAAACTTTAGAACCCTATTAAATACAATGGACTCGAACGTTCGAAATCTAAAGTGTTAATTATAAAGGCTGATATGCAAGTTATTGTCCTAAAAAGTGTTTGGGGACCTGGGTCCTGCCCCAGGGGACATGTATCAATGCAAAAAAAAGTTTTAAAAACGGCCGTTTTTTCGGGAGCAGTGATTTTAATAATGCTTAAAATGAAAAAATAAAAGTGAAATATTCCTTTAAATTTCGTACCTGGGGGGTGTGTATGATATGCATGTGAAGTGGCGCATGTTTCCCGTGCTTAGAACTGTCCCTGCAAAAAATGTCATTTTTGAAAGAAAAAAAGTCATTTAAAACTGACTCGCGGCTATTAATGAATTGTCGGCTCCCGGCAATACATTCAAAAGTCATTGATAAAAAAAAAAAAAAGCGTGGGGGTTCCCCAGAATTCTATTACCAGGCCCTTCAGGTCTGGAATGGATATTAAGGGGAACCCTGCCGCAAATTTAAAAAAAAAATTGACGTGGGGTTCCCCCACATATCCATTCCAGGCCCTTCAGATCTGGCATGGATTTTAAGGGGAACTCCACCCCAAATTTAAAAAAAAAATGGCGTGGAGTCCCCCTAAAAATCCATACCAGACCCCTTATCCGAGCACGCAACCTGGCCGGCCGCAGGGGAAAAGGGGGGGACGAGAGAGCGGCCCCCCCTCCCTCCTGAACCGTACCAGGCCACATGCCCTCAACATGGGGAGGATGTCCCCATGATGATGGGGACAAGGGCCTCATCCCCACAACCCTTGCCCGGTGGTTGTGGGGGTCTGCGGGCGGGGGGCTTATCGGAATCTGGAAGACCCATTTCACGAAGAAAGCGTAATTTTTTTTTTAAAAAAAACACACAAACACCTTGAACAAGTCCTTTATTTAAAAAAAAAACAACATTCCAGCGGTGAAATCCAGTGTCCCGCAGCGATCCCGATGTCCAGCGCTGTCCTTTATTGGTTGTGCCTGAGCGGACCTGATGGGGAACTCCCTCTCAGTATTTTAAATGTATAGACCCGCCCCTTCTAAAGTTCCCCATCAGGTCCACTCAGCGGACCAGATGCGGAACATGAGAAGGGGCGGGTCTATACATGTATTGCCAAAGTGAGAGCAGTTCCCCATCAGGTCCGCCCCCTTGGTATGTCGGACCCGCCTATGTCATTGGCTTGAGCGGGGAACTTCCTTCACTATGTAAATTTAAATTACACAGTGAAGGAAGTTCCCCGCTCAAGCCAATGACGTAGGCGGGTCCGACATACCGAGGGAGCGGACCTGATGGGGAACTTTAGAAGGGGCGGGTCTATACATTTAAAATACTGAGAGGGAGTTCCCCATCAGGTCCGCTCAGGTACAACCAATGAAGGACAGCGCTGGACATCGGGATCGCCGGGGGACACTGGATTTCAGCGCTGGAATGTTTTTTTTTTATTATTATTATTTTAAATAAAGGACTTTTTCAAGGTGTTTGTGTGTTTTTTTTAAACATTTTTTTACGCTTTCTTCGTGAAATGGTAGGGGTACAATGTACCCCTTACCAATTCACATAGGGGGGGGCCGGGATCTGGGGGTCCCCTTTGTTAAAGGGGTCTTCCAGATTCCGATAAGCCCCCCGCCCGCAGACCCCCACAACCACCGGGCAAGGGTTGTGGGGATGAGGCCCTTGTCCCCATCAACATGAGGACATCCTCCCCATGTTGAGGGCATGTGGCCTGGTATGGTTCAGGAGGGAGGGGGGCCGCTCTCTCGTCCCCCCCTTTTCCCCTGCGGCCGGCCAGGTTGCGTGCTCGGATAAGGGGTCTGGTATGGATTTTTAGGGGGACTCCACGCCATTTTTTTAAAATTTGGGGTGGAGTTCCCCTTAAAATCCATGCCAGATCTGAAGGGCCTGGAATGGATATTTGGGGGAACCCCACGTCAACTTTTTTTTTAAATTTGCGGCAGGGTTCCCCTTAATATCCATTCCAGACCTGAAGGGCCTGGTAATTGAATTCTGGGGAACCCCCACGCTTTTTTTTTTTTTATCAATGACTTTTGTATGTATTGCCGGGAGCCGACATTTCAAAAGACTTTTTTTCTTTCAAAAATGAAATTTTTTGCAGGGACAGTTCTAAGTAGACATGTGCATTCGTTTTCGTCCGAATGCATTTTCGTCCGAATTTCAGCTATTTTCGTTATCGTTTTAACAAACGAAAACGAAAGCACAGAATCCGAAAACCGAAAGATCCGACATAAACAAATGCTTTATTTTCGTTTTCGTTGCTACAACAGTTCGATATAGATAGGAGATTCGACGTGACGCTGACAATAACAATCTGTGTCTATCGAACCTGTGGTCGAATGTGCCTAACCTTAACTCTATTAGTCCAAGATTATTCTACATAGGAGAGAAAAGATTCGACATTATGGAGAGAAAGATTCGACATTATAGAGAGAAAAGATTCGACATAGGAGAGAAAAGATTCGACATTATAGAGAGAAAAGATTCAACATAGGAGAGAAAAGATTCGACATTATAGAGAGAAAAGATTCGACATAGGAGAGAAAAGATTCGACATAGGAGAGAAAAGACTTGTTATTATAGAGAGAAAAGATTTGACATAGAGAGAAAAGATCACTGCTGGAATTGGGTGGGGGAAGTAAAATAAAAATAAAGTTGATGATGAATGTTATTGGCTGATTGTAACCAAAGAGGAGGAGCAGTAAAATAGCTAGAATGACGAAGATTCGACAAAGCATCGAAAGTTAGAAGATTCGACGGTGCAGCAAAACTGTACGACGCTGCAATCGTACATTTCCGGTCAAATGCATCCGCCCATAGGCTATAGAAGAATTCTTATGTTGGTTGACTAGTAATAGTAATGAATAAATATAATTATTACTAGTCATACAACATTAGAATTCTTCTATAGCTTGTGGGTGGAACATTCGACCGGAAATGTATGATTGCAGCGTCGTACAGTTTCACTGCTCCGTCGAATCTTCTTTGAACATTCGACAGACACCATAAGCCTTCAATGACAGATTCGACCTTAATTAATTCAGATTTTCGGACGAATGCAATTTCTAACGAAAAACGAAATAAATAAAAACGAATTTCGGGAGTAACTAAATAAATTTATTTTTCGGACGAAAACGAAATTCCGAAACGAAATATTTCAGTGTGCACATGTCTAGTTCTAAGCACGGGAAACATGCGCCACTTCACATACATATCATACACACCCCCCAGGTACGAAATTTAAAGGAATATTTCACTTTTATTTTTTCATTTTAAGCATTATTAAAATCACTGCTCCCGAAAAAACGGCCGTTTTTAAAACTTCTTTTTGCATTGATACATGTCCCCTGGGGCAGGACCCTGGTCCCCAAACACTTTTTAGGACAATAACTTGCATATAAGCCTTTATAATTAGCACTTTAGATTTCTCCCATAGATTTTTCGAATTTGCCGCGAACACCCCAATTTGTTCGCTGTTCGGCGAACGGGCGAACAGGCAATGTTCGAGTCGAACATGAGTTTGACTCGAACTTGAAGCTCATCCCTACTCATTTGGCCTCAGGGAGGTTTGTGTCCCCTGATAATAACAATAATATAATTTGAGATGTCCCTGCCTGCTCCCTAGCAAGCTCTCTTTTGAAATACAAATCACATAGTCAAGTATTTTAAGGGCACTCATTTTTTTTTTATTTCAGAACATTAACAAAATAAAGTGGAAGGCAGCACTGGAGAGCCTGCTTGCATTTGTGCATCCCTTTGACCCCACAACAACCATCCAAGATGTCCAAACCAAAATAGAGATTAGATCCCCAAAAAAAAGGAGCCCAATCTTGTCTTGAGCTCCCAGAGGTCAGGAGCCACAGCAGATAAGTCCTATATGTCCCCAGTCTGTGGTACTACAGCAGGCATTATTTTCTCCTCTTCCTTGTAGCCTTCTCTCCAGCCTTCTCTGCAGCCTTGGTTGGTTTCTTCCTTGGAGGCTGGGGATCAGGAGGAGAGGTTGTGGCAGGAGGAGTAGTAGGAGGAGGAGGAGGAGGTGGAGGAGTAGGGACAACCTCCGTTATGTCCGTGTACCTAGTGAGTTCACCCAGCACACCCTTATTGATGACTTTCAATAGCAGGGTCTCACTGAATTTTTTTTGCTGCAACTCCATTTGCCCTAGTTTGTGGGCGAGGACTGCGGCAAATCCCTCATCAACAGAGGGTGCCTCTCTGAGGGCCGCTGTTGCCTCTCTGAGGAAGGCCCTGGTTTCCTCCTCCACCTGCCTACCTCTCCTTGGCCCTCGTGGTTTAACTACCAGGGGAGGCATCTGGGCTCTTGTGCTGGGCCAAGCCTCCTCCTGGGTGCCACTGGGCCCAGCCTCCTCCTGGGTGCCACTGGGCCCTGCCTCCTCCTGATCCCCAACATCACCCTCTTCCTGGCTCTGCTCTGGCTGTAAAAAAAGAAAGGGACATTATTTATTTTGCCACATCATCATTCACAGACATTGTTCACCTCTAGACATTGTTGAAATCAATGCCAAAAGTTATGTCATTTTCATTGATTCCGCATCCTGGTTTTGTTGTCTTGTGCACATAAAATTAGGCCACTACTGTATCTTGCTCTTCACAAACTTTATTGGTAGAAGTGTACATACCTTTAACAATACTAACATCTATTTAAATTCTACAATTTTGTAAGATATAAATATAGATATCAATACTTTACCTGGCTCCATATCTCCAAATCTGCCTCCTCAAGGCCCTGATCTTGATCCTCAGAGGAAGCCAGAGCAGGGTTGACAGGAAGGCTGGAGGACTGGCTGCAGGGAAGGCTGGAGGGTTGGGTACAAGGAAGGCTGGATTGACCTCTGGGGGGAAGAGTGGAGAGAGATTCCCGCACTTCCAGCAGGTCATCCAGAAAAGCAAGCTTACTGTAGTACCACAGACTGGGTTTATAAACCTTATCTGCTGGTGCACCTGACCTCTGGGACCTCAGGACCATAGTCCTCTGGATCCTGTATGTCCCTCTGATGGTCGCAATTTTGTTTTTGACATTTTGGAGAGTTGTTGTGGGTATCTTTGTTTGCACAAATGCAAGCAGGCTCTCCAGTGCTGCTTTCCTGGCGTCTTTATTTTTATTACCGCCACTTTTTGTTTGCCATAATATAGGGAGCTCTTGCCATTTGTCGATGAACTCCCCCATGAAGTCTGGGTTTTTAAAAGTATTCATGATATCTGTAAAAGCGAGAAACCAAAAAAAATATATATTTCAGGCAACATTCCTCAACTGTGCATTGTCTACATATTTTGAGCACACAAATCTCCTAGTCTGATGAACCTCAAAAAGTAAAATTGTTAGGTACCTTTGTCACGATGTTCGTTGCTAACTCCCTCTCCCGACAAATGAACGTATTTCCCAGACATGGATCTTCACTTGATATACACAGCGCATGCGTGAAACTCCGCACGCTTTCCCCGTCCCTGACGTTCGATATTGTACTTTCCCTGCCCCTTCTCGCTCGTAGTGCTGAACAAAACATGGCAGAGACACAGGTGGCTGAGATTACCTCTACAGAGGATGAAATTACAGAGGAGCCCAAATCAAGACCCAGGAGATATAAGGCATCCAACATGTCATTCGAGGAAATGGTGGAGATGGTCGCCATTTTAAAGAAGGAGGATTATGATGCCAAGCATGGTCCGTATAAAAGGCCTAATCTGGTCAAGTCCAGAATTATGGGCAAAGTGGTCAAAAGTCTACACAAAAAATTCGGGGTGTGCAGAACGAAGGAACAGCTCAGAAAACGATGGTCAGATCTGAAGTTGCGGGAGGCCGACCAATATAAAAGAATCAAGAAAGTTATATTAAAAAGTAAGTAATTTTTTTTTAGTTTCCATGGTACATATTATTTTCTTGTATTCTGTCGTGTATTTTTAACTTTCATATAGTACACTGAAAGATACCATCTTTCAGGTTCGTCCGCACAGTAAACGGACGTATTAAACCTCTTTCTCCGTACAGTTCCTCAAACGATGTTTTAGGATCATCCAGTGTGAACACCCATGTATTTTGGTTTATTTGGGGGAGTAAATTTGGGCCTCACTTATTTTTTGGGTGCTAATCCAAAGGACATTTGTTCGTTTGAAAAAACGATATGCATGGTAATGTTAAGGGAGTGAATGCTCAGCAGCTGATGAAACATCTGAAGGCAGTAGTACAAGTGTGGGCCTAAAGCCAAAAAGCTTGAGGGTGTCACACACAGGTGATCCTGTGTAGATACTTTGGGGTGTTACAATGTGTCAAATTTGTGTTCAAAATGTATATGCTCTGGTTTGGGCTATGTATCCAATCATTTGTCCCGGTTGGCACAGGGGGTACAATTTAAAATGGAGCATGCTTCAAAAGAATGATTACAAAGTATTTTTTCATGTTTCTTATTTTAGCAAAATTGAGTCACTACTAATGAAACTATTCCTTTTTTTCAATCTCCCTAGGGATTCGAAAAGCTACCTCAGATGAGACAATAATTGCAACACCTACAACAATAGCCCCAGAACCCCAGGATGGAGAGGAATGTGATGTTGTGGAAGTGGAAAGTGGCACCACCACAGGTCAGAGAGAAACCAGACACATGCATGTTAAATAGATGTAGGCCTACATATTCTATCCTACATATTTCTTTTTACATTTAGGTGCAGTTCTGGCCGAAGACCCCAATAAGTTGACACATCACAGTGCCCAGATCCTGATCCAATACCTGATGGTCTGCTGTCGTGACCTCGAAAAAATTAAGGGAGACTTGCTAGAGATCAGGGCAAATACAAAGCGGGTGGAGGAAAGGCTCCAAAATATCATGGCTGTGCTTGGGCATGTCTAATGTTTTTACACCAAATAACGTTTTACTTGCAGAGTTTTATAAGTATTTTTGTTATTTTACCCTTTAATGACTAGCACATGTTTAGCTTTTTCAAAATTTTGACGAATATAGTTTGTTTATGCATGGCTGGTCATGCGTTTTAATACACCCAAAATTAAGGGAACATCCACATTTCTAAGGAAGTTTCCCACCTAAAAAAAGAAATAAAGGTATTTTTACATAACAAATAATTGTGGCTTCATTATGTAAATGTGGTGCTCGAGTGAACTAATCAATGTTTGCTGTTTACACTGACAATGAAGGCTAATTAAAAGATTGTTTAATCCACATGGCAAAACAAGTGCACTAGGTAAACCTACCAGAAACATCAAACATTATACAATAAAAAATCCAAACCAATCTTTACTCAAGAAAAAGTTTTATTTTTTTGGTATAAAATTATTAAAGATTGTCTGGCATTTCAATGGCCCCCCTACCCATAAAATAGTCCACATATTGGTTACGGACCTCACGTCTGGTTGGGGGGGCCAAGCCAGGACGGCCAGGTTCCAGGGCCACCAAAGTTTCTGCATTGATTAAAGAGGCCTCAGGCCCACTCAAAGATATATAACTCGTTGAATGCACCCTTAGGAAATTATGCAGCACACAGCACGTCATAACCACATGGTTCCATTTGTATGGGGCAAGGTGGATGGAGGTAAGGAAGAGGCGAAATCGGCTGGCCATGATCCCAAACGCATTTTCCACCACCCTTCTGGCTCTGGCCAGCCGATAATTGAACACCCTCCTCTCAGGGGTGAGGGTGCGTTGCGGGAATGGCCTCATCAAATGGGGTCCCAGGCCAAACGCCTCATCCGCCACAAACACAAAAGGTAGTCCCTCCACATTCTGCTCCGCTGGTGGCAAGGCCAGGAGATCCAAAAGGAGCCGTTCTCCAAACTCCGTCTGGGCAAAAACTCCTCCATCAGACATCCTGCCATTCTTGCCAACGTCCACATAGAGGAACTCGTAGGTGGCCGACACCACTGCCATCATCACGACGCTGTGGAACCCCTTATAATTATAATAAAAGGATCCCGAATGGGGTGGTGGGACGACCCGAACATGTTTGCCGTCGATGGCTCCTCCACAGTTCGGAAAGTTCCATCGCTGGGCAAACTCGGAAGCCACATTCTGCCATTCATGTGGCGAAGAAGGGAACTGTGGAATTAAAGAAATAATAAATTAATACTTGGAGCCAGAAACATTGAAAGCTGATTTCATACACACATTCATGGCCAACATTGGTAGAAACTGTTCAAAACATAAAAAATTGGAAGCAAGAAAAAACAAACAAAACAAAAAATTATGGGGGGGGGGTTGAAGATGAGTTGGGAATATCACACATGAAGGCTGTAGCACTCTGTATTGAAGTTAACAAAAATGAAACATTCCTAGGCAAAATTTAGGGTGCGTTTTGGGTAAAGCACTACGATGGAACATAGAATAAAAAACATGGAAATGACTAGGCAAGGTAGGTATGGCCCCAGGATAGCATGCTGGAGAGTTTAGGTAAGCCAAATTTACAGGTAGGCCTCAAACCCCAAACTTTAAATAATAAAACATGGGGAGAAAGGGGACATTCCCTGCAGCTAAGAATCATGTGAATTAGGGACTGCAAATAAAGCAAATTAAAAATATCCAAAAATAAAAACCATACAATGTGAATTTTTGAAGAAGAACACTTACCTTAATATAGTCCTCCTGCAAAACTTGAAGGATGGCAGAACAAGTCTCTGGTATAATGATCCCCAGAGCCTGGGGGGATATGCCTGTGGAGAACTTAAGGTCCTGCAGGCTTCTCCCAGTAGCCAGGTATCGCAATGTGGCGATGAGCCTCTGCTCAGCACTGATGGCTTCCCGCATAACGGTGTCCTGCCTGGTAATATAGGGGGACACCAAAGCCAACAGCTGCTGAAATACGGGGTCAGACATCCTGAGAAAATTCCTGAAATCATCAGGATTATTCTCCCTGATCTCCCGCAACAAAGGCATGTGGCAGAATTGGTGCCGCTGGAGCAACCAATTCTTGGTCCATGAACTCCTCCTGACCCTGCTCATGGCATGGAGTCGGGATACAGCATGAACCCCTGCACCAACTACAGCACGAACTCTACGACGAGTACGTAGCCGCAACATGGCTAGATAACGGTCGGCTGAACAGAACGAACTAGAAGAACGCACTGAAGAACAGCAAGGCCTATGAAGAACAAGCTGAAAAACACGAACGTGCAGAGCAGGCCGCACTGAATAAACAGATACGAACTGACTACAAGCAGTGCTAAACAGATACGAACCCACAGGCGCAAACTGAACTCCCGAAAACGATCTTCAAAGCACGAAGACTGAAAAGCGCGAATCGTCTCTCACCAAACTTTTACTAACACGCGGTAACACGGAATTAGCAAAAGCGTCCCAAAGGGTGGTGTCATTCGAAAGGAACTTCCCCTTTATAGTGCCGTCGTACGTGTTGAACGTCACTGCGCTTTGCTTGATCGTTTTTTTAAATGATGGTGTGTACGCAAGGCAGGCTTGAGAGGAAACATGAAAAAAAAACGAGGAGAAAAACGTCGGTTTAAAAAATGACATTAAAAACGATCGTGTGTACGGGGCATAAGGCTTAAAGCGGTTGTAAAGCCTAATATACTTTGTATACAAATATCATATTTGTAATGACAAAGTATTTTTGAAGTGATCTATCTATATTGTTGTAATAAAAAAATTATACTTACCTTATATTTCGTGACATTTGTACAGTCTTCTTGTATGACTAACTCAGCGCCATCTCCGTTGTGGTCTTCCTGGTTTGAATTGAATTTCATTTCCGCCCACAGTTTCTTCTGTCCTCTGTAATCCCGCGCGTGCGCTTTAGGATCACTATATCCAAGCCTCATTTTCGTTGCAAGTTTCTATGTAAAGGAAGATATTTCATTCACAGTTTACACTGGTGTTCTGGCGAGAACTGTCCCACCAATCAGATAGTGTGGGGACAGTTTTCGACCGGACACCAGGAAGCAGGAACTAAAAAGACAGCGATAAGCATCTGTAAGCAAGTTCCTATCTAAAGATATTTATATTTAGAAGCGTGTCCCCCTCTGTGAGTTACATGTCCCCCTCAGTACTGTTCACCCCCTCCGTGAGTTACATGTCCCCCTCCACTCTCCGTGTCCCCCTCCGAGCTGCGTGTCCCCATTCAGAGAGTTACATCTCCCCCTCAATGTCCTCCTCCACCCCCCTCGATCTGTCTGGATGTAGAGCGCAGGTAGGAGCCGCTAAACCCGACTCCTACCTTTTCCGAATGATCAGAGTCATCACTGACTCTGTTCATTCATATAACTGAAACATCGTAACATGAGTTTACGATGCTTCCATTTATGAATGGAGAGGAGCCGCTGTCTTCTCTCCATTCATTTTAGCTGAGGCTGCAGAGAAAGGGACTGGGGAATTTGTGTCCTTAGTAACTTTCTCTGTCTCCAAGGGGAGATGTCAGGGGTCTATTAAGACCCCCGATATCTCACCAAAGCCCCCCCAACAGGTGTAAAAAATAAATAATAAATAAAAATCAATAAAATTATTTCAAGAAATAAAAAAAATTAATTGTAAAAAATTGTAAAAATAGATAGAGACATAGACATCTATATAAATATATACGTTATATATTTATATATATATATATATATAAATATATATATATATATATATATATACACACACACATATATATATATATATATATATATATATATATATATATATATATGTATATATATATATATATATAGTGAGTGTTTTATATATAGAGAAGAGATGAGATAGAATTAATTAATTAATTTATTTATTTTTATGAATTAATTTATTTATTTTTATCATTTATTTTATTATCTTTTATTGATTATTGTATATTTATTTAGGGGAGGACCTACATTTTAATAAATAATCAATGTAGAAATAATCTATGTCTATCTGTAAAATTGTAGCTAAAATTTTCTAAATAATTTAGCACACCATGTATTTCTTTTTTTTGGGGCAGAAACTTGAGAAAAACTGCTTATAAAATCTTCACTTCATGGATACATGGATATTTGGGAAAAGGAAATCGCAGACCCATACCTTCCTGTGCAGTTAAAGCAGTAAGATTATCTTTTCCAGATCCTGAAGGCCTATACGTTGGATTTAAATATTCAAATGATTACGACGCCGGAGAAATGGCATTTGAATTTTAGTAATAATAAATTCTTAGGACACAATATTAAAAATTGTGTAAAAAAATAAAATAAAATTTGGATGTTCAATGTAGTGTTTAAATAAGATGCAATAAAAAAAACTAACTTAAAATTTGAGTTTGTAAATTTATTTTTAATTTTAGTAAGCAAATGTTTAGTGGATTATTGTTTAGCCACTTAAAGCGGTTGTATAGTCTGTTTTTTTACTTTTACCTACAGGTAAGCCTATACTAAGGCTTACCTGTAGGTAAAATAAATATCTACTAAACCTACACGGTTTAGGAGATATTTGCAAAAAAAGACATGCACCGATGTCTACGGCGCTTGCGCGCTGTAGACAACGGTGCATTCACAAGGTTAATCCCATTCAGAATTCCGGCGCTGCCGGAATAGAAAGCTCCAGCGCGCATGCGCGGAGTGACGTCTTCGCTGCTCCGTCCAATCACAGCGCCGGACCGGCGCTGTGATTGGCTGGAGCGGCGATACCCGGAAGTAACCTTCCGTGTATCTGAGGAGCGATGGCTGCGGCCGTAGTGGGGGACGAGGATGGCTTAAGGGGTCCCGATCTAAGGTAAGTGATTCATAATGAGCTAGTATGCTAGTCATACTAGCTCATTATGGCTTTTTTGTGCAGGTGATTTAAAAAAAAAATATGTTGTCTGGGTTTACAACTGCTTTAAGCCCAGGTCTTTTTTTTAACACCACAATACTGTGCCTATTCTGGCACTTCGCTCCTACATGTACAAATCATCGTTCTTTTTTTAAAAAATTACTCTGAACCCCCAAATATTAGATAAGTTATTTTTTCAGACAACACACCAATAAAATGACATTCATTGCAACTTTTTTTTTTTGAACGCTAATTTAGCAATAATTTTTCAAACTCCTAATTTGAATAAAAAAATGGTTTCATGAACAATTTTTCGAGGTTACCAGTTTACAGTTAAAGAGCAGTTCTGGTGGTATAATTTTTGAACGCGCTATTACTAACACGGCTTATGATCGTGAGGTACCAGGGAGAGTGGTGTTTTTATTTTATTTCTTATTATGTATTTTTTGATAATAATTTATTTTATTTTACATACTTTCCCCTTTATTTTTTTGCATCATTTTTATTCCTATTACAGTGAAATGTATAAATCCCTTGTAATAGGAACGGTGTGTGACAGGTCCTCTTTATGGAGAGATGTGGGGTCAATAAGACCCCACATCTCTCCTCCAGTTTGAAAAGCATTAGATCCTGAAAAATATTTCAACTATCTCATGCTTACTAGCCGCAATGGTGGCTTTGTTTACTTTTTAAAAACAGTAGCGTGAACCTTCACTTTGCCTATAAGAACTAAATAGCGGCGTAAACGCAGCTATGATGGTTCTTATGGTGCGCACAATTGCTGGAAGAAGAGAAGGATATGTGAATGATGCCTCTAGCTGCTAGCATCATTCAGATATCCCCACACAAAGTCAAGGACGTCATATGACGCCCACCCAGGATGTGAGATCTCATCTGTGGCCCTCATTTGACATTGGGCGGGTAGGAAAGTGGTTAATAAATACAAGAATTATTAAAAATATAGTACATACATTTTATACTAACCTCCCATAAATAGGAGACACCAATAAATGTTGTTTGATCTATAAAAAAATATATATATAAATATTAATTCAAAAAATTAAACATTATCAAATTCAATAATAAATATATATATTCAATCTTTACATGTTATGTTTATTCCATAGAGTCTTCCTCTCTTTGCTTTGGAAATCTTGACATATGCATGGAAACTGCATATTTTTTATCAGGTTTTTCTGGTGATGCAAAATTTTCAGGGAATAGATCGGTTTTTGATTTCCATGTGGGTGTTATTTTTTTGGCTGCTACATCGAGAATTGTCCGCATTACTGTAAAAAAATAATCATGGCACACAGGCTCATATATTGTACGTACAATCCATTTTTTACGGGAGCGAGGGTGTTCGAGAGCTGTTCTTTTGGTGCCCAATTCTTAACTTTTTTGGGTTGGTCGACGTACTGTTGCTTGTGGACGACCTACATTAGTATTATGTAATAGAATGGCCAGTTTAGTTTTTGCCTCCATTGAGTTAAAGCGTAAATGAACACGTTTGCTCCTATATTTCAAAACACTACTATGAAAAGTTTATATCGCACCAGTACGACAGTACAGCACCAAATGAGGTACATCATTTTTGAGCTGGGTTGACATGACCAAATCTTCAAGTGCCTTGAATGCGGCACTAGGTTGTAACAGCCATTCAACATGGTCATCAGAGTCAGTAATTGAACCATGGTCACAGGACATTTTTTCACCTGCCTCCTGCCACTGATGAATGTTCCGTACATGGTAGAGCAGGGATGTCCATGTCCTCCAGAAAATTTCCTCATCTCCTTTGCAGTGCCTACTGCACCAGTAAAAATGATTTACCACTGCAGACATCCAAAATTGTAAATCCTTACAATGGGGTTTTTTACTGGCCTCTAATAAAAAATTTTTAAAAGATTTAATATAGTGCCAAAGATCATACTGGTGGGAGATTTGGGTGTACTCTTCTCTCATTTTTTTTTTTATTCCAAGATGTCTATCGGTCCCAAGAACTTGAACATCGTAATTATCTTTAATTATGCGGTCTAGACAAATCTGGAATGCCATTTTTTCCATGGCAACGGATGAAGTCGTTTGCGTCACCTGTACTGTCTCAAAATCTATAATGGATTCAGACTCGATCTCCATCATGGTGTACGTACAGTATTTAGCTGAGAATCCAGGACTATCGCACTGCCCGTCACCAACTAAAAAAAGTGCTTTATTTTCTAAATTTTTATTTTTTTTCTCTTCCAGCCAACAATAATCTATACCGCCATAAATGAATTTATTCAAATAGGAATGGTAGGTTGTTTTTGAAAAAAATGGAATATTGGAAAAAGCCATCATTTGTTTCACTGATGTAAAAGATGATCCACTACAAGTCATTGCTGAGGCCAAAATTAGATTACCAGCTGCTATATTTCCAATTTTTGGTTGGCTTTCCCAAATAAGGAGTTGGTGATTTTCAACACATGTACTGTACACTTGAAGTAAAGTTCCAACCATGACTTTATTGAATGAAGTAATTCGTTCAAAACATTCATATTCTGGGCAACGTAATTTTGCAAGTAATTGATCTATACTTGATTCAAAAACGATGCATTTACGTTCGTCAAGCCCTAAAGAGTCATTTTTGGCTTCAACAGTTTCATTATCTATTTCAAATGAACTGTCAGCCCTTGATATATCTGTTTCAGACATTTCTAAAATATCGGGGACATAACTGTCATCCTGTGTCGTTATGTCATCTATCGAGCTATCTATTTGACCAATAGTATCCATATTTTCAGTATCATGTTGAGTCAAACTATTTTCTGAAGTTATATCAACACCAGTGGATGGAACTTGAAAGGTTTGATTTAATTCAGGAATTGGAACCTGGGCAACATTGTGTTCAGTGGACAGTAAAAATTGATTAGTACTACTCTCTGCTTCCGCAAAGTCAACATATGATAGTGTGACAGCTGCTTTAATTGGTGTAATTTGAAATTCATAAATTTTTTTAGTTTTCTTTGTTTTTGCTGGAGTCGATTCTAATTGAGGGTCAACGATAGGGCAAGATAATGAATACTCATGATCATGACATATGTCACGGTAACTTGCACAAAAGCCATATGATTTCTCAGAAATTGATAAATGTAATTCTTCTCCAGTTTGTGTACACATTTCTTTTTTTGTTGGGTTGGTTTTCAAACATAATTGATGACAAGGGCAGCAAATATGAGTGTGCTTTGTCTTCATAAAGGACATGGAGGTGTCATTGGGTAAAACCGATGGTACAGCGTCTGGTTTTAAAAAAAAAAAAAATTTAAAATGAAATATGACTCTTTAGAAAAATGAACAGAGCACCTTCGAAAGCGATTTCCATTTTTGTCATCAAAAATTTCTTGGGCAACACTAGTTAGGTCTTCTTGACTCAAAGCAGACGAGGCTATCCACAGTTTGATCAACTCAAAATTTTTGGGAAATGTATGGAGTGTTACATCCGGATATTTTCCTTTTAACCCTGTGCTATGTGGGCAGCAATTAAAGATGCACTTTGGCATTTTTCCACTACCTGAAAATTCAATAAAAAAAATCAATAAGTTATGATTTTTGGTAATGTTAATAAAGATAATCAATAAATTATTTTGAAATGTTAAAAATAAAATTATTAATTCTTTTAACTTTTTATTAAATGAATCTTTATGAAAAAATCAAATAACATGCCAGTAAAATAAAATATAAATATATATATATATATATATATCTATATAAATATATAGATATAGATATATATATATATATATATATATATATATATATATATATATATATTGTGACAGCAGGAAGGTAAAGTCACCTGGTTGCATCCAGGGGGGTAGATATATTTCGCCCAGATTCAGGCTTTACGCCGACTTATACAACTAGGTGGAGAGTTGTATAAGCCCAGCTGAGGCTAGTGGGCTCATGGATGACTCATACCTCTAGGGAGAGTGTGGGGCGTCGTGCAGACAGGGAGTTGATGAGACCAGCTGAAGCTTGTCAGCTCATTTAGGCCTCTATAAGAACTCCCAGCTTCATTAGATGTTAGTTCATGCCTGGAACCAGACCTGTGTGGACTGTCTAGGGAGAGTGAACCCCTGTGCGGTGAGACAAAGCCTGTGTGGCTATTTGCTTGGACATTTAAAACCAGGGACTTAGGGACTAGGACAGCACTAGGCTGATCCCAGTTGTTAGTTAGGAAACCTGTATGTTTAGTCAGAGGTCAAGTTGACCAGGATTTATTTTGTTTATGTTTCTTTTTCTTTGCTGTGTTTTGTCACTGTAAATAGAAAATAAACCGCACCTTTTTGATTTTGAAAACCACAACCTCCGTTTGCTGGGCCTGTTTTTGTGTGGGGAGCCCATCTCGGGGGTCACACACACCCGCTGCCGAGCCAACCCCCTCACAGTTGGTGGAGAACCAGTGGCAGTTTTTTTTTAAGCCAGCATGGAGGAGATACTGAAGCAGCTGGCTCTAGCAAATGCCAATCAACAGCAGACAAATGCAGGTTTGCAAAAGAGCCTTGCAGCTCATCAACAGAGCCTTGCAGCTCAACAACAGAACTTCGCAGCCCAGCAGCAAGCTCATCAACAGAGCCTTGCAGCCCAGCAGCAGACAAACGCAACTTTGCAACAGAGTCTGGAGGCTCAGCAACAAGCCCAGCAGCAATCTGAGGCCCGCTTCATAGACCTGTTGCAGAAGCAAGAGCAGAGACTACAACAACAGATGGAAGCAGTAATGCAGCAACGTCCGCAGACCAGTGAGGAAAGCCGTCCCACTAATACCGCGTCCTTTGGGGTGAGTCGTTTATTGACAAAAATGACTGGAGAGGATGATCCAGAGGTATTTTTGACCACATTTGAAAGGACCGCTGAAAGAGAAAAGTGGCCTGAGGAGCAGTGGGCTGGACTGGTGGCTCCTCTGTTAACTGGTGAATCGCAGAAGGCTTACTATGACCTAGAGCCTAACCAAGCAAAAGACTATGTGATGCTAAAAGCTGAAATATTGGCAAGGCTGGGTGTCACCCAGGCTGTCCGGGCTCAGCGTGTGCATAACTGGACTTTCCAGCTTGGAAAACCCCCCAGGTCTCAAATGTATGATCTCATTCACCTGAGCAGAAAGTGGCTACAGCCAGAAACTTTGTCCGCACCAAAGATTGTGGAACGTGTTGTAATGGATCGGTTTTTGAGAGCTCTTCCTACTGCCATCCAAAAGTGGGTAAGCCATGGAGACCCAGAGACGGACGATGGTCTTGTGGATCGTGTGGAGAAATACTTGGCTACAGAGAACCTGACGGCCTCTTCCAGAGACACTCGGACTTTCCACCCTAAGACCAGACCATCCCCAGGGGCGGATAAGAGGATTCCAAGGGGTGAGGGTGGAGAGAGTGAGAGGGTGGGAGCTCTACCCCAAGTTTGGTGAGAACAGCCTGGGAAATCAGCGGCTCAAGAGGCCGCAAGAAGGATCGTTTGCTACCGCTGCCGGCAAGCGGGACATATTGCAGCCAATTGCCCGGTTGTGGAGGAACCCATGCAGTGTGACTTTCTGACGGGCAGACGTCAGTCGCTGTGTGCGACAGTCGCGTGCACTGCCATTCGAGGAACTGAGAAACATTTATGCAAAATGTGTATTAATGGTAGAAATGTTGTGGTATTGCTGGATTCAGGTAGCCTTGTGACCCTGATAAAGGCTGAGTTAGTTAAAACAGAGGTCTCTGGGAATAGCAAGGTAGCTGTTATTTGTGTGCATGGGGACACCCAAGAGTATCCAGTGACTACAGTGTGTTTCGAGACCCCCAAAGGTACCCTCTCTCATCCAGTGGGCTTAGTATCTCAGTTACCGCATGACGCCATTGTGGGAAGGGATTTTCCGAAGTTCTGGGAACTGTGGGATGATCCTGAGCCCCCCACTGGTGCCCCTATGTACCAGGAATGTGATAGCCAGAACTCCCCTGAGAGTGGTGAGGACTCTCGGAATTTCCCTTATCAGTATTGGCAGGGGAGACTCAAGAAACTGGAGAGGAGCCCACCTCCTCAGACGAAAACCTACCGTCTGTGGAGTTTTCTGATCTTGAGGTTCACAGGGAAAACTTTGCCACAGAACAGTTGAAAGACCCCGCCCTGATAAAGGCACGGGAAAACGTAGTGAAAATAGATGGCGAGTTAGTGAACCCAGATAATACCTGCACTTACCCATACTTCAGCATAGAGAAGGACCTACTGTATCGGGTGGCAAAAAGGGCAGAAGAAACCGTTGAGCAGCTTGTGGTGCCCAAACCTTACAGGAAGTTGGTGTTGGAGTTGGCCCATGGGCACATTCTTGGAGGTCATCTGGGGACAGAGAAAACCCGAGAGAGGGTATTACAGAGATTCTATTGGCCGGGGGTGATGAAGGACATAGAAAATTATTGTTCCTCCTGCCCTGTGTGTCAGAAGTCGGCCCCGATGCCACATTTCCGTAGCCCGCTGGTCCCTCTACCCATCATTGAGGTCCCGTTTGAGAGGATCGCCATGGATTTGGTAGGTCCTATAATCAAGTCCGCTAGGGGGCACCAGTACATATTAGTTATAATGGACTATGCCACCCGTTATCCAGAAGCGATCCCTCTCCGAAATACCTCGGCCAAAACCATAGCCAAAGAGCTATCTCTTGTGTTTAGCCGGGTGGGTATTTGTAAAGAACTGCTTACGGACCAAGGTACACCCTTTATGTCCCGGGTTATGAAGGAGCTGTGTAAATTGTTCAAAGTGACGCAATTACGTACATCTGTGTATCACCCCCAAACCGATGGGCTGGTTGAAAGATTCAACAAAACCCTAAAACAAATGTTGAAGAAAGTGGTGGATAGAGATGGAAAGGATTGGGACTGCCTACTTCCTTATCTGATGTTTGCTATTAGGGAGGTGCCCCAATCCTCTACGGAATTCTCCCCCTTTGAGTTACTGTATGGGAGACACCCAAGAGGGCTGTTGGATATTGCCAAGGAAACTTGGGAAAGTGAGAGTTCTCCCCACAGGAGTGTGATTGAGCATGTCGCCCTGATGCAAGACCGAATTGCACAGGTAATGCCCATCGTGAAGGAACATTTAGCCCAAGCGCAGTTAGCACAGCAGAGAGTGTACAACCGTGGAGCCAAGACCCGTACCTTTTCCCCGGGGGATAGGATACTGGTACTTGTCCCTACGGTTGAAAGTAAATTCCTTGCCAAATGGCAAGGCCCCTACGAGATAATGGAAAAAGTGAGCGAAGTGAATTACAAGGTCAGACAACCAGGAAGGCGAAAGCCCGAACAGATCTATCACGTTAATCTGTTGAAAGCCTGGAGGGATAGAGAGTCCCTAGTCGCAGACACTTGGTCACCAGCTCAAACTGGTTGCGTGATTCCTGAGGTTGGAATAGCAGCCACCTTGTCACAACCCCAACAACAGGAGGTTAAGGAGTTTGTGCTTCGCAACAAGGAGGTATTCTCTGAGCTGCCGGGACAAACATCTGGGGTAGAGCATGACATCATTACCCCGCCCGGTGAAAGGGTGAAGTTAAAACCCTATCGGATCCCAGAGGCCCGACGGGAGGCAATACGGGAGGAAGTACAGAAAATGCTGAACTTAGGGGTGATAGAGGAGTCCCAAAGTGATTGGTCTAGTCCCATTGTGTTGGTGCCTAAACCGGATGGGAGCTGGCGATTTTGTAACGATTTTCGTCAGTTGAACAAAGTTACAAAATTTGACACCTACCCCATGCCACGTATAGATGAGTTGATCGACCGGCTGGGAACAGCCCGATACATGACGACTCTTGACCTCACAAAAGGGTATTGGCAAATCCCCCTGGCCAAGTCGGCCAAAGAGAAAACCGCATTTGTAACCCCAGACGGGGCGTTCCAATATAAAAGAATGCCGTTCGGGTTACAGAATGCGCCGGCCACATTCCAGCGGAAAATGGACCAGATGCTGAGGCCCCATCGGAAGTATGCTGCGGCTTACCTGGATGACGTAATTGTCCATAGCACAGATTGGGCCTCACATCTGCCAAAAGTGCAAGCAGTCCTGGACTCTGTTCGGGAAGCGGGGTTTACGGCTAACCCCAAGAAGTGTACCATTGGGCAGGAGGAGGCCAAATATCTTGGGTACACCATTGGGAGGGGAGTAATAAAACCCCAACTCAACAAAGTCGAGGCCATCCAGAGTTGGCCACGTCCCAACAGCAAGAAGCAGGTACGGGCCTTTCTGGGAATCGCTGGGTATTATCGGCGATTCATTCCCCACTTTGCTTCTAAGGCTGTGCCCCTAACCAACCTGACGAAGGGGAAAGGGTCGGTCATGATTAAATGGACCCCCGAGGCTGAGGCAGCATTCCAATTCTTGAAACAAGCCTTATGTA